>LR750824.1:0-159068 GCA_902729485.2 Mus minutoides
TTCCCCCCTCCCTTCATTCCCCCCTCCCTCCCTTCCTTCCTCCTAGCTTCTGTCTTTCCTGGTCTCACTCCTGTACTCAAGACTGGCTTCCTTCTCTGGACAAACTCTTGTTTCTTACTAGTAACCATGTGTCGCTGGTGCAACTCTGTCCTGGGAAACAAGAACCTACAAATCATGGAAGATACAACCAACACTCACCTCAGCAGCTACAGCAATACTTTACCAGAACACTATGGAATTAAGATATCATTTCTGTCATTAGGTCATTTGCTATCTTTTTTTAACCTGTTCAAATTCTCTCAGGTCAAACCCACCCCACTTACTTGAGAAATCCTAATTTTTGTTCCAACTCTCCCAAATCGATCTCTAGTTCTCCACTGCCCTTGCTGCATGGATCATTTAGGGGCTCTTGGAATAGTGGCCATGGAGTGTTGATTGTTTCTGTGTGTTTGTGGATTATGTCTATTTACTTGATATTATTCACACCTCTTACATGGTTGGAATCCTTCCCAGCTCCTGTCCCTGCAATTCTCTTAAAACTATGTAGGGACTGAGGACATTTCTCCAGGGGTAACGTGCTTACTATGCAAGCATGAAGATGACTACAATCTGTGGAAATGCTAGGTGGGTATGGAGGGCCACATGTAATCCTAATGCAAGGGGGAAACAGAGACAGGAGATCCCTGGACCAAGCTGCTTGCTGGAATAGCTGTATTAGTGAGTTTTGGGTTCATATGAGAGATCCTATCTCAGTAGAAAGATGAAAATTGATTGGGAAACTCCCAACATAAATTTTAGGCCTCTACATGAATGTGCATATCTGTGTGTATACTGGCAAAAATTTGTGAATACACATGTGGATATGCATGCGCACGTGCAATAGAAGTTTGTAATGACCATGTTAGTCTTTGTTATCATCATTCTTTTTCAGTCTTACTGAGTTTTTCTCAGGGACAAGATGTTTTTACTTAAAATTATTTGCCTTCTGTGATGGTTTGTATATGCTTGGCCAGGGAGTATTTGGAGGTGTGGCCTTGTTGGAATAGGTGTGTCACTGTGGGCGGGGGCTTTAACACCTTACTCTTAGCTGTCTGGAATCATGTCTTCCACTATCAGTCTTCAGAAGAAGATGTAGAACACTCAGATCCTCCTGCACTGTGTTTGCCTAGATGTTGCCAAGCTCCCACTTTGATGATGATGAACTGAACCTCTGAACCTGCAGCCCAATTAAATGTTGGCCTTTATAAGACTTGTCTTGGTCATGGTGTCTGTTCACAGCAGTAAAACCCTAACTAAGGAGAAATAGTAACACATACACCTATGGCTCTAAATTCTGAGTGTCTAAAGAATTTGCTCCTGTGAGACACTCCTTTTTTTTTTTTTTTTGTCCAAATTTTTATTAGGTATTTTCTTCATTTACATTTCAAATGCTGGCTGATTATGGGATAGATCCCTGTGTGCAGCAATCTCTGGATGGGCCATCCTTTCGTCTTAGCTCCAATCTTTGTCTCTGTAACTCCTTCCACGGGTGTTTTGTTCCCAATTCTAAGGAGTGAAATGTCCACACTTTGTTCTTCTCGAGTTTCATGTGTTTTGTAAATTGTATCTTGGGTACTCTAAATTTCTGGGCTAATATCCACTTATCAGTGAGTACATATCATGTGAGTTCTTTTCTGATTGGGTTACCTCACTCAGGATGATACCCTCCAGATCCATCCATTTGCCTAGGAATTTCATAAATTTATTGTTTTTTATAGCTGAGTAGTACTCCATTGTGTAAATGTACCACATTTTCTGATTCCATTCATCTGTTGAGGGACATCTGGGTTATTTCCAGCTTCTGGCTATTATAAATAAAGCTGCTATGAACATAGTGGAGCATATGTTCTTATTACCAGTTGGAACATATTCTGGATAGAGGTATTGCTAGATCCTCTGGTGGTACTATGTCCAATTTTCTGAGGAACTGCAAGACTGATTTCCAGAGTGGTTGTACAAGCTTTCAATCCCAAGTGTTCAATCCCAAGTGTTCCTCTTTCTCCACATCCTCACCAGCATCTGCTATCACCTGAATTTTTGATCTTAGCCATTCTGACTGGTGTGAGGTGGAATTTTAAGGTTGTTTTGATTTGCATTTCCCTGATGATTAAGGATGTTGAACATTTTTTTAGGTGTTTCTCAGCCATTCGATATTCCTCCCTTGAGAATTCTTTGTTTAGCTCTGTGCCTCATTTTTTAATGGGGTTATTTGATTTTTCTGGAGTCTACCTTCTTGAGTTTTTTATATATATTAGATATTAGTCCCCTATCTGATTTAGGATTGGGGAAGATCCTTTCCCAATCTGTTGGTGACCTTTTTGTTTTATTGACAGTGTCTTTTGCCTTATAGAAGCTTTGCAATTTTAAGAGGTCCCATTTGTAAATTCTCGATCTTACAGCACAAGCTGTTGCTGTTTTATTCAGGAATTTTTCTCCTGTGCCCATACCTTTAAGGCTTTCCCCCACTCTCTTCTCTATAAGTTTCACTGTCTCTGGTTTTATGTGGAATTCCTTGATCCACTTAGACTTGAGCTTTGTACAAGGAGATAAGAATGGATCAATTCTCATTTTTCTCCATGATAACCGCCAGTTGTGCCAGCATCGTTTGTTGAAAATGCTGTCTTTTTTTCCACTGGATAGTTTTAGCTCCCTTGTCAAAGACCAAGAGACCATAGGTATGTGGGTTCACTTCTGGGTCTTCAGTTCTATTCCATTGGTTTACCTGTCTGTTGCTATACCAGTACCATGCAGTTTTTATCACAATTGCTCTGTAGTACAGCTTTAGGTCAGGCATGATGATTCCACCAGAGATTCTTTTATCTTTGAGAAGAGTTTTTGCTATCCTAGGTTTTTCGTTATTCCAGATGAATTTGCAAATTGCCCTTTCTAATTTGTTGAAAAATTGAGTTGGAATTTTGATGGGCATTGCATTGAATCTGTAGATTGCTTTAGGCAAGATAGCCATTTTTACTATATTGATTCTGCCAATCCATGAGCATGGGAGATCTTTCCATCTTCTGAGATCTTCTTCAATTTCTTTCTTCAAAGACTTGAAGTTCTTATCATACAGATCTTTCACGTCCTTAGTTAGAGTCACACCAAGGTATTTTAGATTTTTTGTGACTATTGTGAAGGGTGTTGTTTCTCTAATTTCTTTCTTAGCCTGTTTATCCTTTGTGTAGAGAAAGGCCATTGATTTGTTTAAGTTAATTTTATATCCAGCTACTTCACTAAAGCTGTTTATCAGGTTTAGGAATCCTCTGGTGGAATCTTTAGGGTCACTTTTATATTCTACCATATCATCTGCAAATAGTGATATTTTGACTTCTTCCTTTTGCAATTTGTATTGCCTTGACCACCTTTTGTTGTCTAATTGCTCTGGCTAGGACTTCAAATACTATATTGAATAGATAGGGAGAAAGTGGGCAGCCTTGTCTAGTCCCTGATTTTAGTGGGATTGCTTCCAGCTTCTCTCCATTTAGTTTGATGTTGGCTACTGGTTTGCTGTAGATTGCTTTTATTATGTTTAGGTATGGACTTTGACTTTCTGAACTTTCCAAGTCTTTTATCATGAAAAGGTATGGATTTTGTCAAATGATTTCTCAGCATCTAACGAGATGATCATGTGGTTTTTGTCTTTGAGTTTGTTTATATAGTGGATTACATTGATGGATTTCCATATATTAAACCATCCCTGCATCCCTGGAATGAAGCCTACTTTGTCATAATGAATGATTGTTTTAATATGTTCTTGGATTCGGTTAGCGAGAATTTCATTGAGTATTTTTACATTGATATTCATAAGGGAAATTGGTCTGAAGTTCTCTATTTTTGTTGGGTCTTTATGTGGGTTGGTATCAGAGTAATTGTGGCTTCGTAGAATGAATTGGGTAGAGTACCTTTGGTTTCTATTTTGTGGAATAATTGAGAAGAACTGGAAGTAGATCTTCTTTGAAGGTATGATAGAACTCTGCACTAAACCCATCTAGTCCTGTTTTTTTTTTTCTTTTTTTGGTTGGGAGATTATTAATGATTGCTTCTTTTTTCTTTAAGGGATATAGGACTGTTTAGGTCATTAATCTGATCCTTATTTAACTTTGGTACCTTGTATCTGTCTAGGTAGTTGTTCATTTCATCCAGGTTTTCCAGTTTTGTTAAGTATAGCCTTTTGTAGAAGGATCTGATGTTGTTTTGGATTTTCTCATGATCTGTTGTTATGTCTCCCTTTTCATTTCTTATTTTGTTAATTAGGATGCTGTCCCTGTGCCCTCCAGTGAGTCTGGCTAAGGGTTTATCTATCTTGTTGATTCTCTCAAAGAACCAGCTCCTGGTTTGGTTGATTCTTTGAATAGTTTTTTTTTTTCTTTTCTTTCTTTTTTTTTTTTTTTTTTTTTTTTTTTTTTTTTTTTTTTTTTTTTTTTTTTTTTTTTTTTTTTTTTGTTTCTTCTTGGTTGATTTTGCCCCTGAGTTTATTTCCTGCTGTCTACTCTTCTTGGGTGAATTTGTTTCCTTTTGTTTTAGAGCTTTTACGTGTGCTGTCAAGCTGCTAGTGTATGGTCTCTCTAGTTTCTTTTTGGAGGCACTCAGAGCTATGAGTTTTCCTCTTAGGAATGCTTTCATTGTATCCCATAAGTTTGGGTATGTTATGGCTTCATTTTCAGTAAACTCTAAAAAGTCTTTAATTTCTTCCTTTATTTCTTCCTTGACCAAGGTATCATTGAGGAGAGTGTTGTTCAGTTTCCAAGTGAATGTTGGCTTTGTATTATTTATGTTGTTATTGAAGGCCAACCTTAGTCCATAGTGATATGATAGGATGCATGGGACAATTTCAATATTTTTGTATCTGTTGAGGCCTGTTTTGTGACCAATTATATGGTCAATTTTGGAGAAGGTACCGTAAGGTCCTGAGAAGAAGGTATATCCTTTTGTTTTAGGATAAAATGTTCTATAGATATCTATTAAATCCATTCGTTTCCTAACTTCTGTTAGTTACACTATTTCTCTGTTTAGTTTCTGTTTCCAGGATCTGTCCATTGATGAGACTGGGGTGCTGAAATCTCCCACTATTATTGTGTGAGGTGCAATGTGTGCTTTGATCTTTGCTAATGTTTCTTTAATGAATCTGGCTGCCCTTGCATTTGGAGCATAGATATTCAGAATTGAGAGTTTATCTTGGAAGATTTTACCTTTGATGAATATGACGTGTCCCTCCTTGTCTTTTTTGATAACTTTGGGTGGGAAGTTGATTTTATTCTATATTAGGATGGCCTCTCCAGCTTGTTTCTTTAGACCATTTGCTTAGAAAATTCTTTTCCAGCCTTTCACTCTGAGATAATGTCTGTCTTTTTCCCTGAGGTGGATTTCCTGTAAGCAGAAAATGTTGGGTCCTGTTTGTGTAGCCAGTCTGTTAGTCTATGTCTTTTTGTTTGGGAATTGAGTCCATTGTTATTTAGAGATATTAAGGAAAAGTAATTGTTGCTTCCTGTTATTTTTGTTGCTAGAGTTGGGATTCTGTTCTTGTGGTTGTCTTCTTTTATGTTTGTTGAAGGATTACTTTCTTGCTTTTTCTAGGGCAGAGTTTCTGTCCTTGTATTGGTGTTTTCCCATTATTATCCTTTGAAGGGCTGGATTCGTGGAAAGATATTGTGTGAATTTAGTTTTGTCATGGAATACTTTGGTTTCTCCATCTATACTAATTGAGAGTTTTGCTGGTATAGTAGCCTGGGCTGGCATTTGTGTTCTCTTAGGGTCTGTATAACATCTGTCCAGGATCTTCTGGCTTTTATAGTCTCTGGTGAGAAGTCTGGAGTAATTCTAATAGGCCTGCCTTTATATGTTACTTGACCTTTTTCCCTTACTGCTTTTAATATTCTGTCTTTATTTAGTGCATTTGTTGTTCTGATTATTATGTGTCAGGAGGAATTTCTTTTCTGGTCCAGTCTACTTGGAGTTCTGTAGGCTTCTTTTATGTTCATGGGCATCTCTTTCTTTAGGTATGGGACATTTTCTTCTATAATTTTGTTGAAGATATTTGCTGGCCGTTTAAGTTGAAAATCTTCATTCTCATCTCCTATTATCTGTAGGTTTGGTCTTCTCATTGTGTCCTGCATTTCCTGGATGTTTTGAGTTAGGATCTTTTGGCATTTTGCATTTTCTTTGACTGTTGTGTCCATGTTCCCTATGGAATATTCTGCACCTGAGATTCTCTCTTCCATCTTTCTTTTTTTTCATTTGAAAAAACATTTTATTTTATTTTTTTAATTAAATATTTTCTTAATTTACATTTCAAATGCTGTCCCAAAAGTTCCCTATACCTCCCCCCCCTCCCAGTCCTGCTCCCCTACCCACGCACTCTCACTTCTTGGCACTGGTGTTCTCCTATATTGGGGCATATAAAGTTTGCAATACCAAGGGGCCTCTCTTCCCAATGATGGATGACTAGGCCATCTTCTGTTACATATGCAGCTAGAGACACAAGCTCTGGGGGTTCTGGTTAGTTCATATTGTTGTTCTTCTTATAGGGTTGCAGACCCCTTCAGCTCCTGAGGTACTTTTCTAGCTTCTTCATTGGGGGCCCTGTGTTCCATCCTATAGATGACTGTGAGCATCCAGTTCGGTATTTGCCAGGCACTGGCATAGCCTCATACAAGACAGTTATATCAGGGTCTCTTCAGCAAACTCTTGCTGTCATATGCAATAGTCTCTGGGTTTGGTGACTGATTATGTGATGGATCCCCGGATGGGGTAGTCTCAGGATAGTCCATCCTTTCATCTTAGCTCCAAACTTTGTCTCTGTAACTCCTTGCATGGGTATTTTGTTCCCTATTCTAAGGAGCAATGAAGTATCCACATGCTGGTCTTCCTTCTTCTTGATTTTCTTGTGTTTTGCAAATTGTATCTTGGATATTCTAAGATTCTGTGCTAATATCTGCTTATCAGTGAATGCATATCTAGTGACTTCTTTTGTGATTGGGTTACCTTACTCAGGATGATATTGTCCAGATACATCCATTTGCCCAAGAATTTCATAAATTCATTGTTTTTAATAGCAGAATAGTACTCCATTGTGTAAATGTACCACATTTTTTGTATCCATTCCTCTGTTGAGGGACATCTGGGTTCTTTCAGCTTCTGGCTATTATAAATAAGGCTGCTGTGAACATAGTGGAGCATGTGTTCTTATTACCAGTTGGAACATCTTCTGGGTATATGCCCAGTAGAGGTATTGCTGGTTTCTTATGCAGTACTATGTCCAATTTTCTGAGGAACCGCCAGACTGACTTCCAGAGTGGTTGTAGCAGTTTGCAATCCCACCAGCAATGGAGGAGTGTTCCTCTTTTTCCACATCCTTGAAAGCCTCTGCTGTCACCTGAATTTTTGAACTTAGCCATTCTGACTGGAGTTAGGTGGAATCTCAGTGTTGTTTTGATTTGCATTTCCTTGATGATTAAAGATGGACATTTTTTCAGGTGCTTCTCATCCATTTGGTATTCCTCAGTTGAGAACTCTTGTTTAGCTCTGTACCCCCTCTTCCATCCCTTCTATTCTGTTGCTAATGCTTGTTGCATCTATGGCTCCTGACTTCTTTCATAGGATTTCTATCTCCAGAGTTGTCTCCCTTTGATTTTTCTTTATTGTTTCGACTTCCATTTTTAGATCTTGGATGGTTTTGTTCAATTCCATCACCTGTTTGGAAGTGTTTCCCTATAACTCTCTAAGGGAATTTTGTGTTTCCTCTTTAAAAGCTTCTAGCTGTTTACCTGTGTTTTCCTGTATTTCCTTCTAAATGTCCTCCATCATCATCATGAGAAGTGACTTTAGATCCATGTCTTGCTTTTCTGGTGTGATTGTGTAGCCAGGACTTGCTATGGTGGGAGAGTTTGGTTCTGATGATGCCAAGTAACCTTGGTTTCTGTTGCTTCTGTTCTTATGCTTGCCTCCTGCCCCTGCCATCTGATTATCTCAAGTGCTTGCTGCCCTCAATATATCTGATTGGAGCCTGTCCTTCCTATAATCCCAGTTGCTTCAGGACTCCTCAGAGTTCAGCTTTCTCTGGGATCCTTTGATTGTGGGCTCCTGTGAACCTGAGATTCTGGGTATGTCAGAGGTCTTGGAAGTTAAGCTCCTCTGAGACCCTGAAATACTGGTGTGACCCAGCTCCTGTTATTTTGGGATCCTGTTGTCCTAAGATCTTGGGCATGTTACAGTGCTTGGAAATGGTGTCTCCTTTGAGGACTGTGGAGATGTCTGGTCTGTTCCAAACCAAGGTAAACCAGAACTGATCAAAAGGGACCTGAGCCTCTGGTCAGGAAGGGCTCCAGTGTCCTTGTTTCTGCTTTCATAGGCCTGTCACAGTTGGATTGGTACTGATGTTGTGTTCCACTCACCAGTGATCCTAAGATCCTGTGGGGAGTCCTCTAGGGACTATTGGGGTGTCCGCTGACTCCGCACCCAAGGTGACCTGGTGCTGGTGCTGACCGGAAGGGTCTGTGAGATACTCCCATCCCTGCCCCATGTCTGGCCTAAAGTTCCTGATTATAGGCAACCAAGAATCTTTCCAGCTTATTGATATCCAGATATAGTCCATGAATCCCCATTTCCCTAGGATATTTTCTTTCTTGTATTTCTTTGTGACTCCACTTGATGTACAGTGCATACCTACTCAGTATCTTAAATGTGTGTGCATCGTGTGTGTGGAAATATGTGTATGTATGTTTTACTCTCTGAAATTTCATCACATGTTTTACTCTCTGAAATTTCATTACATGTGTAGGTTCTTATATTTCTTACTTCCATAGGTTGGAAAGATGGCTCAGCAATTAAGAGTATGTACTGGTATTGCAGAGGACCTAAATTCAGTTTTAATACCCACATGATGCTTATAACTGCCTGTTACCCTAGCTCCAAGAGATCTGGCCCCCTCTTCTAGTCTCTGTGGATATTGTACTCATGTGCACATACCCACAGGCATTAATACACACACACACACACACACACACACACACACACACACAAACAAATAAAACCTTTCAAGGACAAGACCCATCCATTTTATAGTCATCTCCACCTCTTCCCTCTCCCTGACCCCCAGGATCTATTGACCTCTTCTTCATTTCTAAATTATTTAAAATGTTCTATGTATGAACTGCATGGTGTGTTACCTTGGGTGTTGACTTTTATAACCGAATATGATCCTCTGGTAGTTAGTTCTGTGTGTATTGTCTTTTCTCAAAGCACTTTTATGACTATGTCTAATGTCACTTGTTGTCTGTTGAAGAACATCTCCCATTTGCAAGTTATTTTAATCACCAGGAACAAAATTCCTATAAGTATGTGATGGCTTGCATCTGGAATGTTCCCCAGAGGCCCGCGTGTTTAAAGTGTGGTCTTTTGGGAGTTGGCAGAGCCTTTCACAGGTAAGCTCTGCAGCTGGAGAGGTGGCTCAGCAGTAAGAGCACTTGCTGCTCTTATAGAGCAGCTGAGTTTGGTTCCCAGCACCCACATAGGGTGAGTCACAGCTGACTGTCACTCCAGCTCCAGAGGATTTTAAGCTGGCCCGTGCAGGCACTACACACACACACATACACACACACACATAGGCATGCACGTACACATGAAGAAAAAGAAAACATTAAAATCAACCAAGAGGTATGAGGGGTGTGACCCATGTGAAGCCTTGACTTTAGGGGTGGTCCCTTAAAGGGAATTCTAATCCTTTCTCTCTCTCTTTTCTATCTCCCAGCATCATAGGAGGGTTCTGTTACCACGATGCCTTGCCAGAGGTCCAAAAGCAATCAGCCCAGGCTGAATCGTCAAGTCTGTGAGCCTAACTAACCCTGGCCACACCTCAGGCGTTTGCGATAGAGTGGGAAGCTGCCCTGTCCACATCTCAGGCATTTGCTATAGAGTGGGAAGCTGCCCTGTCCACACCTCAGGCATTTGTGATAGAGTGGGAAGCTGCGTGACACGAGACTCTTGTGACTAGAAGTTTACTGTGACAAGTGTTGGTGTGTGACTTCTGGCTTCCATGATAATTGCTTGTTTGGTTGTAGAAGAAACGGCTCAACTCTTTCCATAGTAGCCACAGCATGCTACATCCCCACTAGCAATGTAGGAATTATTTCATCTCTGAATCCGTGCCAGCTGTTGGTGATGTCACTCTTTCTATTGCAGCTATTCTGATTGTCATATAGTGATGCAGAATTGGGACTTTAATTTTCATTTCCCCAATGGGCATATTGAATTTCTTTTCATAGGCTCCATCAACTGTCAAACTTTTTCATTGAAGTATCTGTTATGTCTTTTGCGCACATTCTAATAGAAATTTTTTTAAACTGTTGGACTCTGTGCATTCTTTGTGTGTGGCAGATGCTAGTCTGGTACTGGACATATTGGTTGTAGATGCTTCCTCCTAGTTTGTTCTGTAACTTGACTCTCTTCTAGTCTGAGTAGCTGCAACATCTCTATGTTGGCTCTTTACTATAAATAAGATGTGCTGTCATGTATTTAACTATTATCTGATATGATTCATCCATATTATATAATTCTCAGTATATGGATACTGTTTCCTATAAGTTTATTACTTTGTTTTTGAGTGGTTGAATATATAGCTTTTTTAGTTTCTTAAGAATTCCTTTTTTTCTATCTTTTTAAAATTTACTCGTGTAAGTGTGTGGATGCACGCCATATATGTGTGGGCATGTACGCACTACAGTACACATGTAGACATCAGAGGACAACTTGTAGAAATTGGTTCTTTCCTTCTCTCCTGTGGGTCTTGGGGATCAAACTCAGGGTGTGATTTTGGTGGCAAGTGTTTGAACCTTCTGAGCCATCTCTCCAGGCCAGTGCTGCTTTGTTTAACTTATGTCTTGGTAGGTTTATTGTTTATTTATTGAAATACATTTAATTTTTATTTTTTGCTTTCATCTTATTTCCTGTAAACCCATTGGCCTCACTTATTGCAGAAGTAGCCCTAGTAATCATTTTTAATAGATGTCCTGGGATCTCTGCAAAGACACTACACCTATTGCAAGAATAAATATATTCCTCCCTCCCTAGTCTCTGCCATTTGCTCTTCTCCTTGTCTACCTGGAACTGTACCCTGAATGACTGTGGATGTCTAGAGTGGAGATCCCTCCCTGTTCTAGGTCTTGGGTGTAGAGTATCCCTCCCTTCTCCATAAGTGCCCCATCAGCAGGAGTCAGCCTCACTTCTTGCAGACCTGTGAGTGATGTCTCAGCGTAAGGCTCTTCTGTATCTGACCACTTCCTCTGCTCCTCCCTGGTGGTTTGTGGCCTTTAAATGTTTTCTAGTTTTCACATATTTATGAACACAGGGGTAAGAAAAAAAATCCCTGACATGTAGCCCTCCTCTCTACTCCACCTAGACCTATTTCTCAGATGTCTTGGGCTTGGTTTTTGTGCTTGAAACAAAAGATAATACAGATCCCCAGTGCATGTTTCCAGTCTTGCTTTTTGCCCTGAATCCAGAGCCATGTATCCACCTTCCCACTTAACATCTTGGGCATCGCGGACATGCTTGCAAAGTCACCACAGCCAAAGCTGGAATTCTAATTTGTTTATATGTGTTGCATTAACCGTGCCTTTTAATTGATTACATTTCTTCCTTCCAGTGGCTGAACCTTGTACTTATCCTTGCCGTCCATCCCAGGTTTGCACACAAAAGTCTGAACAACCAGAAAAATAAAACTCATCTTTTCCCTTTCCAAGACATTTCTGGTCCAGACTCCCCTCCAGGCTATTGTAGTTATCTTCTTATTATACAGGAACAAAATCAACTGTATGTGTGTTCCTAGAATGAAGTGCATTCTGGCTAGTACAGTAATTCTTTCATACCTTGAAGGGCTTGACACCCCAGTAGCTTCTCAGCCTACAAACATGGGTAGCCCAGCTTCCCTGTCTTGCATGAAGCTGGAAGCTACCTGGAGAGTCACTGATAATTCAGTCAGTATTGAAGTTGAAAAGGCTGGAGTCTAAAGTGAGCACAGGATGGTTATGGCAGCAGCAACAGGAGAAGGGATGGAGATATGGCCAGTGAGAAGAGAGGCAGACAGCACCCTCTATCCCCAGATTCCTTTACATCTGGGGTGACGAGATGGCCCAGGGGAAAATAACTTGCCATGCTATGTAATGTGAACCTGATGACCTGAGTCCAGTTTCCAGATTATATTATATGGTGGAAGGATGGACACACACACACACACACACACACACACACACACACACAGAAAGAGAGAGAGAAAGAGAGAGAGAGAGAGAGAGAGAGAGAGAGAGAGAGAGAGAGAGAGAGAGAGAGAGAAAGTAAAGGCCTCTTTACATTTGGGCCACTGACTGGAAGGTGTTGTTGCTCCCTCTGTGGGAGCTATCCCTGAATTAGTTAATTCTGGGAATGCCCTCACAGGCACACCCTGATTTATATCTCCTAGCCCATTCCAGATCAGATTAAACTGACAACCCAGACTGACCATCATTCCTAATTAGTCTCCTCACCCACTGATGCCCTTCAGTTATTTCCTATACTGGGACCAACAGTGGTTCACTGAGATGCTACCATGCAGCCATGAACACCTCTTCCCCCTTATGGTGGCAGCCATATNCAGCCTCCCCAGCATCCCCAGCATTCCCAGCATCCCCAGCACACCACAGCAGGTGGAGACTGAGCCAATAAATGTTATGTGGGTCAAATGCTATGTAAGTCAAAATTTTTCTCTCTCTCTCTTTTTTATTAGATATTTACTTTATTTACATTTCAAATGATGTCCCCTTTCCTGGTTTCCCCTCTGAAAACCCCCTATCCTCTCCACCCTCCCTCTGCTCACCGAACCATCCACACCTGCTTCCTAGCCCTTGCATTCCCCTACACTGGGGCATAAAGCCTTCACAGGACCAAGGTCCTCTCCTCCCATTGATGACCAACTAGGTCATCCACTGCTACATCTGTAGCTGGAGCCATGAGTCCCACCATGTGTCCTCTTTGGTTGGTGATTTAGTTCCTGGGAGCTCTGGGGGTACTGGTTAGTTCATATTGTTGTTCCTCCTATGGGGCTGCTAAACCCTTCAGCTCCTTGGGTCCTTTCTCTAGCTCCTTCATTGAGGACCCTGTGCTCAGTACAAGGGTAGGCTTCGAGGATCCACCTCTGTATTTGTCAGGCACTGGTGTAGCCTCTCCGTAGACAGCTATAACAGGTTTCTGTCAGTAAGCACTTGTTGGCATCCACAAAAGTGTTTGGGTTTGGTGACTGTATATGGGATAGATCCGCAGGTGGGGCAGTCTCTGGATGGTCATTTCTTCAGTCTCTGCTCCACACTTTATCTCTGTAACTCCTTCTATGGGTATTTTGTTCCCCCTTCTAAGAAGGGTAGAAGTATCTACACTTTGGTTTTCCTTCTGTTTGAGTTTCATGTGGTTTGTAAACAGTATCTTGGTTATACACAGCTTCTAGGCTAATATCCACTTATCAGTGAGTAAACACAATGTGTGTACTTTTGTAAATGGGTTACCACACTCAGGATGATATTTTCTAGTTCCATCCATTTGCCTAAGAATTTCATAAATTAGCTGGGTGTGGTGGTGCACGCCTTTAATCCCAACACTTGGGGGAGGGGGGCAGAGGCAGGCAGATTTCTGAATTCGAGGCCAGCCTGGTTTACAGAGTTCCATGACAGCCAGGGTTATACAGAGAAACCCTGTCTCAACCCCCCCCCCCAAAAAAACCCCAAACAAACAAAAAAGAATTTCATAAATTCATTGTTTTTAATAGCTGAGTAGTACTCTATTGTGTAAATGTACCACATTTTCTGTATCCATTCCTCTGGGTTATTTCCAGCTTCTGGTTATTATAAATAGGGCTCTGATGAACATAGTGGAGCATGTGTCCTTATTACATGTTGGAGCATCTTCTGGGTATATGCCCTGGAGTGGGTCCTCAGGTAGTATTATGTCCAATTTTCTGAGGTACCACCATCTGATTTCCAGAGTGGTTGTACCAGCTAGCAATCCCACCAGCAATGGAGGGGTGTTCCTTCTCCACAACCTCACCAGCATCTGTTTTTACCTGAGTTTTTGATCTTAGACATTTTGACTGGTGTGAGGTAGAATCTTAGGGTTGTTTTGATTTGCATTTCCTAATGACTAAGGATGTTGAACATTTCTTTAGGTGCTTCTCAGCCATTCAGTATTTGCCAGTTGAGAATTCTTTGTTTAGCTCTGTACCCCATTTTTTAAATAGGGTTATTTGGTTCTTTGGAGTCCAACTTCTGGAGTTCTTTGAATATATTGGATATTAGCCCTCTATTGGATGTAGAATTGGTAAATAACTTTCCCAATCTGTTGCTTGCCTTTTTGTTCTATTGACAGTGTCCTTTGCCTTACAGAAGCTTTGCAATTTTATGAGGTCCCATTTGCCAATTCTTGATCTTAGAACATAGGCTATTGGTGTTCTGTTCAGAAAATTTTCCCCTGGGTCCATGTGCTTGAGGTTCTTCTTCACTTTCTCTTCTATTAGCTTCAGTGTATCTGGATTTGTGTGGAGGTCCTTGATCCACTTGTACTTGAGCTTTGTACAAGGAGATAAGAATGGATCGATTTGCATTCTTCTTCATGGTAATCTCCTGTTGAGCCAGCACCATTTGTTAAAAATGCTGTCTTTTTTTCCACTAGATGGTTTTAGCTCCTTTGTCAAAGATCAAGTGACCATAGGTGTGCAGGTTCATTTCTGGGTCTTCAATTCTATTCCATTGATCTACCTGCCTATCACTGTACCAATACCATGCAGGTTTTTTTTTTTTTTCCCACAATTGCTCTGTAGGTCAGGGATGATGATTCTACCAGAAGTTCTTCTATTGTTGAGGATATTTTTTTTTTTGTTATTCAAGATGAATTTGCAAATTGCTCTTTCTAACTCAGTGAAGAATTGAGTTGGAATTTTGATGGGGATTGCACCTGTAGATTGCTTTTGGCAAGATGGCCATTTTTACTATATTAACCTTGCCAATCCATGAGCATGGGAGATCTTTCCATCTTCTGACATCTTCTTCAATTTTTTTCTTCAGAGACTTGAAGTTCTTATCATACAGATCTTTCACTTACTTAGTTCCAGTCATGCCAAGGTATTTTATATTATTTGTGACTTTTGTGAATGATGTTATTTCCCTAGTTTCTTTCTCAGCCTGTTTATCCTTTGTGTAGAGAAAGGCCATTGATTTGTTTGAGTTAATTTTATATTCAGCTACTGCACTGAAGCTGTTTATCAGGTTTAGGAGTTTGCTGGTGGAATTTTTGGGTCACTTAACTATACTATCATATCATCTGCAAATAGTGATAGTTTGACTTCTTCCTTTTCAACTTATATCCCTTTGATATCTTTGTGTTGTGTAATTGCTCTGGCTAGGACAAGTACTATATTGAATATGTAGGTAGAGAGTGGGTAACCTTGTCTAGTCCCTGATTTTAGTGGGATTGCTTCAAGTTACTCTCGATTTAGCTTGGTGTTGGCTATAGGTTTACTGTATATTGCTTTTACAATGTTTAGGTATGGACTTTGAATTCCTGATCTTTCCAAGACTTTTATCATGAAGGGGTGTTGGATGTTGTCAAATGCTTTACCAGCATCTAATGAGAGATCATATGGGTTTTTTTTCTTTGAGTTTGATTATATAGTGGATTATATTGATGGATTTTCATATATTAAACCATCCCTGCAACCCTGGGATGAAGCCTACTTGATCATGATGCATGATTGTTTTGATGTGTTCTTAGATTCAGTTTTGTGAGGATTTTATTGAGTATTTTTGCATCGATATTCATAAGGGTAATTGGTCTGAAGTTCTCTTTCTTTGTTGGGTCTTTGTGTGGTTTAGGTATCAGAGTAATTTGGTTTCATAGAACAAATTGGGTAGAGTACCTTCTCTTTCTATTTTGTGGAATAGTTTGAGGAGTATTAGTATTAGGTCCTCTTTGAAGGTCTGTAGAACTCTGAACTAAACACATCAGGTTCTGGGCTTTTTTTGGTTGGGAGACTATTAATGACTGTTTCTATTTCTTTAGGAGATATGGGACTGTTTAGATTATTTATCTGATCCTGATTTAACTTTGGTACCTGGTGTCTATCTAGAAAATTGTCCATTTCATCCAATTTCCAAGTTTTATTGAGTATAGGCTTTTGTAGTAGGATCTGATGATGTTTTGGATTTTCTCAGTTTCTGTTGTTATATCTCCCTTTTTATTTCTGATTTTGTTAATTAGGATACTGTCTCTGTGCCCTCTAGTTCATCTTGCTAAGGGTTTTTCTATTTTGTTGATTTTCTTAAAGAACCAGCTCCTGGTTGGGTTGATTATTTGTATACTTATTTTTGTTTCCACATGGTTAATTTCAGTCCTCAATTTAATTATTTCCTGCCTTCTCCTTCTCTTGGATGAATTTGCTTCTTTTTGTGCTAGCGCTTTCAGGTGTTCTGTCAAGTTTCTAGTGTATTCTCTTTCCAGTTTCTTTTTGGGAACACTCAGGGCTATGAGATTTCCTCTTAGGACTACTTTCTCTCTCTCTCTCTCTCTCTCTCTCTCTCTCTCTTAATTAGATATTTTCTTCATTTACATTGCAAGTGCTATCCCATAAGTCCCCTATACCCTCCCCCCGTCCTGCTCCACTCCCACTTCTTGGCCCTGGCATTCCCCTGTACTGGGTCATATAAAGTTTGCTAGACCAAGAGGCCTCTCTTCCCAATAATGGCCGACGAGGCCATCTTCTAATACATATATAACTAGAGACACAAGCTCTGGGGGTTCTGATTAGTTCATTTTGTTGTTCCATCTATAAGGTTGCAGACCCCTACAGCTCTTGGGTACTCTCTCTAGCTCCTACATTGGGGACCTTGTGTTCCACCCTATAGATGACTGTGAGCATCCACTTCTGTATTTGTCAGGGATTGTTAGGACTACTTTCATTGTGTCCCATAAGTTTGGGTATGTTGTGACTTCATTTTCATTAAACCCTAAAAAGTTTGATTTCTTTATTTATATCTTCCTTAACCAAGTTATCATTGAGTAGAGTGTTGTTCAGCTTCCACATGTATGTGGGCTTTCTACTGTTAATGTTGTTATTGAAGACCATGGTGATCTGATAGGATGTATGGGATTATTTCAATCTTCTTGTATCTGTTTTGTGACCGATTATATGGTCAATTTTGGAGAAGGTACCATGAGGTGCTAAGAAGAAGGTATATTCTTTTGTTTTAGGATAAAATGTTGTATAGATATTTGTTGAGTCCATTTGTTTCATAATTTCTGTTAGTTTCACAGTGTCTTTGTTTAGATTCTGTTTCCATGATCTGTTCATTGCTGAGAGTGGGATGTTGAAGTCTCCCACTATTATTGTGTGAGGTGCAATGTGTGCTTTGAACTTTAGTAAAGTTTCTTTTATGAATGTGGGGCTCTTGCACTTGGAGCATAGATATTCAGAATAGAGAGTTCTTCTTGGTAGGTATTTCCTTTGATGAGTATGAAATGTCCTTTCTTATCTTTTTTGATAACTTTAGGTGGGAAGTTAATTTTATTTGATATTAGAATGGCTACTCCAGCTTGTTTCTTGGGACCATTTGCTTGGAGAATTGATTTTCAGCCTTTCACTCTGAGGTAGTGTCTGTTTCTGTCACTGAGGTGAGTTTCCTGTAGGCAGCAAAATGTTGGGTCCTGTTTATGTAGCCAGTCTGTTAGTCTATGTCTTTTTATTGGGGAATTGAGTCCATTGATATTAAGGGATATTAAGGAAAAAAGATTTTTACTTCCTGTTATTTCTGTTGTAAGAGTTGGAATTATGGTTTTTTTTTGTGGTTATCTTTTTTTTTGGTTTGTTGAAAGAACATATTTTCTTGCTTTTTCTAGGGTGTAGTTTCCCTCCTTGTGTTGGAGTTTTCCATTTATTATCCTTTGAATGGCTGGATTTGTGGAAAGATATTGTGGATGTTTGTTTTTGTCATGGGATATCTTGGTTTCTCCATCTATGTCTATTTAGAGTTTTGCTGGTAGTAGCCTAGGCTGAGTGTGATGTCTGCCCAGGATCTTCTGGCTTTCATAGTTTCTGAGGAGAGGTCTGGTGTAATTCTAATAGGTCTGTCTTTATGTTACTTGACCTTTTCCCCTTACTGCTTTTAGTACTCTTTCTTTGTTTTGCACATTTGTTATTTTGATTATTATGTGACAGGAGGAATTTCTTTTCTGATCCAATCTATTTGGTGTTCTGTAGGCTTCTTGTATGTTCATGGGCATTTCTTTCTTTAGATTAGGGAAGCTTTATTCTATAATTTTGTTGAAGATATTTTCTGGTTCTTTAACTTGGGAATCTTCACTCTCTTCTATACCTATTATCCTTAGGTTTGGTCTTCTCATTGTGTCCTGTATTTCCTGGGTGTTTTGAGTTAGAATCTTTTTGCATTTTGCATTTTCTTTGAGAAAAGAAAGAGATTCTCTGAGATTCTCCTGAGATTCTCTCTTCCTGAGATTCTCTCTTCCATTTCTTATGTTCTGTTTTTGATGCTTGCATCTATGGCTCCTGATCTCTTTCCTAGGTTTTCTATCTCTAGACTTGTTTCCCTTTGTGATTTCTTTATTGTTTCTACTTCCATTTTTATATCTTGGATGGTTTTGTTCAATTCCTTCCCATGTTTGAATGTGTTTTCCTTTAAGGGATTTTTGTGTTTAGTCCTTAAGGGTTACCTGTTTACCTTTGTTCTGTAATTCTTTAAGGGATTTTTGTGTTTTCTCTTTAAAGGCTTCTACCTGTTTACCTGTGTTCTACTGCAATTCTTTAAGGGAGTTATTTATGTCCTTGTTAAAATCCTCTATCAGCATAATGATATGATTTTAAATCCACTTCTTTTCTGGTGTTTTGGGAGAATCCAGGACTTGCTATGGTAGGAGAACTGGTTTCTGATGGTGCCATGTAATCTTGGTTTCTTTTGGTAAGATTCTTGTGTTTGCCTTTCGTCATCTGGTTATCTCTGGTGTTAGATGTTCTTGCTGTCTCTGGCTGGAGCTTGTTCCTCCTGTTGGTCTGTAAGCCTGTGTCAACACTCCTGGGAGACCAGCTCTCTCTTGGTGGAACCCATGCACAGTGGGCTGTGGAACAGCCTCAGCTCTCGGGTGCAGATGGCTGACCGGAAGGATCCTGTCCCAGCTGCTCCATCCATCTTGCACCCCATATGTTCTTGTCCAGCTTCACTCCACGCAGTTATTGGAGAATAAGTGGCTGTCTTAACTTCAGAGCCCAAGAGTAAAAACCACTCCTGGGAGGACATATTTTTCCTGGCAGGACCCGAGCACAGCAGGCTGTGGAACAACCTCAGCTCATACGTGCAGATGGTGGACTCAAGTCTAACATTTTCTAGATGGCACCACACAATAAAGAGTGTGTTCTGATTATGTAGAATCATACATTCTTGCATCCTAAAAGGAAACACCTATACTTCTTGCATCAATGGTTACAAAGAGTTCATCCTCTTAGTGTTACCCCGAGTCTTAAAGGAACGTGAGATAGTGTTACTCCCCTGCACGATAGATCCAGAAGTTCCATCTGTAGTTCTGGTTGTTTTTGTTTTTTGTTTTTTGTTTTTTAACAATAGAACAACTTAAATAAGCAGATGCTCAAGGTTTGCATGTGCACAGGATTTCCTGAATCTGGTAAAAAGCTATTTCTGCCTTCTGCCTGGGAGAACCTGGTGAATCTGCTCTTTAGGGATGGTACTAGTTCTACTTGATCAGCAAAGGGAATGAACTGTTAGAATACTAGCAAGTTTGTTGATTTGATCTTGTGCAGCTGATCATAGCTGCCATGAATCCACACATGCAATGGCCATGCATGTGGAGATAACAGCCTTTTAAAGTCTTCCTCATCTGGCTCTTATATTCTTTCTGCACTCTCTTTTGCAATGTTCCCTGAGCCCAGGGGTGGGGATTATAGAGATGTCTCATTGAGGGCTGAACACTCAACCATCACAAGTTCTCAACACTTTGGGCAATTGGACAGTTGAGTCTCTGCACTTATTTCCATCCACTACAGAGAGAATCATCTCTGACCAATGCAGCAGGATTCTAGTATGAACGTTGTGTCTGCTCCCAGACTGTAGTAAGTCAAGCCCTGAATATCAGTGCCAAACTTTTATACCCCTCCAGCAGAGCTCCAGGGCTTAGGGCAGGAAGAGCATGGCAGTGGCCAAGGACATTCTCCACAGGAGATCACTCAGAGCATCAGTATTTTAAGCAGGTTTCTTAGCAACAGGAAGCCCCTGAAAACCTCTTCAGAGACTCCAGGTTGCAACTGTGTTTTTCAAATGCATAGCAGGAAATGAAATGTGTTAAGTTTGCTGACTCATTTGAACCAATCTTTTTCTCTAATGTGCCTTTGGGGCCTGGGCTTTCAGGGGACAGGTCCCAGGAAGTTTTCTGTCTAGGGCAATCTTTGGATGGATGGTCACCTATTCCAGTCCTGAGACTTGCTTGTGCTACCTTGTCAGAGCTTTCATCTTCAAAGGTGGGAACAGACACTGCCCTTTGATGCTCAGGACCTTGTGCAAAAGACCACAGACATGAGGCCTGTGGTTTCTGCAGGGCATGAGGGCAGTGAGCCATCTCCATAAAGTCTGAGTTGTTTCTGACTGGGAATTGTTTGATTTTCTAGTGAGCTGTCCTTCTTACTCATGTTCTCCTGTCTGGCACAGACACCAAGCTGTTCAGGTGACACAGGCAGAAAATAGGAGCCAGAGAGGAGTTAAAGCTTTGGAGTCTCCACTTCACTCTTTTTCTTCTCACCCAGCATTCCTGTCCCAGGAACAAACCCCAGCCTTGTGCTCACATACCCCTACACACCTATTCGCACACATATTCATATTCTCACACACTTACATATACACCTTCACACACATACAACACACTCATACAAACTAATACACATACACACACACACACACACACACACATTTATAGGTTCCTATTACCAGGAGAAGAGAAGTTGACTCAAACGTGAGTGTGCCACTGGTGAGAGACAGTTGGAGAACACATTTGGAAAGGGGGAACAAGTCTAGAATGGGAACTTATTTCCAAGTTGAAGATCCAGGCTTGCTTCAAGGAGAAAGTGGCCACCCAGGATACTCATTTGGGAGGAGACAAAGCTGGACATTGCTAATGGAGGTTTTTGGTTATCAAATTTTAAGTACACATTTCTGTTCTGCTTTTATTCTGTGGCTGTGATAAAACACTCTGACCAAAAGCAGCTTGAAGAGAGAAGGATTTATTTGGCTAACATGTCCAGGTTACAATCCATCACGGATGGAAATCAGGGCAGAAACAATTGGAGAATGTTGCTTACTGGCTCCCTCTCTGGCTTCTTGGCTCATGTTTAGCTATCATTCTCATATATCCCAGGACCACCTGCACAGGGAATTGTACTGCTCACAGTGGACTGGGGCAATCAATAATCAAGACAACCCCCATGTAGACACGCCTACAGGCCAATCTGAAACAGAATGATTACTTAATAAAGAGTGTTTTTCCAGGTGATTCTTGGCTGGGACGGTTGGCAGTTAATGCTAGCTAGGACAGTGTCCCACTGTATAAGTTTATAGAACTCCACTACAATCTTTCTTTGAGGAATTATCACATAGAGTTGTACAGGAAGGAGATGCCTACTGATGGAGACATGATAAACCACACAAGAGGATGGTTTGTAGACAAAATAATAGGCTGCTGTGAGTGTAGAGTAGAAATACATCTGTGAAAAATCAAGATCTTATTTTGTATTACCTACCACTTTCTGTAAAAAAAAAATAACGTTTTCTTTTAATAGCTTATGTTATACAATACTTAGAATTGGAAGTAGCTTGAATAGCTAATAGCAATTATCTTAGAAGTACAGCAAAATTTTATGTTCTGCATTTTAAAATCTTGTTCCTTTTAAAATTGTAATAACGCATTCCATTTCTGGCCAGAGAATAGTGGCATTTGGGTATATGCAGTGTGTGTGTGTGTGTGTGTGTGTGTGTGTGTGTGTGTGTGTGTGTTCATGTTCACTTGTGTGTGTGTGCACACATGTGGGTAGTGGCCAGAGGTTCAAGTATGGAGCATCTTCCTTCATCCTCCTCCACCTTATATATGGAGGCAAGCTCTATCACTGGATTCCAGAACTCACTGATCCAGCTGGTCTACTAGGACAGCTTGCTCCGAGGTCTCCTATCCCTGCCTCCCCTGGACTGAAATTAGGTGGGCACATGTCTGACATTTATGTGGGTGCTGGAGATCCAATCTGGACATCATGCTTCTTCGGCAAGCACTCTGCTGATTAAGCTGTTGTCTCAGTCTAGCATATTTCCAAAAATCCACTTTGAGTTTAGTGTATATAACAGATTATCCATCCCCAGTCTCTAAGATTTTCACAGGAATCATAAAACACATGGAAACTGTCTAATTTCTCTTCCTTTTCTCTATTTCTTCCTGTTGTCTCCAAGCCTTTCCCTCCTTTTCTTGGTCTCCTCTAACTGCTGGAGCTCCACCCTCCAGCCTCCTGTCCAGTTGTTTCTCCTTCATTCCTTACTTGTTTTCATTATAAAAAGCTCCTGGGGCAAACAGCACTGGAGAGATNCTCCCCCCTCCCCTTCTTCCGCCCTGTGCACATAAGTGTAGACACCTGTTGAGGCCAGGAGAATGCATCAGATCCCTTAGTACTAGATTTAGAAGGGGTTGTGAACTTTCTGACAGGAGTACTAGGAACTGAACTCAGGTCTTCTGTAAGAGCAGGATGTGCTCTTAGCTACAGAGCCACCTCTTCAGCCCCCACTGCCTTGGATTTAAAGCAATGCAACCAAGGCAAAACAAATCAAATCAAGGCAAAGCAAAGCAAAGCAATGTTAGTTATCTTTTCACAGTCACACCATGTGTCAGTAGCAGATCAGGGCAGAGTCTGTATACACCCTGTGAATCATGTGAGTCTAAAATGTTTCCCCAAAGTTTGTTTGTTGACAGCTTGTTCCCGGTGCAGCAGTGTTCGGAAGTGAGAGCTAATGGGCTCATGGGAGCCCTTAATTCATGGATGCATTGATTTATTGGTGGAGTCATAGCTTAATGGGCTATTGGGAGATGGTAGAAGCATCAAGAAGTAGGCCCTGGCTGGAGGAAGCAGGTCACTTGCGGTTTCCTCTGGAAGGCAGTATCTTGTCCCAGGTTTCTTTCATTCTTTGTTTCTGGACTGCATGAAGAAAATAGGATTCTTCTGCCCTTAGCCTGAGTCATGACAGTTTAGCTTTTCAATAGTTCTTGAAACAATGTTGCCATGGGCCGAAGCCTCTGAAACCAGGAGACCAAACCAACCTTCTGACTTAGTTGGAATTTTATTGCTGTCAACAGTATCTGACCAAGGCAACTCTTATAAAGAAAACATTTAATCCGGGCTGGTTTACAGGTTCAAAGGTTCAGTCCATTATCATCATGGTGGGAAGCATGGCTGGGTGTGGGCAGAGGTGGGGCTGTACACTTTGAAGTTCTATAACACAGATTACATACAGTGTCTGTGCCTTTGCTGAAGGGTTCGTCTGGATATTTGGCCTGGTTGGACATCTGCTTGTTTCTTTACCTAGTGCTGGGTTCTCAGTCTTTGCTCTGTGCTCTGGAAACACACCCTTTCTCAGACAGGTTCTGCTCACCTTTTATTCCTGCCCAAGGGTTAGCTTTCATTCTCTGAACAGTAGTTTTTTAAATGTAGACATCTGGAATCCATATGAGGTCAAATTGGTTCTTCTTTCTTAAATGGTATTTTTATTTATTTCTTGAAAATTTTTATATTTGTATATAATGTATCTTTTTACTCATATAATGTATATATAATTGGTCACACCTTCTAATCCTATCCCCAATTCTCCTCCAACTGTCTCTAAAACCTGCACAACACACTTTTCTGCCAAATACATGTTTTCTTATTTATTAATCAACTGAATCAAATTAATGCTGCCCATATGCATATTTGTATGGAGATAACCCCTGGGGCATAGGCAACTTACCACCTTCCCTCAAAGAGAAGTGACTCTTTCTCCACTCAAAAGCCACCTGCAGATGTTCTGCCTTGAAAACACAGTTTCTAGAAGCATTTGTTAGACGCTTAACATCTTGGTCTGTCACATGCTTGAGTCAGTTGTCTTAAATATGAGGTTTGTTCTGGAAGTTTCCTTTTAGTATCAGGCTGTACTATGTGGTGGTGTGTGGTAGGCACCCAATCTGTTTCCCTTGTCTTCAGTGTGAAAATCACCATGCTGGTTACATTGGGTGCATAATCCCTGGTCAATGCATCACCCACCCATGTCTTAGGCCACTAATGATTTCTGCCACCATTATTGTGATTATAATTACAATTATCTGTCGCTCTGTCCATAGTCTTCCCCTTGATAAATGGCGTCTACCATGTAGCAGTTACTCCATTAGGCAAGGAATTAACAGCATTACTGTCTCTGTCCTCAAGCAGCCCTGGCTAATTAAGAAGGGTGATTACAGAGGGACACACATTTATAGCGATGACAACCAGGTGCAATGTCTATTTGTCAGTCTGATGAGGAGTTAATTTCTTGGGTCGGAAAAGGGAGGAAACATGAAGCCTGACAGAGTCAATTCTCCTAATTTCATAGCTCACTTCAGATCCCAGGGACAAAATCAGGTTTAATTGAGCTGGAGCCATCTCCAGGGACTCAGAAAGTGTGCTGTGAACGGTTTTGCTGGGGGACCAAGTGTTTNTGTCTATTTGTCAGTCTGATGAGGAGTTAATTTCTTGGGTCGGAAAAGGGAGGAAACATGAAGCCTGACAGAGTCAATTCTCCTAATTTCATAGCTCACTTCAGATCCCAGGGACAAAATCAGGTTTAATTGAGCTGGAGCCATCTCCAGGGACTCAGAAAGTGTGCTGTGAACGGTTTTGCTGGGGGACCAAGTGTTTCGGGGCAGAGGAAAATTGTCCATTTGGATTTTAACTCTTATTAGCAGTGAATCAACTCCTTTCTTTGAGCATTTGTAAATAGAGCTTGTTTAATTTAGTAAACCTGGTTGGGGTCTTCAGGCTCCTGCCCTCCTGTCACAACAAGCACTTTGCCCTGTGTGGGACCATGGACAGCCCTTGGGAGTGAGTCCCTTGCTGTGTTTCTCACTCAGTAGATTAAACATGGTGGCTGATTTCCTGTCTTGTCACCATAATTTTTTTGTCCATGGGGATCAGATCTTCATGGGTTTAAGACAGAAAACAAGAAGAGGACACAGAGTTAGATGGATAGCGAAGTCAGGGGTGGGTCTGAGAGGAATTGCGGTGTTGGTATGATGGATGAATGGATTGTGCCCAATTCTCAAAGGCCTAATAAAATGAGAGAAAAATGTAAAATCATGAAATAATTATTAAAAGGGAAAGGAGCATTCAGGATTCTCTATTTTCTCTTATCATTGTTTCATAGTGAAGAAATAAAAATTATGTTGACTTTTGCAGAGTGTCACACTATCGAGCCCATATTATAGGTGGGGTACTGCCAGGTACTTATTAATGTAGCAATGGCACATACGAAGCAGATAGGTATCCTCCACTGGGTATTCTCCTAGGCTTCAGAGACACAGTAGTGGCTTCAAAGGAAGAAAATAGTCCTTGTCTATGCGGAGGCTGTGAGTTCACGTCACACCCACAGTCCAGAGCAGACAGCAATGACAGTGCTTGGCTTACACTATCCACTCTTGTACAATCTAGAATTCCTGCCCAAGAAAACAGTGCTACCCACAGTGGACAGGTATTCCCCCCCCCCCGCCCCCTCCCCCAGTTAATGTCACCAAAACAATCCCCACAGACATGGTCACAGGCCAAACTAGCCTAGGCAATCTCTCATGGAGACTCTGTCTCAAGTGATTCTATATTGATAAAGTTGACCATCATCCCAGCCCCACCTCCTCAGGTCTAAACTGTGGGTTGTGACTCATGGACTTGCATGATGGTGTGAAGATATTGCACAAGATTTTGGAGAAATTTTTTGAGTATGCAAGGACTCACAAATTCAAAATTCAAACAGTAATGAGTAGAGGCATTGCTTGGTGCTTTTGCTTGTGTCTGTGTTTTGAACACTCAGGACACACACTCTCATTGTAGGGGCTGCCGCCCCACAGAACATCAGTGCACTCTGCCAGAAACGCACTGGCTTTGACTCAAGACTATTCTGTATTATGAATTACAATGTTGTTATCGCACACAAAAGTGTTCTGGTCTTAAATAGCTTAATTACAGAAACCAGACGTCCTTAGTATTTTCTGCTATTCTTCCCAATGTGTCAAATCAGCTTTCTGTTAGATGGTATTGTGTTAGATGCTTCAATTTAAAAAATAGCTCTTGAGTTGCAGATTCAAATTTTCCAAAAAAAATATCATTAAATAAGTTTTGACTTGGCATTAATGCAGAATTTCCAATAATTTCTGAAACAGCCCCGAAGATGTTTCTGTCTTGTTGTACCATGTAATTATTGAGGATTATAATACCAATGAACTCTAAAAAAACTTGAAAGCTATGTCATATCCTGTAGTAGCAAATATTTAGCTAGGATTTATTCCTTCTGTAAATATAAACAAATGCAGTCATCGGCATTCAAATTTGTTTTGGTCTTTAATAAATGTTAAAGTTATGTATGTTAGAGTTATAGGTATGCCAAATAATTAGTTTAGAATATATTCATTTATGATTTATTATGAGCAAATGCTTGATTTCTGTCCTAGTTAGCTTTGACTATCGACTTGACACAATCTAAGGTCACTTGATAGGAAAACAGAGACTGATGGATTGCCTAGATTAACTTGGCCTCCGGGAATGACTGTGGGGAACCATCTTGATTATTGATATAGGTGGATCAAGTCTGCTGTGAGCATCACTTTGGGCAGGTGGGCCTGAGCTGTGTAAAACACTGAGTATGAAGCCAGTGAGCGAGTCACAGAAACAGCCAGCAACCCAACCACCATTTCTGTTTCAAGCTCTTCCTTGAGTTTCTGCCCTTACTACTTGCCATGAGGAAGTATAAACCAAATAAATATTTCTTCTGCTAAGATGCTTTTGGTCAGAGTGTTTTGCCACAGTAACAGAAAGAAAACTAGAGTAAATTTTAGCCTTTTTTTGTACCTAATACCTAAAAGTATTTAGGTATTTAGTTGCATATTTAGTTTTTTTGTAAAAAAGGCATTTAGTTATTATAGTTGCACAAAAGTTTTTTGTTTTGTTTTGTTTTGTTTTGTCTTGTTTTGTCTTGTTTTATTTTGTTTTGTTTTTTGGTAGAAGGGATTGCAAGTGGAATGAGTTTTAACATCTCCTGCCCAGCTCTTTTTGTTTTCATTTTTAATATGCTGCGGTTTGAGAAATGGTAAAACTGTGCTTATGTGTGAACTAAGAATAGGCACCGAATGGCTGAGAAGCACCTGAAAAAATGTTCAACTTCCTTAATCATCAGGGAGATGCAAATCAAAACAACCCTGAGATTCCATCTCACTCCAGTCAGAATGGCTAAGATCAAAAATTCAGGTGACAGCAGATGCTGTCGAGGATGTGGAGAAAGAGGAACACTCCTCCATTGCTGGTGGGATTGCAAACTGGTACAACTACTCTGGAAGTCAGTCTGGCGGTTCCTCAGAAAATTGGACATAGTACTACCTAAGGATCCAGCAATACCTCTACAGGGCATACACCCAGAAGATGTTCCAACTGGTAATAAGAACACATGCTCCACTATGTTCATAGCAGCCTTATTTATAATAGCCAGAAGCTGGAAAGAACCCAGATATCCCTCAACAGAGGAATGGATACAGAAAATGTGGTACATTTACACAATGGGATACTACCCTGCTATTAAAAACAATGAATTTATGAAATTCTTGGGCAAATGGATGTATCTGGACAATATCATCCTTAGTGAGGTAACCCAATCACAAAATAAGTCACTAGATATGCACTCACTGATAAGCAGATTTTCGCATGAAATCTTAGAATACCCAAGATACAATTTGCAAAACACAAGAAAATCAAGAAGAAGGAAGACTAGCGCATGGATACTTCATTCCTCCTTAGAATAGGGAACAAAATACCCATGCAAGGAGTTACAGAGACAAAGTTTGGAGCTAAGACAAAAGGATGGACCATCCAGAGACTACCCCACAAGGGGATCCATACCATAATCAGTCCCCAAACCCAGACACTATTGCATATGCCAGCAAGAGTTTGCTGAAGGGCCCCTGATATAACTGTCTCATCAAAGGTTATGCCAGTGCCTGGCAAATACAGAAGGGGATGCTCACAGTCATCTATAGGATGGAACACAGGGCCCCGATGGATAAGCTACAGAAAGTACTCCAGGAGCTGAAGGGGTCTGCAACCCTATAAGAGGAACAATAATATGAACTAACTAGAACCCCCAGAGCTCGTGTCTCTAGCTGCATGTGTAGCAGAAGATGGCCTAGTCAGCCATCATCAGAAAGAGAGGCCCCTTGGTATTGCAAACTTTATATGCTCCAATACAGGGGAATGCCAGGGCCAAGAAGTGGGAGTGGGTGGGTAGGGGAGAAGTGGGGGGAGGGTATAGGGAACTTTCGTGATAGCATTTGAAATGTAAAATAAGAAAATATCTAAAAAAAAAAAAAAAAAAAAAAAAAAAAAAAAAAAAAAGAGTAGACACTGAGAATGAGCACAGATCTCTTTAGGTTAGGTACACTGGCATTGTTCATGAAGGTTCCAGACACCCAATGTCCAAGTGTAGACAACACCACCGCATTCTTCATGACAAAAGCGCCTTTGAACAAATGAGGTAGTTAATGTAAATAAGAGAGCATGGTAGCCAATTAAAATAGATCACATTTGCTGTGTAGGGTGGCTGTTTGCTTTAACATGTGACAGAATCTAGACTTACATGGGAGAAGAGCTGCTCGACAAGGCAGTGGGGGATGGTCTTGATGGTATTGATGAAATGGGAAGGCACATGGCAGTGGGTGACATCATCCCCTAGACTGTATAGATGGAGAGAATAAATGGCACGCATTTATCATTCTCTGCTTTTTGACTGTGGATCCAGTGTGAGTCCCTACTTCAAGCTCCTGGTGCCTTCATATCCCCACTGCAGTGGACTGTACCCTTGACCAGTGGGCCAGTGTCTGAGTATTTATCACAGCAGCAGAATAAGGAACCAAGACACACATACTTCTTGCATGCTTTATTGAGCCTTCTGCGTACCTCTGGCTCTCCAAGTCAGACCAGGGACAGAGAAGAGACAACTCCAGCTCAGAGGCACAAAGGGATTCATCCAGGGTCACACAGCTGTTGACGTAATTATGGCTGGAGTACAGGCCTCCTTCCATTCTGCCAAAAAAAAAAAAACTTAGGAAAAATAAATACAACAGCTGAAGTGAAGGCTTCCACCCGAGCACATTTTGGAGAATGGGTTGCAGGGATCTAAAGTGTTTGGGGAAATGCTTAACTTCATTTTGGAGAAATCTGTTTCTAGATAATGCCAGAGTTATCTAGACATGCCCAGCACCAGTTCTCTTCGATCCTCGGATGCTTTAAGGTCTTATTTATCTTGTCAGAGTAAATCCTTCATAACTGCCACACAAATCAAGTAGGTGAACCGTCAAAATGTGGATGGAGCGTGGACGGAAATTTGAGACTTTGGCTGCTCTATTTGATAAGACAATTTCAGCATTTTGTGGGTCTGACATGAGTTTTTATCTTTCATTTACCTATTGTTTGTCCAGCCAATATTTATTTCGGGATACAGAGTGTACTGTGATTTGACAGACAGGGGCCAGGGACATGACTCAATTGGTAGAGTGCTTACCTGCCACTCACAAAGCCCTGGATTCTGTCCATACCATTGTATTAGCTGGGTTTAGTGGTGCACATCCCAGAAGTCTAGGAGGGAAGATGGGAGGACCAAGATTTCAAGGTCATCCTTTCCTACATAATGAGTTTGAGGCCAGCCTGGGCTACATAAGACCCTGTTTCAAAAAAATTAAAAAAAATTTCGTGTTCTTCAAATTGTTTTCATACTAAGCAGGAGAATGAGAGATATCTCTAAGACTTAAATCATAAATTTTGTTCTACAAGTGTAAATGCAGCTAAATTATATTTTTTATCACGAATGGATATATGATATAGAACATATTTTTAATGGGACCTGTAATTTTATTTATTTAAAAATTATATGTGTCTATGTATGCATGGGAGTGCATTGCCCTAAGAGGCCAGAAGAGGGTGTTGGGTCTCCCAGAGCTGGTGACTGTGAGCCAACCAGCTCAGGTACTAGGGACTGAATGTAGTCCTCTGAAAGAACAGCGAATCCCCTGACTGCTGAGCCATCTCTTCAGCCCCTGTAATTGTATTTCAGTTAGCAAATGTCTCTTACATTATATCAGCATCTTACTGTGACACCTTCCCATAGATATAAGATGGGTACAGATCACATGCTGCCCTCTCTTGACCTCTCTCCCCCATCTCGCCAAAACATATGCCTCTCCGCAAATAGTTCTCCTTCTATGTTCAAGTATTCTTTACAAAACAAGAAACAGACAGACAACCAACTTGGATTCTACATATGAAAGCCAACATGTAATGTCTGTCTCTCTGAGCCTGGCTTTCTCTCTTAATGTAATGATTGATGATCACTCTTTCTATTTTCTTGGGGAAAAAAAGGCACATTATGATCCCCATAAAGGTTGAGTAAAACCCCATTTCATTGCCTTTTTTTTTTAATTGTGCTATGCTCTCTGTGTGTGTGCATCTATATATGGGCATGCACATGTATGTGCGGATAACTGCATAGTCCAGAGAGCCTATTAGATGCCCTGGAGCTGGAGTTACAGACAGTAGTGAACCTGAACAGGGTGTTGGGAACTGAACTTGTGTCCTCTGCAAGAGCAGCAAGCTCTCATAACCATGGAGCCATATCCCCAGCCCTGCCCCACACTGTTTCCTTTATCCAGTTGTCTGTTTATGGGCACTACCACAATGTGGCTATAGTGAACAGTGCTATAATCAACACATATGCAGGCATTTCTATTGTGTGCCACCACCAATTCTTTTTGTTATATTCCCAGGAGTGGTGTATAGCTGGGTTATAATGTAGTTCTATTTTTAGTCTTTGAAGGAACTGGCACACTGGTTTTCATTATGGTTTCTCCAACGTACAATCACACTAGCTATGTTCAAAGGTTCCTTCCCTATATCTTCATTAATATTTGTCACTTTTGGTCCTTTTTAATGACAGCATTTCCGACTAGGTGATTTGGAATCTCAATGTAGGATTTAAAAATTTTTTAAATATGTGACTTATTTTAAATTATTTTTTCTATTTATGTATATATGTGTATGCATGCTTGTCTATATGTGCATCATTGCACGAAGTACTCGGGGATGAGGTCAAAAGATACTGTTGAGTACCCTAGAACTGGAGATATAGGCAGTTATGAGACTTGTGATGTGGATTTGGAAACCAAACCTGGGTGCTTTGCAAGAGCAACAAGCCCTCCTAAGTTCTGAGTCACATTCTCAGCCCCTTATTATTTGATTTTTTTTACCTCTATATCTGCATATCCCTGGTAGCTAAAATTGTTAAGATTTTTTTTCTAATACTCACTGGTAATGTGTGTTTCTTTTTTTAATGAGTATTTTTAAAATTCACTTTAATCATTTATTGGTGGAACTAGTTATTTTGGTGTTTGATATCTTGTCTTTTTCATATATTCTGGATATTAGTACCATGCCACATGAACAGCTCTACAGATTTTCTGCTGTTTTATAGACTGTCATTCACTTCTTTGTGACAATCTGGTCTCTGTAATTGCATGTCTCTCCATCTCTCAGTTCTTGCTGCTATTTCCTTAGCTACTAGGGTATGACTCAGAATGTTGTTGCCTATGCATGTATGGTGTAGTTTCTCCCGTGCTCTCTCTAGAAGATTCAAATGTCCATGTTCTTTGATTTATTTTGAGTTTATTTTTTTTGTTCAGTGTTTCATCCTTCAATACGTGAAATTTTCCTACTATTACTTGATAAAAGGGCTCTTCTTTATCCTTCATACACTTTTGGCACTTTTGTTGAAAATTACATGGTTGTAGTTCCATGAGATTATTTCTGGGTCTTGTGTTCTAATTTCATTGATGTCACTATGTTCTGTGACACGATGGCTGGTGTCACTATGGATCTACAGTATAATTTGAAGACAATTATTGTGATACTTTTAACATTGCTATTTTTACTTGGACTGGATCTTTTGTGCTTCCATCTGTGTTTTAGGAGTGGAGACATGGAAAAATCTGTTAGTATATGATACTTTAGAAGAGAGACCTAACTATCAGTAGTCTTGGTTAGAAGGGGCAAGTCTTCCCCATACGGTACAGGACATCAACAGTGAAGCTTATTTTTAAAGTATGGAGAGTGGGTGTATTAGTCAGGGTTCTCTAGACTTGCAGAACTTATGGCATGTCCCTATATATTATGGGAATTTATTGTAATGACTTACCATCTGAGTTCAACTAACCCAACAATGGGAAGCTGTGAATGGGAAGTCCAAGAATCTAGTAATTTCTTAGTCCCATGAAGCTAATTGATTCAGCTGGCCTTCTATTTAACCTGGAATCCAGAAGAAGTAGGTTCCAACAGATGTGCTGGCAAGTAAGTGCAAGCAGGTGAGGAAAAAAGAGTGAATCTTCCTTCTTCCATTGTCCCTATGTAGACCTCTAACAGAAGGTACGGCCTGGATTAAAGGTGTGTACTACCATGCCTGGATTTAGAGCTTGCTCTTTCTTAGGCTGGTCTTGAACTCAGAGATCTGCTTGCCTCAGTCTCCTGGGATTAGAAGTATGCACTACCTTGCCTGGGCCTAAGGTTTTATCGCCACTATGCCTCAAGATCTGGATCAAAAGAGTGACCTCCAGTTCTGGATTGTAGTTCATTCCAGATGTAGTCAAGTTGACCACCAGGAATAGACATCACAGTAGGTTTCTGCCACGTGGGTGAATTTAAGGTAAAATTAGCATTAGAGATGGAGATGAGGTTGGATGCTCAAGATGTTCACAAAGGGTCTCATTTTACTCCTTGGCTCTGTAGTTGAACTTATCTCTCATGGAAAAACAAGTGCGGGCTGCAGGCCACACCTGGGAAAAGGCAATTACAAGTCACCCTCACCTTTCTCAAAAGACATTGGGAAGAGTTTTACTCTTTGTGTACGTGTGTTCACACACATGTGGGTATGTGTGCACAGAAGTAGACACTGAGAGCTCTATTGTTGCTCGTCTTAATTTTTTTAAGGCAGGGTCCCTTACTGAACCTGGCACCCACTGATTAGCCAGACTGGCTGACCAATAAACTTGCAGAATCCTTTTGTCTCTCTCTCTCTCTTCCTGACACTGGGGTAACAGGCGTGTACCACATTGACAGGACTTGAATTAGTGTTTTCTGAATCTGAGTGCAGAACCTCACACTTACACAACAGACACATCATATCTGAACCATCTTCTCAAGTTCTGGGCAGGGGCTGCATTTTGAAAAGAGACAGAACAAGACATAGAGGAAACATCCACTCTGCTGCCTGGTGAAGGTTCTGATCACTCTGGACTGGTTTATTCATCAGTCACCTGAGTAATTTTACCCTCTGCTCCACCTAAGCCCAAACTCACCCAAGAGAAACCACAATGGCCACTCATCACAAGGGACACTAGATAGAGCCACAGATTCACAAGCTCAGCTTCAGGTTTCTACACTCCACGACCATTGTTCATTCTCCAACCTTCGATCCAAGTTTGTTAAGATCCCTGAAACTACCCTTGTCTCCCAGAAGGAGGGGGAGTAACGGAAATTGCATTGAAGCCCTAAATCCCCAATGCCCAAGCTTAATCGAATGGACATATTTCATTAAACAAACACCGCTGCCATCTGCCGTGCTCCAATTAGGAATGCATGAGGAACATATTTCTCAATTACGTTGGAGATTTCTAGACCCAAAGGCCCTGGCAAGCAGCCTCTCCTCAGGCACCACTGGGGACATGGTGGGGGGGCAGCCTCTAGCTCACTGTGGCTCATGTTCTTTCTGCCTTCTCTCTGGTCCCCTCCACTAAGCTTTTACCACACTCTCTTGAATTAAGGCAGAACCCAAGCAGTTACCTTGCATTCCAATCTAAAATCATTTCTACATGAATTTACCTGGTTATTTGTTATGGCAGCTGATGACTGGGGCTATTTTATCTGGACCCTAGAACCATTTTATTAAGTGGGATCTCTGGTCTGTAGATACAGAGCCTGTGGCTGATAGGTCCTTGGTGACTTACCAAGGTTCTTCCAGTTATGAGAGGTTGAACTGAGGTTGAAACCCAAGCTATCTGATGTCAGAACTCAAGTTCTTACCCATTGTGCCTCTGGTTCACATGGGAAGACAATGCATAGAGGGTCTGAGAAGGGTGAGCCTCTTCCAAAATGCTCATGGTCTGATGTGGTTAAGGACTACTTCCATCAGTGTAAGCAGAGACAAAAGAGTTGAGGATAGCTGGTCAGTAGAGGAGGTGAAACCTGGTTTCCCGAGTCTGAGCCCCATTGTATGGATGTAGTCCCCATGCTGGTGAGCAGTCCTGGAACTTCAGAGAAAGATGCCACACCTGGTTACCTATTTGTCTCCATTCCCAAACTGCTTGATTACTAATCCTTAAACCTCTGTCTATCATGTATTTCTGGATCCTCTATTTCTCTGCCCCGAGTCTCTCATTATTCTGGCAAATTTTTTGGCTCATGCTATCGTCCTTAAAGTCCTTTACTCCTTGATCTCACAGCCGTGTCTTCACTGTTGGAGGTAACGTTGCCATCTGTTTTACAGGGTGAAATAGAGATGATCTTCCAGGCATTTCTTACCAGCCTCCGTCTCCAGCTCATCCCCTGCCATCTCAGTGAAACCATCAAATTAGCCATGGAGGCTTATTCAGCATGTTTTATAAATCGGCCACAACCAAAATCATACAGCCATCAGCTCAGCTTGCTCCCGTTCTACTCCAACACCCACACCCACACAGGAACTGATGCATGACAAGACACACAAAATGATACAAGTGTGAACGTGTGCAGCCACTCACCCTAGACCTTCACACCCTTGATGGTAGTCACTGTAGAGTGAGAAGAAGGGAGAGAACAAACATTGGGTGAAGAAGGTGAGCCAGGGGCACTCTGAGGACTGAACTGAAGGGGAGAGAGCCCACTGTATACCACAGCTCATCCTGCCCTGTGATTTTCTGCCCTTGCAATAAGCTCATCCTTTCCTGTGATTTTCTGCCCTTGCGATAAGCTCACACTGCCTTGAAGTCTCACAGCTTTAGACAGGACTCCTCTTCTTTGAGGGTTGCTATGTTCCTTGCATGACAGATATCAAGAGCAATGTGGGGTTTGGGATTTCTTCTTCTGGAAGTCTCTATGTCCCTCAGTTTGTCTCTTCAGGTTTTTTGTTGTTGTGTGACTCAATGGGTCCCAGTAGGGTTACATGCAGGGACCCGAGTGAGGTGTTCTTTACAGAAACACAGGCAGCAGGCCAGTAGTCACACTGCTCCATCCTTGCATGATCTTTAAAGATGGATCTGACTTGGTCAGCTAGCAACTGAAGAAATGACAGACAAACAGACATAGAAAAGCAGAGATTGGGTGGACAGAGCCCTCAGATAGGCAAGCCTGAAACTTCCCACCCCTGTATGTGCAGAGTATTTAATATATAGCTGAAGAAGGAGGCAGGCCTAGCTAATCTTGGCAGAGCACTCTCTGTAGGGGAGCAGTCTATAAGCTGCAAACATCCCTTGAGAGAAAGCTACAGTGAACACTTTGCACACAGCCCACATATCGCCACTCAGATCAGGAAGGAAGGCTCTGCCATTTTCCCTTGGGCCTGAAGCTTTGGCCTTTGACATGGCTGTGACCAAATCAACAACACACATCCACCTGGGACTGCCTCTGCTCCCCATACTACACTAACTAAGGCAAATTTACCTCATTACCTCCAGCCATTAATCACTTGAAGATTAGCAGGTCATATGGGATCTCTTGAAAGGGTAATAGGGTTTGAATATGATCAAAACACATAACATCAAAGTATGAAAATTCCATAATGAAATACACTTTAATGTATAGTTAATATATGTTGATAAAGGATTTTGATAAAGATACCCCTTGAATTATCTATGTGATCTAGTTATGATTTTAATACTCCCCAGCCTCAGTAGACATAATCTGTAGCTTGAATGTAGGGAGAATAGGGTTGAGAAAACTGTGGTTTTGACATTGGTGGGAAGTGAACCTGACCATCCCAGAGTACAAACGTGCGGAATACTCTCTTTACCTCCCAGTAAAGTAGAAAATAACAGGATGACTTTCCATACAGAGTAGATAGGTTTAAATGATAGCATCAAGCATCCTAAACAAGGTGGGATTTGCTTGGCTGTGTGTGTATAGGGGGTAGCTCAGGAGTTGATTTTGGGTATCTTCCTTAAGTTCTTTCTACCTTAGTTTTTGAGTCAGAGTGTCTCACTGAACTTGGGATTCATTAACAATATTAGCATAGCTGGCCAGTTAACAACAATGATTCCCCTCATTTCTGCCTCCACAGCTCTGGGATTGCAACAACACCCTACTACGGTGGACATTTTATGTGGGTGCTGAAGATCAAATTCAGGTCCTCGTGGTTGCATGCAAGGCAGTTTAGCCACTGAGTCATTTCCCTAGGCCCTGGGCTTCTTAAAGCAAGGCACATGCATCACGTTAGTTCTGGAGGCTGCACACTGCAAGGCATTGTCAGGTGCAGGCTGTCTGATGGCTCCAGAGCAGGGGTTCTCAACCTTCCTAATGCTGCAACCCTTTAATACATTTCTTCATGCTGTGGGGTCACACAACCACAATGCTACTTCATAAATAATTTTGCTACTATTATGAATCATAATTATCTGATATATGACCATGGTGAAAGGATCATTTGAAACCCCCCCCCTGGGGGGGGGGGGCGGCTCATGAGCCATAGTTTGAGAACCACTGCTCTGCCCAGATGTTTTTCTCGCCTCTCTTAGATTTTCCTGCTTCCAGAAATCACTGACGTTGCTCGGCTTCTACAAACTTCCCAGAAGTCATGCAGCTGTCTTTTCGGTGTGTTTACACCAGCTCCCTTCTGTGGCCACTTCTCACTAATTCCAACTGTCCTCTCCTGAGAACACCAAGTATGTCCTTCCTCAGGTAACATCATTTCCTTTTTCTTTAAAAAATATGTTTTAATTAACTCACCCTTTACAACCCTCCTGCTCCTCCCAGACAACCACCACCACATCATACTCTGAACTCCAGGTTCCCTCGCTCACTCATTTTTTACAATATAACCTACTGAACGCATTTAGCTCTGCCCATATGCACGTGGGATCGGGGTCATCCACTGGAGCATGGGAAACCCACCAGTCATCATAAACTTGTATAAAACTGACTCTCCCCCACCCCCTGGCAGCATCCAACAACAGTCAATAGCTCTTCAGCTCCAGCTAGTGTCTTGTGACACCCTCCCCCATCCATGTTGCAATGGTGACTGGTTTGATCTAGTGCAAAAAGCCACTGCTGCTGTCCAGTGGGCTCATTTTGATTTGAGCATCTCTATAAATTCCTCATTGAAGTTACACTCCAAGACGCTCTGTGTAGGATTTTTTTTTTAAACTCCCAATAGAGAACTTTGCCCAGTCTTGGGTACAGAGTAAACGGTCAGTAAATACATCCTCCTTCCTTCTGCAGAAGCATCTCTGTCAAGGCAAACCTCAGTGGTAACAATCGAGACTGACAGAGTTGGCTTGGCAAGCACTCATGCTCTAGTCAGCTGTGGCAGCAGGCAGCCTCGGTGTTCTTGGAAACATCATCAATATTGTGACACTCTGACATGTGTCAGCCACTGGGTTTCTCCAGGGCTCCTTCTCTGGAGACACTTCCGCAGATGGAAATTAGCCTCTCCTCCCTGGCAGTCTGAGTGATGGCCTGACTTGAGGTGATTGGACAGAGGACCAGAAAGCCTAAAATGTGAGGACCCAGCCCCCATCTCATCCAGGCCCTTCTGTAGCCAAGAGGGAAACTGATCCAAAGAAAGCAGAGATCTCTGTTGTGGGTTACCTGGTACGTGAGAGAGAACCTTGATCCTAGTTTGGGTACTTAGCTTCCACGTGGTTCTCTTTCACACAAAGAGGATTCCACCGTCAGTGCCGCCAATGCTCTTGCTCTGTTTTTACTCCAAATAGAGCTCCCTACCTTTCTATCTGCAGAATGGGAGAGTGACTTTGGCTCAGTGCTGTCCACTAGAGTTACAACACAGGCTCTATGGTGGTTTGAATGTGCTTGGTTCAGGGAGTGGTACTGTTAAGAGGTGTGGCCTTGTTACAGAAAGTGCGTCACTATGGGGATGGGCCTAGAAACTCTTTTCCTAGCTGCCTGGAAACAATCTTCTCCTGGCTGCCTTCTAATCAAGGTGTAGAACTCTCAGCTCTTCCAGCACCATGATTGCCTGCATGCTGCCATGCTTCATGATAACAGACTGAACCTCTGAATATGCAAGACAGCCCCAATTAAATATTGTCCCAATTAAATATTAAGAATTGCCTTGGTCATGGTGTCTCTTCACAGCGATGGAACCCCTAACTAAGATAGTCTTATAAGAACCTTTACATTTTCTAGAGGACTCACTAGAAACGTAATGTATAGGACCTGGGGTGGTGGTTTAGTTGTTAAAGTGCATGCCACACAAGCATGACTATCTGAATTTGGATTTCCAACATCTATGTGAAAGCTAGGTCCATCTGCACTCCTGGGTTGGGAAGGCAGAAGAGAACCCAGAAGACTTTCTGGCTAGCTCCTCTAGCTGGGTTACTGAGCTCCAGCTTCAATGAGAGACCCCATCTCAAAAGCAAAAATTGGAAAGCCATTGGGGAAGACCTTGAAATGTTATGTGAGGTATCTTGGGGAGGCAGGTTAAATGTCTCTTCACCTTAGATAAATCACTGACAACAGATAAGAGAAGCAATTGCCCTCAAGTCCAGCTTGGTAAACCAGTGAGTTATGAAGGTTACTTCTAAGAAAACGGGTGACACAAGGCAGCTGTGTCATCGGAAGCCCACCTTTGTGCCGGTGACAACTCAACAAAAGCTGTATCTCTAGAACTTCCTGCAGGACTTGCAAGCAGCTTGATAGGTTGAGATTCTCCACTCTTCAGCAGCTATTACTGCTTATGTATGTATCTGTGGGAAAAGAGCCTTGCAAGTGGCAGGAGCTCCTGAAGCTTCATCATGCTCATTTGCTTCGAGATTTTATCCATCTTCCTTCCAGGATGAGATGGCTCAGTGTGGAGGCGGTGGCTACATAATACAGCTATCAATCTGGCCTACACACAAACACACACATACATACATACTCCCATATACATGTAAATGGATACATACGAGAGAGAGAGAGAGAGAGAGAGAGAGAGAGAGAGAGAGAGAGAGAGAGAGAGAGAGGATGAGAATAAAAATAAGTAGGCAAGGGCACTCCCATAATACTTTTGGCTCTTCCAGTGTATCCAAGCTCTGACGTGAGTGTGTAGTTTTTAATGAACTACATTGGGTCCCTGAAATCTTTGACATCTTCCACATATTTTGCACATTTCAGTTTTTATCTATCGAATTGCAAGGGCTTGGTGATTGTATGTGTGCAGTGAGCTACCATTGGGACAGCACACCTCTAGGCCATCAGTCTCTAGCACTATCTGTCTGTCACATATAGTAAGTAATATAGGCCCTTCACATCCACCTCCTAGAAAGTGACTGAAGTCTCAGGTTACATCCCCATTCTCTCCTGAAATTTTTGGTCAGAATTTCTGTGAAACTAAATGTTGACAAGCAGAGGAAAAATTAGGGCATTGTTTCCAAAGTGTCTTTGTTTTGACAAACAAAATTGCTAAGGAGAACTGGATCAGTCTCTTACTATAACTGTCTACAATGTCGGGCGCAGTGATCATACCTGCTACTTGAGCACTCAGAGACAAGAAGGTTGATGTGAGTTTAAGTCTAGCCTAGGCTACATAGTGAGTTCTATGCCCACATAGGCTACAAATAAAACTTTGTCTCCAAAAGTAATAAACAAAAAAGAAGGGGTATGTCAGTATCATGTATAATAAGCAATCCACATGCATGCGTATGCACTTATATAGGGGATCATCATCATCTCTCTAAGATTCTAAAGTCAACTAGGGAATGGATGCAGAAGCATCAGAAGAAACCCATTTGGCCAATTGGTCCTGAGGCCGGTGAATGATGCAGCCCACATTGCCAATTACCCATGGATAAGGGCTCATCCTAAGCTGAGTTGTTGTGATGAATGTTTTGTTTTCTTCTGGCTTTAAGAAAGATAGTGGGGGCTGCTGGGAACCCATTCTGTGTTCTGTCCCTAGACAGGTTAACTACTGTCCTGATGGTTGAGTCCCAGAAAGAACCCTTGAGCTGACTCCAGCTGTTAGCTCTACAAAGTATTTCTGTATGGATGGATAACTGATCCTACTTTCCCTGAGAGGATGCAGTCAAGATTAAAGCCCAATTTTCCTCCCTATTCCACCATGTAGAATCCTGCCTCTCCTCACGTCTTAGCTCTTCTCTTATGTGCTTTTCACTACCCATTAATGTTTGCTTTGAACTTTCAAGTATTGCCTACTTTCTTGTACTTTAGGGGTTCCACAATGCTGTCTATGAATTTTCCTTACTCTAGCTTATTTCTAGGGGTCAGCCTAAATACCACTTCCTCGGGGAAGCTTTCCTTGATTCTCCTGGGCTTGATTTGTCTCCTGCCATAAACTTTCCTAACCATTGAACTTCACAGCTTATAGCTTGACAACATCTCCATAATTATGCATGAGAAGCTCTGATTGATTGAAAGATCAAGGAATGACACTACTTTATTCAAAGCTGTTTGCCTGGCAACTCACATTGCAGCAGGCATTCAGCAAGTATTGGTTTATAATGTTCTGCATGCTGATGGTGTTTTATTTCAGAGTAGTTGCTGTGCATACAGAGAAAAGGAGAAGTCAAATAATTTCATCATTTTAAAACATTTACTTTTAGTGTATGAGTGTCTATGTGAATGTACATCAAATTGTGAGCTACATTATGTGGTTTCTGGTAAACCAGAAGAGCAGAGTTCTTAACTGCTGAATTTCTCCAGCATCCAATCTCTTCCTTTAAATCTAACATTGGCTCTCATTGGTGTGATACTGTGTGCTGTGTCATGTATCCCTTCTTTGTTTGGAAGTTCCAGAATATTCTGGGCATTTTTTGTCCTCTAGCAGCTCTAGCTGAGACACAGTCATGGAATCCTGTTACAATGGATATCTTGAGGCATGTTGCTCTCTAGTGACACCCCAGTGCTCATTAGCTGTGGGATAGGAAGTCAGAAGGGTTTAAATCCAGTGGGCTGGGCCAGGTCATGGTCTCCTATCCTAGTCTGTGGCTTCATCCTGAGTGGTAGGTTTGTCTAAATCAGAAGGTATGAGACAGGCTAGATAGGGAACCAGGATTTCCAGAGGCCCCATCTCAGGCTATGGCAGCTGGTAAAATTTTGTCAGAAGTGTTGTGGCCTGTGACATGTTGGGTCCTCAGGAGTAGAAGCTTGCTGGAAGAAAAGAGGTCACCTTAGCTCATTCAAGGTCACCAGTGAGTGACTAGCTCTGCCTAGAATGGAAATCGCCCCAGGACACAGTTCTGCCTATTTCTGAACAACATCCAGATAGTTGTTAGATGATGGATACTTTCCCTCTCTTTTAGTGGGTATAGATTATGGAAAGTCCAAACAAACAAGTTTTCCTGCAAGAATGTACACACTTGTCCCTGGAGGGTCCTTTGTACAGGGATGCAGGAATTGTTCACAGATCTGAGTGAATCTGAGATGTTGCCAAACTTCCTGGAACCCATTCTCCTTCCCTAGACATCAGAAGTCCATTTTGATCATTTTAACCAGATGTGGTGTGGTGGTCTTTCTTTCTTTCTTTCTTTCTTTCTTTCTTTCTTTCTTTCTTTCTTTCTTTCTTTCTTTCTCTCTCTCTCTCTCTCTCTCTCTTTCTCTTTCTCTCTCTCTCCCTCCCTCTTTCCTTTCCTTTCCTTCCCTTCCCTTCCCTTCCCTTTCCTTTCCTCCTCCTCCTCCTTCTCCTCCTCTTCTTCTTCTTCCTCCTCCTCTTCCTCTTCTTCCTCTTCCTCTTCTTCCTCTTCCTCCTTCTCCTCCTTTTTTCCTCCTTCCTTCCTTTTTCCATCTGTCTGTCTGTCTGTCTGTCTGTCTGTCTGTCTGTCTTTCTGATAATGGTTTTACCATGCAGCCCTGGCTGGCCTAAAACTCACAGAGATCTACTTGCCTCTGCCTTCAGAGTGCTAGGATTAAAACTGTGTGCTACCATGTCTGGTAGCTGTATGCCATTTTATAATCCCAATTGGCTCTGATTGTGATGTGCTGATACACACACAGTTTTCTACAGAATGATGCCGCTAGTCACTGCTGTTACCAGCATGTTGAGGACAAGAATGTCCTGTGCTTTTGGTATCCAGTGTGTAAGGCAAGCCCTTTGCTCAATCACTCTCTGGGAAGAACCAGGTACTGTTGGACTTGCTCTTCCCAACTGTGAAATGGGACTAGCAGATCTTACACTGTAGCTCTCTGAGTTTCTAATAGTGAATTTAGTGTCAGATGCTTTGAAAAATGTAGACTTCACTTCCATTTTTGCCCCTTTAAAAAAAATCTTTCTTTCTGCTGCCATTTTCTTCCTTCTGTGTTTCTTTGGTGCATAGACTTGGGCTTGTTCATGGCACCTGAAAATGGATGACAGTCAGATGGGGGATGGGAGGGTGATGGACCAGAATGCTTCTAGAAGCCACCCTAAGACCTGAAGTGACTCTAGACCGTTTCTGTGACTCTTTTTTAGGAGTAGGTCTTCACCTGAGCACCGTTGCACTTCCTGGCAGGGACACTCGGAATCTAGTTGATCTAGTGATAAATCAAGGGAGGAGGAATGGCTGACACTTGGTGGGTAGGGGATTGCCTTAGTTACTGTTCTATTGCTGTGAAGAGACACCATGACCAAGGCAACTCATGAAAAAGTGGTTCACTGGGACTTGCTTACAGTTTCACAGGGTAAGTCCATGACTATTGGGGTGGGGGAATGGTAGCAAGCAGGTAGGCACGAGGCTGGTGCAGTAGCTGAAACTTGCATCTTATCCAAAAGTTGCAATCAGAGGGAGTGAGTGACCCTGGCCCTGGCAAGGACTTTCTTGATATCTCAAAGCACACCCTCAGTGACATGCTTCCTCCAAGAAGGCCACATCAAATCCTTCCTAAACAGTTACATCAACTGGGAACCAAACATTCAAATATATAGGCCTATGGGAGTTGGTGTTCTTATTCAAACCACTACAGAACTAAGAGCTACGGTTTTCTCATCTTGTATGGGACAGTCCTGGATGATATAACAAGAGAAGGTCTCATTCAGCTTGACACCTGTGTTCCCCAAACTACATGAAGGAACAGTGAATCTTTACACAGAACAGCCTCTGAGGGCTTGGTGAGAACACTCCACCAGCCTTGGCCTTTTATTAAGAAGAGGGTTTAAAGAAGAGTGTTGTTCATTCTTCTGTGAACTATGGATCTGCCCATGGTCACTGGAATACTTAAACTGAGAGAAAGTTCATTGTCAGCTAAGAGAGGTTTTCCTGTCTCATCAGGGACTTGCACCAGACATCTCTTCTTACATATTAAGTTTATTGTTATTTGCACGAAACACATCATAATTGTGATTTCACTTGAATCTAGCGACTCTCCCTGAAAGGTCATAAAGCAACATGGCAAAAAGTTTTTTGTCAGTCTGTTTGTCCAGACACAAGGAACTCAGTGGCCCCCCTAAGGTTATGCAATAAAAAAATAAAATAAAATAAATGAAGAAGGATCTTTGTCTCCTGATCAATTTCCTTTCTCTGATTACATTATCTTCAGTCCCCTGTGGTTTTATAGATGGAACCACGATCATGACAACAACCACATTAACATAGTAATGAGAACTTCTGTGTGCGAACTGTCTCATTCACTCTTTCTCTCAAGCCTGGGGCATGCCCTAGCTGCCTCTTTGTTTTTGGAGTCAAAGCTGATGCTTACAGAGATCCATAACTTCTCAGGGTTACCATGCAAAGAGAAAAATGTGGGACTACACACAAAATGTGACCACATCTTGTCCAGAATTGCATATCTCAAAATTGACAGCAAGCCAGGTGTAGTGGTCCAGAAAATATATTACTGTTTGGCTTGAAGAAAGTGGGGTTTCTCGACCTGTTCTAAAACCCAAAAGGACATGCATTGAATTGCAGGGATGGAAATGGAGAGGAGCATGAGGAAGGCAAGGTCCAGTGACAGGCCCAAGTGAGATCCAGCTCGAGGGGAGGTCCCAAGGCCTGACACTATTACTGAGACTATGGTGAGCTCACAAAAAGGGATCTATCATGACTGCCCTCTGAAAGACCCAACAAGCAGCTGAAAGAGTCAGATGCAGTTGTTTGCACCCAACAAATGGACAGAAGCAGCTGACCCCTGTTGTAGAATTGAGGAAGGCTGAAAGAAGCTGAGGAGAGGACCAGCAGTCTTAATTAATCTGGACCCTTGAGATCTTTCAGACACTGGACCACCAAACAGACAGTATACACCAGCTGATATGAGACCCCCAACACACATACAGTAGAGGACTTCCAGGACTTCCAGGTTTGTGTTTATTAAGAGATGATGCACCTAACACTCAAGAGACTGGAGGCCTCAGGGAGTTTAGAGGTTAGGTGTAGGGGGAGGCATCCATGTGGAGAGAGGGTAAGGTTGGGAGGAGGTGTGGGATATGGAGCAGTCAGAGGGTGGGTGTGGAGGGATGGGGAATGGAATATGGAGTGTGAAAAATGAATTACAAATAAAAAAATCAAGAAAGAAAAAAAAAGAAAAAAAACCCAATACCTCAAATTGATTTTTGTAATTTTCTCTGCTCCAACTGCCCCTAGCATTGCAGAAGCTTAGTGATAGTGAAGCCATATTCATTCCCATTGCTTTTCCTCAAGCGTAGGGCAAAGAATGAAAAGACAAACAAAACTTGGGTAGTGAAGAGTAAGAAGCCACTGAATCGCCTGAACGAACTTAGTTACAAAAGACAACTTTCAAGCAGTTACACTACTGAAGAACATGTCTGTCCCACCCCTTAGCAACCATTGACTCTGATAGATCCTTAACTCCCTGAGGATCCTCAGGGAGGGGTGGGTGGGGTGTTGCAATTCCCTCTTCCTTCCGTGATAGAACATTAATCGGCCTGATCTGGTATAGATCGCATGTGGATGACAGTTGCCGAGAGATCAAGCAGGCAATAGGGAGACAATGGTCAGAGACAGAAAGTTGCTCTTTTGTTACATAATTATCCCTTATTCTTTTTTTTTTCTGATGCTCGATTTATTTATCTTATGTATATAAGTACACCATTGCTGTCTTCAGACCCACCAGAAGAGGGCATCAGATCCCATTACAGATGGTTGTGAGCCACCATGTGGTTGCTGGGAATTGAACTCAGGACCTCTGAAAGAGCAGTCAGTGCTGTGAACCACTGAGCCATCTCTCCAGCCTCATCCTTTATTCTTGACAATTATCTTGCCCTATAACACAGGTTCTGTCTCAAGGAGGTCCTCCCTCTTTCTTAAACAAGGCATTTCAGAGGATGGGCATTTCTAGAAGTTAAGGCTGTCTTCCCATTCTTAAGATGAAATCGTAGCTCTCAAGTCTTGTTTGCAAACAGTCAGGGTACTTCTACATTTTTCTAAAATAAAATTGGAGTCCTCTACTTGACACAGGTCTACAGGAAGAGAGCACTTTTCTTAACCATTTCTTTTCATGTCAAATGGCAACTAATTTTCTCAACTGCTTCCTGCATCACCACACTTGGTTTGTCTTTCTCTCTTGAAATATAAAATCCTGGAGAGCATATGGCCCATTCTGGAAGAGGGGAATGGAAAACAAGAACACAAGCAAGGGCTGTACATAGGGAAGGGGGAGGAAGTTATTTACTCTGATGAAAATAGAATAGGAACCCAGGAGTAGAAAGTGGAGAGGGGGTGGGATACCGTGTGATGGATGGAGCTCAGACTCAAGAGGGTAACGCTTATGGACAATATATTAGAAGGTTCAAAGTGCGATTTCCCTAGTAGTACTGGAACCTTTAAATGTATGTACATTTGTGTTTAATCCCAGCCCAAGGGTGTTCCAATCATAGCATGCCCTGCTGGGAGCCCAAACATCTTTATCGAGTAGGACGAGTCTGACCACACACTTGTTCTTCCAAAAGGCTTTTAAAAATAAACCAAAAGTTTCTTTTTTTTCCAGTGAGTTGTATGTGGGAGTTACATTGCATAGTAAGGATGAGGTTGTGTGGAGAAAGGGTTTATTTAGCAGACACTTTTAAGTTACGGTCCATAACTGTCCCAGCCAGCGGGCCAGGACAGTCAAACAGGGTCTGAAGAACCACCTGTGGAGACCAACACGTTACTAATGGGAAATCAAAGCAGAAACTTTAAGGATTATGTCTACACTCAAGAGCAGAAATGAATGTACCCCATGATGCCTGCTTCCTTTCTTAGGGCTGCCGGTCAGTTCTCAGCCAGCTCTCTCAGCTTTTTCATAGTCCAGGGTCCAGCTCAGGAAATAATGTCACCCATGATAGTCTCATTCTTTCTACATCCATCCCTCACAGACACTCCTACAGACCAACCTAACCTAGACAATCTCTCATTTGAGAGTTTCTTCTCTAGTGATTCAAGGTTATGTCAAGGTCACATTTAAACCTGAGCAACTCAGGGTCAAGACTAAATAGCATGTGCTTCAATGTCTTCTTCTGCAGGGCAAAGTACCGGGTGAACTCCAATCGCATCTCCAAAGAAGTCCAATTCTTTAAAGTGTCACTGAACGATTTAAGATTGATTTAGCAGAGAGAAGTTAAATTTCACCTTTTAGGTGTTTACATCATCAAGAAGCACAGTTAGAGACACACTTTGGGATCTTTTGGAGTGAGTTCAAGTTGGTGCAACCTTGTATACCAGGCTCTTAGCTTTCCCAAAAGTTCTCCTCCTGTGTTAAGTGGGACCAATTTGACCTCTGCTTTGGCTCTGGGACAGAATGTGAGAGAACAAACATGATTATTAAGCTGGGAAGGGTGACCTGCCATCCTAGTTTGTCTTTGACTGTCTTATAGTCAGTGCTAAAAAAATTCCACATCCATGGCATAGATGTTGCACACATGAAGTCACAGTATGTATGGTTGTTTGCACAAGATCAAGCCAGTTAAAAATGCCAGGATGGAGCACAGGAGGGGTTCTGTAGGCCCTTAGCTGAAGAGATATTGGTAGTTCGTCACTGCTTGGGGACGGAGAGTCATGTTTCTTTGGGGACATAACCTCTGGTAGATGACCTATCCCTCAGTGGATGAATCCACACCCATGTACATATGGGCAACATTAAGTTGGACTCAGTAGGTGAAAGAAAAAAAGAAAGAAAGAAAGAAAGAAAGAAAGAAAGAAAGAAAGAAAGAAAGAAAGTTGGTAGGGAGATGTGAGAGGGAAACCTAAGGGGTTTGGGAATGAGTGAGGAGTAGATATGTTCAATATATATTGTATACATGCATGAAAATGTCAAAGAATAAATAAAAATATTGTTTTTAAAAAACTGTAAAGTAGAAGAGAGACTTATTGGGAAGAGAACAGGATCAATGTGAGTGGGAAGGGGACAGGAGAAAATAAAGCCCAGATCTTAAAGAACTCCTCAGCACTGAGGAGTTAGAGAGCCTGGGGCAGTCACAAGATCATGACCTTGTTATTAAGAACAATGGCAGCAACCACTGGCATTGTGCTAACATGGGGAGAGACCCATCAGGCCTGGCTCTCCCTACTACTGCCTGCCTCCTTCTCTTTCATCATAAACAAGGAATTCTGGTATATTTTACATTCTGTTCCATTGTACTATTTTATCCTGGGGTCTCCACCCTTTTGACTTTGGTAGTTGGATCTGTTTGATACCTTACTTTTCTTCTAGCTCAATCTTTATCCTCAGTGACCTTATTTATTAAAGAGAATAACTGACTTGGTCATAAAGATCAAATGAGACCATTGGTGTTCTTGTGCAAATGAAATGAAGAATGTATCATCAAATAGTGAATAGCCTCTTCCCAAATTAGTTGTGAACTTGAAGGTGGAACAGCCTTTTATTTCTGAGACTAAGTACAATTTTAGGTTTTACATACTCTTATCTGACAAATGAGTGAAGGAATGAATGAATGAATGAATGAATGGGTGGATGAATGATTGAGCCAATGAATGAACCAGTTGCTTGGGTGTCATTTGCATGCAGTGAATCAGAGAAGAGGGGATGGGTTCTGTGAAGCTAGAGGCAGTGGCCCCCTGCCTTGGTAGGAGCATATGAGCCCCTCCAAAGCCTGACTTATGACAACAGAGCCAAAGATGTAGTGTGCAGAGTGTTAACACCGGTTTAACAGGCCATGAACATTTTATTTCTCTGTTGGCTGAGCACAGTAAATATCAGTAGTAATGTAGTATTCTTTCTCTTTAGAAAGAAAGTAAGAGACACATAGGGGGAAATTGACCTGTTATCATTAAAGGAGAAGAATGTGGGACAGTTACTGGTGTATACACACACATATACCTATGTGCACTCACATATACCTATGTGCACTCACATATATACACACTATATGTGTGTGTACATACACATATATACATGCACACATGTACACACATGTGTACACACACACATGTACACATACACATATACACACACAGTGACCCTTCCTTCTGACATGGTGTTTTCATGGTAAAGCAGATATTTTCAACCTTCAAAAGAGATTCTATCTGACAGCTCTGGCCCTGTACCCTGGCTGCCACATGGATGCATATGCACATTAAGCTTGCCTCGTAATAGCACACAGATCAGACCCACTTAGAGTTGCTATGGACCGAGGAGGGAAAAGCTTTTATTGTTGTCATTGTTTTCAATTTATCTGGTGAATGTCGCTTGTCTGGCTTGAAGGCGCTCTGAGGAAATCTTAAACCACCCTAAGTGTAGACAGCACCAGCCTGTGGCCTGTGGTCCTCAGCTGAATGAAAAAAAAAAAAGAGCAGTGAGCTAAACATATGCCTTAGTTGCTCTCTGTTCCTGACTGAGGACAGAATGTGACTAGCTGCCTCAACTCCAGAGCCATCTTCTCTGATGTGATGGATTGTGTCACCTCCAACCATGTACCCAAATAAATTCTCCCTACCTTAAGTTGCTTGTTGTCAATTGTTTGGTCACAGCAATGAAACTCTTAACTAATATAGCAAGCACCATAGAGCATATTAAAACATATCAAAATTTCATGGTTCGTTGTGCTGTCCTTTTTGATTAATTTAGTGTGTGTGTGTGTGTGTGTGTGTGTGTGGTATGTATGTGTTGTTGAGTTAAATGACTAATTAATAAATCTTGTCAGTTTGCTACTTGCCCCAATGTTTTATGTTTTCAAATGAAACACACACACACACTGTCTTTAATTTTAATATGTCTTATATGGTTCAATAGTTGGGCCATTATCTAGTCTCTGCGTGGTTAATTTTGAGTGATATTTACTAAATTCTGTGTTCTATATTGGCTGCTCTGGACCTAGAGGGTTGCCCAGCTGGCCCTCACTCTCCTGACTCCTTCACATATCGACATGCCTCTGTGTCCTGTACTCTCCTCAGGCATGGTGTCTTTCCTCTTCTCCTCCTCTAGGTCCCAAATCCTGGACTCTAAAAGTCCCACCTCTGTCTGCCCTGCCCAGTAATAGGCTGCCAATCTCTGTATTTACCATTCAGAACCAACTGGGGGTGGGGCAGGGTCCCTCAGTGTCTTACAGTAGAATACAAACAACATTGGGCCCAACCCACTACAATGTGTGTTGTATGTATGTACTGATATATACACAGGGAAGCCTGAGGAGGAGGTCAAGGGCCCTGTTCAGTTTTTATGTGGATGCTGGGATATGAACTCTGGTCCTCATGGTTTTAAAGCAAGCTCTTTTTACTCACTGAGCTGTCTTTTCGGCCCCTGGTATTTTTTTAATTCGTGAGAGTCTCTCCAGCTGCCTATGGGGCCCTCCTCCTCAACCCACATTCTCTTGGCCTTTGAGTTTGTCCTTTATTAAAGGACAGGTAAGGCTGAGATAGTTCTTTTAGATTCCAGAAAGGGGTCTTCAGGGAACTCTGAGGTCAACCATCCTTGAAAATTGCCTTCAAAGCAAACTTCATGCAATGCTCTATAGATAAAAGACACAGAAAGAACTTGCTTTGTTTTAAAGGAGCCCCAGGGTCCAACAGCCCTGCAGTTATTGTGACCTACTCCAGTATTGCTTCAGAGGTCCCAAAGGCACCTGTGGGGGAAGTTCCTGAACTCTATATGGGCAAGTTCAAAGTTTTTGTGTATCAGTGAGAAGTTCTTCAGGGGCAGGAGAGAGAAACACAGAGCTGGCTTCTGTGACATTGGGTATTGACGCCTAGACACCTGGATGAATATGTCAGTGGTCTTCATCATCTCTGTCTTCTTCTGAGGGGATTTCAGTCTCAAGAAGCCTCTTCCTGAGTAGGAGACAGCCAGCCACCAGTGGCCTCAGGCTTACACCATCTCTACAGTGGGCAGTGCTGTTGGGCACAAATACATCTTCATGGTCCCACCAGAACCAAGAAGATTGGCTTCACTGGACCATTTTATTGGAGTGGTGAACCTGGAGTCAGTTATTCTGTTAGGAGTAAAGGAGCCTGCTCATTGGTCAGAGCTTGACAGTGAGTTCCAGTTCTCTGAGGCACATGGACCAGATGGTCCCCAGAGGAGACATTACAGAGGAGGAGGTGGCACATCAGACACTTACTCTGAGGAACAGACCATGCACACGTCACAGCTGACACACAAACCCAGAACTCTCATCCGGTTCCAGCACTCCTCCCCTTTGGTCCTGGTTCTTTTTATCTCCTTTTCTATGATCCTGTCTGATGTGTGGTGGGTAAGGGTAATTGTAGCTGACAATAAATCAATCTCAGAAGTGTATAATTTTGGTGATGAAAGGACTCTAAATGGGTTTATCATTCAAATGAGGCAACAGTCCAAGAGAGACGGAGGCGTCCAAGGTCAGCTGACAAGTTACATCACACTCTGGAACTGGCTTCGGGTCTCTGATATCACTTGACAGTGGTAGAGATTTTCGAACAGGCTGGACTTGGGGTGGCATTCTTTCAAATGTTTTCTCATCTGTGAGATCATCTTATCCCTGCAGGAACCCCAAACTAGGAGAGACTGAAAATAGTTATCTATGTCTAGAAACAAAGACTGAGTCAGACTGCCCTATGCTGCGCATCCCATGGGCCAGAGCCTGGGCTAGAATGCCTCTGTCAAGCTTCACTCTCCTTGCTATTAAATTTGAATTAAAGAATGGATTTATGTCCTAGGATCTTCTCTACAAGGAAGAAACATGTGTAGGTTGATAAGATAATTAGTCGCTATGTTTGTAAATCTTAGATTCTGAGAAGCATATTGTATTTGTGCCATATTGAAGATAAATACAGGGACAATAGAGGCTTGTTTCAAATTTCAAAACAGTAAAATTTAGGGAAAGTACATAAATATTCAAGATAAAGTAAAATTCAGAGTTTTAGATAGGGAAGAAATTATGGAATAAAAGGAAGAAAACCTCTTCCACCTGCCCTTCCTTCTCCTCTTTCATCTTTCTCCTTCCTCTTCCTCCTGCTTTCCCTCCTCTTGCCCCTCCTCTTTCTGTTTTCCTCTCTTATCTCCACCCTTGCCTTCCCACTATTCTCTTATTTTCCCTTTTCCCCTTTTTTTGAGACAGGCTCTTACAGAATAATCTAGGCTCTCTTTAATTTTATGGTTATGTGATCCTTCTGCCTCACTGTCCTGGGTTTGTGGGTACACAGTACCCTGAGTAGTTAATTCTTTTATTAATAGTAGGGGGTCCCCAGTGTTCAAAATGTTTCTATAATTTACCTCCAATCTTGCTGTTGGTTGCTGACAGAGAGCAGGCAAGAAAGAGAATCTCCCACCTCCATGGCACCCAGGATGGAAAGGCAGCAGTGTGTGTCACTTGCTGGGGTGTATGTCACTTGATGGTCTTCGGTTTCATGGTGCTTTGAGGGCAGGTGGCCCACCAGCTTCTGGTGGAACTGAAGGGAGCTTTGCTATCATCTAACTGTGGAAGTAGTTGGTGGTAACCATGAGGGGATCCAGCTGCTCCAGTCTTTCCTATTGCCTCTGGAGGCAGCTCTGTTGGATTCTGACCAACTTGACCTTGACTCTCCAGATATTGCTCAGTTCCCTCTTTAGCAAGGTGTCTGGGCTGTAGACACAAGCGCTTGGTAGGCAACAGAGCCCAGGCTAAACTTAGTGGCGCCCTTTTTGCTTTATGGTGTATTTTTTCCACATATGAAAAGGATACAGGGGCTGGTGAGATGGCTCAGCGGGTAAGAGCACCCGACTGCTCTTCCGAAGGTGATAAGTTCAAATCCCAGCGTCCACATGGTGGCTCACAACCATCCGTAACGAGATCTGGCGCCCTCTTCTGGAGTGTCTGAAGTCAGCTACGGTGTGCTTACATATAATAAATAAAATAAATCTTTAAAAAAAAAAAAAAGAAAAGGATACAAGTGTGTGTTGTTTTTGTAATCTCCTAGTGCCCAGGCTGGTCTTGAGCACAGTATGGATCGGAGGATGATCTTGAACTCCTGATCTTCCTGCCTCTACCTCCCGAAGTGCTCAAATTACAGGCCCGTGAGCACCCAAATTCATTTTCAATTCATTAAGTGGCCAAAAGATTTTAATTTTAAACTTCAATTAAATTTCATTCCTAAACTTATTTTAATACAAATGAACTGACTCGTAAAAACATTCTATAAGTAATATTCAGTATTATTCTATGAACAAAGATGCAGATTATGGCAAGAGTACATAGACACGGCAACAGGAAATAAATGAAAAGGAAGAATTAATGCTACAAGAACCTGTCTAATGCTCTTGTCTGGGGCATGTAGAAATTGCCCCTCTGTGACGTTAAAGAAACCTTGATTAGTCTCCCACCACTAAAATTAGCTGTGTGACCCTGAGCTAGATGCATCCCATACCTGAGTTTCAAAGACTCAACAAAAAAAAAAAAAAGAAAGAAAAGAAAAAGAAAGGGAAATAAAATATTTCTTTGCAAAGTTCCTATGAAAGTTAATGAATAAAAATTACAGGTACTCAGCATAGTGTGTGATGCTTGATGTATATTAAAGAGATGGCTTCTCTCAAGAAAATGTGCTGCTGGCTCTCCCCTCCATCCCTCCTTCTTTCCCTCTCTTCCTTCCCCTCTCTATATGTGTTTGTGTGTGTAATACTCATGGGCATGTGAACACACACACAGATATGAGTGAAAGGACATGAGTGTGGACCCCAGAGCCCAGCCTTGAGTGTTCTGAAGAAGCCTTTATTTTTGAGATAGTGTCTCTTGCTGAATCTCACACTCCTGCCATTACACTGGACTGGCTGCCCCCCCCCCCCCGAGCCCTGGGGACCCACATGCCTCTCCTTTCATAGTAGGTGTGCCACAAAGCCTAGCTTCTATGTTAGTTCTGGGAATTAAAGTCAAGTCCTTGAACTTATAGGGCAAGCATTTATTGGGTGAGCCTTCTCCTCAGCCCACAAATGTGCTTTTGATAATTACAAATACAGAAAGGAAATGGGATAAAGGATGACACACACATAAAGCTCTCAATTTTAGCCTCCCGTTTTATTGTTTCCGGTGCTGGCCAGGTAGTTGTCACAGCTGGCTAAGTGCATCCTTGCTCTGAGACATCTGCTCTCACTTAGGGAAAAGGTAAGCTGTAATCCTTGAGGCTGCTTTATTACCAGAGGAGAGACTGCACGTTTCCTTGATGGAAAAGCAGCCTTCTGGGCATGCTGACAGAGGATTCATTTGTTATTCCTGCGTAGGAGGCCTTGGCTTCTGGGTTGTTTCAGACCAAACAAAAACATCCCTTAAAAAATAAGCTGTTGTTTGGAGAAGCTCAAGATGTAACCCTAGGGTTCAGCCCTGAGAGAAAATCTCCATTAAGCTTTCTAGGGTTCACCCTTATGGGCCACAGTATGCTGACCAGATTCTTAAATGTTGCTGTTGAGATAGTGTTTATCTTGATTGGAGAGTTTCTTGATTTTCACTTGAGTCTTGCACTGGAAGTAGGTTCCCCCATCATACACTCTTTCACAATGACTGGCCACACCCCCACCATGCAGAAGACAGGTTGTTATTTTTGTTATTGCAGAGTAAGGTCTGGTGGTAGGTCTAAAGGACATAAAAGAAAGACATTGTTCTTAGTATAAGCAATGAAATATCTGGCCTTTAGGAGAATGAATGGAAATATGCAGCTGCCAGGAGTTGCAGGTGGGGGGAGCCTCTAGAAAGTTCTAGAGACCTGAGATATAAGAGGCTCCCAGGACTCAATAGGGGTGATCTTAGCCAAAATGCCCAACAGTAGGGAGATGGAACCTGAAGAGACCACCTCCAGTAGATAGACAGAGCCCCCCAGTGGAGGCCTACCTTCAAAAATTCTGACCCAGAATTGTTCTTTCTAAAAGAAATGCATCGACAAAAATGGAGCAGAGACTGAAGAAAAGTCTGTCTAGTGACTAGCCCATCTTTGGATCCATGCCATGGGCAGGCACCAAACCCTGACACTATTACTGATTGCTATGTTGTACTTGCAGACAGGAGCCTAGCATGGCTGTCCTCTGAGAGGCTCCACCAGCAGCTGACTGAGACAGAAGTAGATACTTACATCCAAGCATTGGACTGAGGTTGGGGACCCCTATGGAAGAGTTAGGGGAAAGACTGAGGAGCTGAAGGTAATGGCAACCCCATAGAAAGACCAACAGTGTCAACTAACCTGGACCCCTTAGGAGCTCTCAGAGACTAAATCACCAGCCAAAAAGCATACAGGGTCTGAGACCCCTTGTCACATATGAGCAGAGGACTGCCTTGTCTGGCCTCAGTGGGAGAGGATGCACCTAATTCTGTAGAGACTTGATGCCCCAGGAAAGGGGGATGCCCCTGCGAGGGCACCCTCTCAGAGGAAAAGGGGAGGGAGATGGGGTCAAGAATTCTGGGAGAGGTGACTGGGAGGAGGGGGGAACATTTGGGATGTAAATAAATAAAATAATTAATTAAAAAATACCTGGCCTTTTGAGGTACTAATTTACATTCCTCTGTGAGAATACAAGATGAAGAGGTGACTGTTTGAAGAGGGAAAGAGGAAGCCTTTATGTGTCAAGTGGAAGTAAGCTTTCTGTAACTGAACCCACTCTCTTATTCTTTCATTCAGCAGCTAACACAAAACCGTAACTCTTACCTCACAGAGGCTAAGAGTTAGATTTGTTTGTTTGTTTTTGGTTTTGTTTTTTGTTCTTTTGAGTTTTTTTCCCCCCTTTGGAGCCAAATATAAGTGACAGTGGGCTCAGGAACACAGATTTAGGTTATCCTAAATTCTTTGTTCTAAGCTAGTAACTGCTATATGAAGGGTTTTTTTTGTTGTTGTTGTTTTGTTTTGTTTTGTTTTGTTTTTTTAAATAGGACCAGAACAATAGAATAAATCAAGAGGGCATCAGTAGAAATATAGGTAGGAGGATTAGAGCAAAGCATCAGACAGGCTCTGGGGTATTTTTAGCTTTCTTTCTTTCTTTCTTTCTTTCTTTCTTTCTTTCTTTCTTTCTTTCTTTCTTTCTTTCTTTCTTTCTTTCCTTCCTTCCTTCCTTCCTTCCTTCCTTCCTTCCTTCCTTCCTTCCTTCCTTTCTTCCTTTCTTCCCTCCCTCCCTCCCTCCCTCCCTCCCCCCCTCTCTCTTTCTTTTCTTTCTTTTCTTTTTATCTTTTTATTTTTTTTTTTGGTTTTTCAAGACAGGGTTTCTCTGTATAGCCCTGGCTGTCCTAGAACTCACTCTGTAGACCAGGATGGCCTCGAACTCAGAAATCTGCCTGCCTCTGCCTCCGAAGTGCTGGGCTTAAAGGTGCCCGGCTATTTTTAGCTTTCTAGTTGGTGGAAACTAGGGACTTTTGTTGCTGTTGATTTTATTTTATCTTTTATATTTCAAAGGATTTACCTATTTGTCACAATGATGTTGGGTCATGTACATAGGAGGACCATATATGTCTATTAAGGAGGCTTAACATGGCCCAAAGTATGCTGGCTCTAAACTGGCAACATTCCAACCTCTTCACCTCCCTGACGTTCCTAATCAGTCAATCAGTCTTGCAGATGGTCTGGTGGAAGCTGCAGTTGTTCACAGAAACTTTTGTTTACATTCATTCCCTTAAGCATCAATACTGTGTGTGACACAGACTGATTATGAATATAGAGGCCAGAAAACCATTCTGGGAGGGTTCACATTTGTTCCTTGTATGAGTTTCAGGGGACCCGAAGGCATTTGATAATGTATCTTCCTTAAATAGGTTTATTGTGTTCTAGGTGTGGTTGCTAGGTTCTCTTCCTGTATTATTGTATATTCATTATAGACTTATTGTAGAAGAGGGTGGCACCATCCCACAGGCTGGAGTCCTGGACTGAATGACACCTGCTTGGTTGATAGTTTACTGTCCCACAGCTGGAAGTATGAGCTTAAATGGCCAGTACAGTTGACTTTTGGCCAGATCTTTCTTACAGGTTTTAGATGCTAACTTCTCATTGTATCCTTACATGGTAAGAAGAAGGAAAGAGTGTTCTCTCTGGTACTTTCTCTCTGGTACTTGCATTCTAGGGGACCTCACATGCCATTAACCCTCACAATGCCTTTAGCTCTTAAACCTCCCTCAAATAAAGTCATATTATGAATTTAAATCACATATGAGTTTGGGAGAGATACAAACACTCAGTGCATGGTACTCATATTTGGCATTTTTGTATAAAACACTGCCCTACTACTTAAAGAAAACTTATAGAATTTTTATCTTTCCAAGGACCCTACATAACTGACTGTATTTCTACATTGTGCCTTCCTAAAAGATATGCTACAGTTTTGACCTTTGGTCTTAGAAGCAAGATCTTTATAGAGATGCTGAAATAAGGTTTTATTAGCACGGAGTGGACCATAAACCCAGAGACAGCTGTCTTACAAAGAGAGACAAATTTGGAGATGAGCAAATTGAGGGAAGGCCACCATGTGAGGGTGTCTAAAAAGTGTAGACAGGCTTGTAACCCAAGGGAATGCCAGCAACTTCCCATGATGACAGAGACCAGGAAGAGGTAAGGAAGGATCCTTCCCAAGAGCGGTTGGGAGAGGAAGAAAATTTCTGTTCACATTTTAGGTCTCCTCTTCTAGTTTCCAGAACTGTAAGAGCCATGATGTGTGCATCTTAAACCAGAATATTTATGATCATTTGGAATGGTTTCCCTAGGATGCAGGTATACGCCACCTGCTGCCTCTTCCTGTACTGAGCCTGCTCGCTCTTCCTTCCTTCCTTCCTTCCTTCCTTCCTTCCTTCCTTCCTTCCTTCCTTCCTTCCTTCCTTCCTTCCTCCCTCCCTCCCTCCCTCCCACCCTCCCTCCCTCTCTCTCTCTCTCCCTTTCTCTCTCTCTCTCTCTCTCTTGACTAAGTGACCCTCTAGTGGATGTCATGGTGGTTAGGGGTTTTGTTGTCACTGTCATTGTGTCAACTTGCCACAAATTAGGGTCATCCAAGAAGAGGGAAGCTTGATTGAGAAAATGCTACCATCAGATTGGCCTATGGGCAAGTCTGTTGATTAATAATTGGTATGGAAGTGCATAGTTCACTGTGAGCAGCGCCACCACTGCTGAACACGGACCTAAAGTAAGGAAGAAACACTCTTCCATGGCGGCTGCTTCCGATCCTGCCTCTGCAGTCCTGCTTTGAGTTCCTGCCCTACTTCCCTCAAGGTGGACTGTGATGAAGAAGCATACACCAAACAAACCTGATCTTCCCTAACCTGCTTTGGGCAAGGTTTTATCACAATAGTGAGCGAATGAGGACATCCACTTAGTAGAAGACTGGGATGGCTTTAATTTGATTATGCTGTGTCCATGCACTCTCTGTCTGCTTTTAGAGTCCTATCCGGCCTGGAACTGGCTACTTACCCTTGGCTGGTCTTGAACTTTCTATGCTCTGCCTGTGTTTGCTTCCCAAGAGCTGAGATTGCAGATGTGAGCCAGGTCTAGATTTGCATATTTCTAATGGGTAACAATGCTATACATATTTTTTCCTTCCTTCCTTCCTTCCTTCCTTCCTTCCTTCCTTCCTTCCTTCCTTCCTTCCTCCCTCCCTCCCTCCCTCCTTTTTTCCTTCCTTCCTTCATTTCTTTTTCTTTTTTGTTATATTCATGTTTTCATCAGTGAAATAGCTATTACATTTTTTTATTCACTACTGTAAAGTTTGTAGTTTATTTGAGTTTAAATGTTATTTATATATTCTGGATATCCTTTCATCAGATATGACTTGTACAAACATCTGTTACAGTCTATGCTTTCTCTTTTCAGTCTCTCAACCCTATTGTAGAAAATTTAAGTATTAATGTTGAGATTTATAAACGTTTCCTTCTATGAGTCACATATTTCACATTGCATGTAAGACCTTTGCCTTGCTCAAGAAACACTGACTTCCAGAAGACTTTTTTTTATTAGATATTTTCTTCATTTACATTTTACATGTTATCCCGAAAATCCCCTAAACCCTCCCCCATCCCCCACCCTGCTCCCCTACCCACTTACTCTCACATATTGGCCCTGGCATTTCCCTGTACTGGGGCATATAAAGTTTGCATGACTAAGGGGCCTCTTTTCCCAATGATGGCCAACTAGGCCATCTTCTTCTATATATGCAGCTAGAGACATGAGCTCTGGGGGTACTAGTTAGTTCATGTTGTTCTTCCACCTATAGGGTTGAAGACCCCTTCAGCTCCTTGGGTACTTTCTCTAGCTCCTTCTTTGGGAACACTGTGTTCCATCTAATAGCTGACTGTGAGCATCCACTTCTGTGTTTTCCAGGCACTGGTATAGCTTTCCATGAGACAGCTATATCAGGGCCCTTTCAGCACTATCTTGCTGGCGTATGCAATAGTGTCTATGTTTGGTGGCTGATTATGGGATGGATCCCCGGCTGCAGAAGTCACTGGTTGGTCCATCCTTTTGATTCAGCTCCACACTTGATCTCTGTAACTCCTTCAATGTGTGCTTTGTTCTTAATTCTAGGAAGTTTGTTGGTAGTTTAGGAATTGTCTTCTAAAGAAATCAGAAGGAAATATCCTGCCTTCTCTCTAGTCTAGCACTTTCAGCGTGGTTTTTACAAAATCATGGTTTTAATGTCTCCCTGCTTAGAAAAACAAAACAAAAACAAATGAACAACAACAAAAACTGGTCAACTTTCTCTGCTATTCATCTTGCTTCTCTGCCGCCAATTAGCCTTTTACTTATGTGCATTTAAGTAGTATTTGTATTTTGTCTTTGCTTCAAAGCATATTTCTGTTGACTGCAGAACTGTGAATGAGCAGTGCTATGTCCTTGGCACCTGGTGTCACACCATAGGCTGCTGCATCTGTCTGCTCTGGCAGGGAAGCAGCCACCATCATTTACTGTCCCCGTTATTTTGCACATACTCTCCCTGTCTGCTTTTTAGAGTTGTCTCTTGATTCGGGCAGTTTGACTCTGATGCATGCTTTTCTTAAGTTCATGCTGTTTGGGGTTCTGCTGTGATTTTTATATTTCTCAAGTGACCTTCCCATCACCTTTGGAACATTTCCAGTCATTTTTTCCATTATATTTTTCCGTTGTTTTCCTCTCATCTCTGAACAGGGCTCCAAAATGCAAAGGTGTTGGGGTGCTCTATTACCCTGGGGCACTGAGGTGCTGGGGTACTTGATTACCCTGGGGCATTGAGATGCTGGGGTGCCTGGTCCCACAGGTCACCGAGGATTCTGCATATTTTTTTCCCAGCATCCTTCTCTCCTTTAGACACAATCTTTTTTTCCATCTCCTTTAAGTCTGTTATTTTTTGTGTATATGGTTTCCATCTACCATTAATTCCATGTAATTAATCTTCCATACTTCATATCACGAGAATCCTTCCAGAGTTGCCTGTTGGCTTTTTGTGTTTTTTCTGTAGATCCCCCTCTTCTCTTTTCTGTTTTTGAATGTGGAGACTGTGATTGCTTTGGAGCTCTTGTTTGCTGATAGCATTAGGGCTATTATGGGGTCTCCTTGCCATCTTCCTTTGACCATTGTGGTGTTGGTATCATGGATGCCATCTGGTAGATCTTCTATGTTGTTATCACTTCTTCCCCCAAGGTTTGCTCCACAACCAGCTAAATCATCAAGTGTTCATGTTTTCCTGTATGAAGAATAAGTTTCTACTACTGTCAGAGTGTGGCTAAGCCTTTGACCTTGTGATATAATGTCACCTGAAAAGTTCATGCTTGGTAAGTATTTCAGTGAGGGATTTTGGATTGTTTCTTTCTTTGTTTATTTTTAAAGAATCTCACAGTATTTTATATAAGATTATGATTTTTATGTTGGGCTACCTTCATCAGCCTATCCTTACCTACATCCAGCTCAGGGGCTAAGGGCTAGACAGACCTCAAATTGTAACATGATCTTCTGGAGTAATAATAGAATGTTCCTGGTGGTTTTCAAGCTTTCTAATATGATGAGAGTAAGCCTTAATTATTGTCTTTTAAGTTCAGGCATGGATATATAGCTCAGTTGATAGAGTACTTGTCTAGCAGACAAGAAGCTCCCAATTCAGAGCCCAGTGCCTGTCTGTGCACATCTATATTCCCAGCACTTGGGAAGTAGATGAAGGAAGATGAATAGTTAAAGGCCACCCTTGGCTGTATAGTGAGTTTGAGGCCCGCCTGGGCTACAGAGATCTTGTCTCTACATAAACAAAGGAATGAAAGGATTAATTTAATATCAAGCCATCAATTTTCCCCAGGGGTTCATGGAATGGCCTTCTTACATCTCCCATTCAAGAGTTGACCAAATACTTAAGGGGCATACATTTTCAAGTTTTTGGTATCATCCTGGTAGTAACCTTCTCTCCTGAATTTCCTTTGTCAAGTGTTTCCCATTATGGTAGCACTGAATTCCTTGGATCTTCTTAGCCTACACAGCAGCAGCACTGTCTATGGATTATATCCAAGCTGCATCATGAGGACAAGAGAAGATATATTTAGAAAAACAGAAAACAAACATAAACCTCACCTCACATAGCTTCTTTCCCTCATGGATAGGGCAGACAGTGTTTCCTGGGTGTCTGGCTTGGATGACTCTCAGTGCCAAGTGTCTGAAATTACCATGAATCATAAACTATTTAATCTTTGGGTAGTAATTATAATCTGGCCTGGATTAGTCCAATTTCATGCTTCTGTTATTGCTAGAATTAAAGTTTCTTTTCATTCCATGTCTCTGTATTTCTGCATAACAAAAATCATAATTAGCAGGGGTGATTCCCATCATGTCCCTAGTGGAGGAAAAGAGGTGAAGAGAATTCAGTTGATGGTCTCGAGCTTGCAGCCTGTCAGCAGCACAGAAGATGGTTACAGTCTATCAAACTGATTGCTGTACATCTACAAAACTGAAAATTATAGGAATGTTATTCAGGGCATAAAATAAAACAGCACAGAATCTCAAATTTAGTATGCTAAAGAAGAAAACATCTTGTAACTGGCCTACGTGTTAGCTTGTAGACTTGGTACCTACTTGGCCCACTTATGGGTTGAATCTTTTGTCCTCTCATTAGAGGTAGAATGGAATACTGAGAAAATGGGGGCAGCTGTGGTGACCTACATGTGGAGCAGTGTTTTATATCTACTTATCCAAAAAGCCCTGAATTGGAGGTAGAAGAGAGGGGGATGGGCCACTTCACTATCCCCCCCTATTTTATGGAAACATCAGTCCCATTTGGTGGTGATCTAGGAATAGCAATCTAACCACATCAAATGGCCTCATTTCCAAATACCATCACATCGGTTGGCATTCAGTCTGTGAGTTTATGGTTCAGTCTGTAGCTGTGTGACTGAGATCACACAGAGCCTGGAGGACTTTGCAAACTTCCTTCCTTGCTCAAGGAGTTTGGGAAGCAGATGAGGTGAATGGCTGGAAGGACCTTTCTTTTCTTTGCATGTGAAATAGTCAGTACACTTGTCTGAAGATTTCTCTTGCTTATGGGAATAATTTTGCATGTCCTAACAACTTTGAAAAATCATGTCTTTTGCCTGAAATTTCCATCCTTAACAGTAATTTACTTGAGGAATGTCTGACTTTTAACAGCACAGAGAACCTGGTTAGAGGAAAATCATTTTGAATTTTAGTTTGTATAAGCTCATACATTCCTCTCATGAAGAAAATATAAATAAACATCATTGGGAAGAGAGAGTTATCAGTATATGAATGGCCCTCGCTATGTTACTAGCTTGAGTTTGTTTCTTTGACTTTAAGTGGAATGAGTGCAGCAAAGTTTTAAGAATTGATATGAAGAAAAGAGAGAAGTGATAGCTAAAGTTTTATTCAAAGAATTTGTCATATCACAAACTAACAATAAAAGATTAAAGCTACAAGTGATGGTGGTGGTGGTGATTATGGTGGTAATGGTGTTGATAGTGGTGGTGGTGGTAATGGTAGTGATGGAGATGGTGATGGTGCTGATGGTGGTGATGATGGTGATGGTTGTGATAGTGGTGGTGGTAGTGATGATAGTGGTGGTAGTGATGGTGATGGTGGTAATGATGGTGATGGTGATGCTGCTGTTGGTGATGAAGATGGTGATGGTGGTGGTGAGAGTGATGGTGGTGAGAGTGGTGATGGTGGTAGTGATGATAGACAAGAGAAGGTACAGGATTGGATGTTGTGAGAAGGATAAAAGGGATTCTCCATAGCTAGGAACTAGTGTGACTACATTGGGATGATGGGTTCCATGGGAAAAGGGGCCATATAGAAATGAGTTTAAGATTTGGGGCACATTGTATATCATTTGTACTTATGAATTTGTATTTATATTTAATGTATTTGTATTTAGGAATTAATAAATTAAATAATAATTAATAAATAATATTTTATAATTATTTTATAAATTAATTAAAATTAATAAATAAAAATTTTACTAGGAAGTCAATCCACACAATGAGAGAAAAATATTCACAAATCATATATCTAATAATGAGTTACTATACAGAGTATAAAAAAACTTCTCACAATCAATTATAAAATAACAAGGCAAATTAAAAAGTATGTGAAAGACTTGAATAAAGACTCTGCAAGAAAAATGAAATTGCCAAGAAGCATAAACAAAGATATCCAATATCATGAATCATTAGGAAAATACAAATTGAAGCATGAGATATCATTTTACACCCACTGGATGACTATTATCCCACTTATATGAAATACCTAGAATATGAAAATCATAGAGACCTGAAGCAGATAAGAAGTTACCAGGGCTGGGGAGGCAGGAGGATGGGTTATATGTAGCCTATGGGTATGGCAGCTTCTTTGGGATGGCAAAAGTTCTGGAGATAGATTTAGTGTTGCTGGCATGATATTAGACTGCACTTAGGGCTGCTTGGTTATTTTTTAGAAAGATGGTTAAAATGGGAAATTACCTAATAAGAGTATGGAGGTATGAAAGTGGAGTTGAGCATAATCTATATAGTTTTGCCCAGGACTGATATGGAATTAGGAAGCATTGTAATTCCATCTGGAAGATGGACTAACAAGGGAGCAGCCTCATGGTAACCAAGAAGGCAGCAGAGAAACCAACACTCAACTCTCATTTCTCTAGAGGACCCACTGAGACTGGTATCTAAGAGTTGGTGTTTTTAATAAACCAACAAGAGGGCAGGGGTTTGCTGAGCCAGCAAAATGCTTGCTGTGCAAATGCTAGGAACTGTGTTCAATGCCTGGAACCTACATAAAAAGTCCAGCATGGCAGGACCTACCTGGGTTGTGGGAGCAGGGGCCTGAAGAGGAGGATACTGGGTTTGCTGGCCAGCCAGTCTAGTTGAATCAGCAAGCTCCAAGTTTAATAAGACCTTTTGTCTCAAATAATTCAAAGAGAAATTGAGGGAGATGTCTCTGGCCCTATAGGCATATATACACACATGTACATACCTATATAAAAACACACAGAGACACACACATAGGCACACAGACACATGCATACACATGCACACACAGAACCTTTTCTAATTCGCACACTATGTCATACTCCATCCTCGGCACTAGGAATGATGATAAGTAAGAATCTAAGACCCAATTCCAACTCTTATAGATTCTCTAGTCTCATTGGGAATGCTAATTTAATCACACACACACACACACACACTCACAAATTACTTTGGGGAGATTTACAATTCCAAGAGATGCATTGATTGGTTTAAAACCATAAAGACCCGATAGGTGAGATTCAGAGCTAGCTGGGCATGTCTGGGATGCTCTGCCCTACGGTGGTGGTGGTGGTGGTGATGGTGGTGGTGGTGGTGGTGGTGGTGGTGGTGGTGGGTAACATGGTTTGGGATGACATGCCTATCAAACCTGACAGGCTTCTGATCTCTTGAGCTATTGACGGCACTCCTCATGAATGTGGCATTGCCAAGGCTAAAGGGTTTATCAGAGCTCCCCATGAAAGCTGCTCTAGGTGGATTAGCTGCTAACATGGGCTGAGGCTTTGAGTAGGATTAACCTCAATTGCTGTGAATTAACTTCTCCTTGATCCTTTTTCCTGTATCTTGCCTAGTGCAAAGCCGGGTGGGACTGGAATACAATGGCCAGGTCTATGTTCCTGGAGTTTAAAGAACCTAGAGAAGAAATCCTTCCTCAGAGATTTAATTCAATGGCTTAGAAGCCAGCCCTTGCAACCTAACGCTGCATTATCTCTCAACCCTGTAGTCTGAATTCCCTGAATATGAGAGGGAAAACTAGAGGCTAGAAAGGTGACTTCCTGTGATAGAGTGTGGTCCTCTGAGCAGATCAGCTTCTCCATTCATTGGGTCAGCTGTGTCTGACTGCAAAAGATCACAGATAGGTTTGTTGACTGTTGGGGTTCCCTCATAGAAAGAGGAGCTGGGAAGGTCATTGGACCATCATCTGAGATTCCAGTCTCTCCTCCCAGTCTATTATCTGTTTGTAATTCTATCTTAATTGCATGGGTAGCCTTAGCATATAGGGAAGTATATAGATTGGAGAAGCCTAGCAGAGGGGACTTCTATTTCTGTGAGTGTTTTGGGGTGGCATCATCCACGCTGGTGCAGACTTTCACAAGTCTGCTTTGGGGCCACCCATGCTCCTGTCTACAGTTCTTCATACACAGTCTATAAGTAAGCTGAATAAACTCACTGCCTTTCCAGGTGGACTTTGATGGAATTATGCTCTGGCTTGTCATTAGGACCTTTTAGAAAGGGGGAAACATTATTTAAGTCTCCCCAGGGAATAAATTCTCTCAACATTTAGTTAGTCACCAACAGAAGGCAACACTATAGGGCTGTCTTATTATATTAGTTGAGAGTAACTTGATAAGATCTATTTCTAGGAAGTTCCCCACATTCTCTGGTCTCATCGCCACAATCATGGGTAGGAGTGTTTAGCGAAGCCTCTCCGTTTGCTCTGGCCTTTCTCCTCTTTCACGTCCCCCATGCTCTTGTTCCTCCCACACAGAGTATTAGTAAGGGATTAAGACTAAGCTCTGAGTACACATAAATGAATGAACCCCTCACAGCTGAGCCTTAATTAACATTTTCAAACTGAATTGAACGTGAACACATACTCTCTTGCTCATAGGACCTTCTGCTTGAAGTCTGGCCATTAAGTAGCCAGCCCCATTCTCTTCTTGCTCTTCTAGCTATCTCCAGAGAACTCACTGATCCTAAGCCACTTATCAGATATCTTAAAAACATGTTGAAGATTCATTTTAAAAATGTGTATTGTACATTTATTTGGTGTGTAGGAAGGCATACATGCCTACATGCATACAACAGTACAACAGTGGAGGTCAGAAGATCAGATGGTAACTTGGGAGTCAGTTCACTTCTTCTACCATGTGGGATCGAGGGGTAGAATTCAAATCATCAGGCTTACCAGCAAGTGCTTTTACCCACAGAGCCATGTCTGGTCTTCAGACCCTCAATCACACCCAGTCTTGAGATTCTAATTCTTTTCTCCAAGTCTGAAGGGCTTGTATAAGAAATCTCTTTTATCTTTCCATATGTCTTGACCTTTCACCTTCTTTTCCCTTCTGGGGAGTTTTGCAAGCATTTCTGTTGCTATCTGTAGGGTCTCATAGTTGCCTACAGGATCTGTGTTCAGCCTCCAGTTTTTTTTTTTTCCACTCCCGGGAATAGTCTGATAACTACAACATCCCTAGTGTTCAGTAGAAAGCCTGGACTATAGTAGGTGTTTCAACACTGGTTGAGTAAGTAAACTATAACCCTTACTCTGCCTAGGGTTAAGGTCATCAGTTGCTGGAATTAGTGATAATTCTGTACTTAGGTTTACCTTGTTTCTAATCTGGCTCTGACTAGGAGCAGACACTAATATGGAAATGCTCAGGGCCAAGAGAGTGCTTGATTTGACTAAGTACCTAGTCAAAGATCACAACAGAAAAGCTGGTCCAAATGGAATCAAACTACTGTTCTCAGGCTCATTATTGCTGATCCCCCAAACTCTAGCACCTCGGAAGAAGTTCCAGATAGTTCAAAGTCAAGAGCATACTCCCTGATTGATGATTGGATACCAGGCAACCTCAGTCACACTCAAGTGTAGATTCCAAAGTTGTTTTAGCTGAACTTTAGATAAAAGATTTTCTGAACATATTGAATTCATTGGCATCTATATGCCTTAGTTTGAAAATGAATGGCCCAATGTCCAGTCTTATATTTGGGGTTGTTCTGTAGAGGTTGGTGAAGAGCATGGGGGGTTTGATAGATCATGGTTTTGAGTGGCTGTGTGCCTACATTTTCCTTTCTCTCCTAGCCTGATGTTACCTGCCAGCCTCTGTGTGATTCTCTGCTGCAGCAACCAACTTGCGCTCCCCTGGCTCTCTCTCTCATTGCCCATCTCCAATTTTCCTTTGTCCTCTCCTGAGTTTTCAACAGTCACCTTGCTGGCTTCTTGCTGAGACAGCACTACTCCAAAAGATTAATAAGTTGGAAATTTGATCTGAGTCTGGTGATGGATGAGAAGGAATAGCTTAAGGCAGAGGATGGAACAGCAAGGGGCTCTGGGGAGATGTTCACTGGAAACTCTTTGCCTAAAGTTGGGCAAGTTTTTTCCCTACTTGTATATCTGTGTGGGGGATAGGATCTGCTCTTCCCTGGGTTCCCTTTCCAGTAGAGTCCTATTATCTTTGTGCCATCAAAAGCGAACACTCAGTTTGTAGAATACTTAGCATTCACAAAGCACTGGGTTCCAGCCCAGCGCTTGGGAGGTGGAGGCATGAAGATCAGAAATTTAAACTTGTCCTCAGCTAGTTATCAGGTTGGAGGTCAACCTAAACTACCTGACATAAAAATTTAAACAAATGTATAGTATAATGTCCTAGATTCTTGTGTCTTCTTTGATCCCAAAGAGACAGAATTTGATTTTAAATGGGTTAAAATTAGCTGCCTTATGTTGCAGAAGTGGTTAATTGCTGAGAGTCCCTACTAAGTGGGAAAGATTGTCTCTGGGAGGATGAAGAAGGAGATGAGTTTGTCAATGCTTCTAAACATAGATGCTTTGTTTAAAGGCAAGAATCATTTCCATGGCTCCTACCTCAGGTAATTTTTCATCTTAAGAGAGGGATTTCTCCCTGATTTGGATGCTTGAACAATAACACTGCAGGCACCAGAGAGCTAGAGCAAAGCCTTCTCTTGGATGGTGGTTGTTTTTGAGGGATTTTTAATGGAAACAAGGTCATCTACATGTATAAACATTTTCCTTTTTGACTGAATAAGCTCACATTTATCCACATATGTCTACAAGCTTCTAGTCACGGTGCACACATCTTTAACAGTGAGTAATTTGAGCATAGATTGACACTTCTCATGGTATTCCAGAACTACTTATGAATTGTATTTATTTTCTTCTGACCTATGTGTTATTGGTATCATATAAAAGTTATATATGCCAATAAAAATTTAAAAATAAATAAAAATTGTACTGGCAAGATGGCTAGGAGGATGAAGTCATGTGTATGCAGGTCTGATGATCTGAGTTCAATCCCTGAATCCCACAAGGTAGCAGGAGAGAACTTACTTTGGAGAAGCAACCTCTGACCTCCTTCATGCATACAATGGAACACATCCTACTCACTGCCCCCCTCCAAAAAATGATAAATTATCACTGTTTCCTTGAACCTACCATGACAAAGATATTTCAGTGATCTGACATTTTGGGTGAGTGACACAGGCTATGAGATGCCTTCTGTGTTTCTCATCCACTGTTTGGGATAAACAACCTTTCCTTTTAAATTCATTCAGAAAAAAAATGGCATTATATACAAATTGCCATTGGAGATCACATAGGTCAGACATCCCCTATTCTCACCTAAGCATACTATAAGTGTAATAACCACACACTATGGCCTTGGGAAGGAATTGATAGACAGACAGACAGAAAGGGGTGCCATTCTAGAGAATAACTAGGGTGTTGTCCAATGTGGTATAAGAAGATGTTGAGTATTTGTGTGTGTGTATCTGTTTGCCTGTACATTGGGTGTAATTTTTCTATTAGAGTGAGATTCTTTGTGTGCATTTTTCTTGGAATGTGATTCAAGCCTTCTGGAGGCATACAGTCCTGGTGTGCAGTCCTATGGCTAGCATGATCCATTGCACATATTAGTCCCATTTATGCAAACACTGTCAGGCAAATAAGGTCCATGCAAATCAATCTGTGCAGATCAGGTTATACAAATAAGGACAGTCCTAGTTGGTTAGAGGTCAGTCCTGGTCAAAAAGCTTAGATCTGCAGTTCTGTGATGTCAAGTCACAGTGCTCGGGCTGCCCATTTCAGGTTTCTGGACTGTGCTTTTGAAAAGTTCCCAATAGGAACTGGTTCCAATTCTGGCCTCTTCATAGTGGATTTCCTTCCACATTAAGTACTATAAAAGATGAAGTAGTTACACAGTTAGTCCCCAGATAAATAAGGCATCAGGTGAGCTTCTTGAAGAAACCCAACCAAGCAGGGTGGGAGAGAACCTTAGGGTGAGGGAGCATAGAGAGAGATAGGGCACCTGGAGAGTGTGATACATGTGCTGAAGTGATAAGAAGGGAGAGCCAAGCAAATATTTCAGATGACAGGAGCTCAGTGGAGGCCAGTGTGACACAGCCTGGTAATCACAAGGAAGGACAGGGGTAAAGTCAGCAGGTTTGAAATTGTGCAGGACATTTCATGCCATTCAGTTCTAAGTGTGTCAGAAATCTGCTCATTTTAAATAGGACAGTGGCAAGGATTTTTAATGTTTTCTTTTGCTTTGTTTTTAGATCAGTAGCTCATTCTTGATATTTCTCAACAGTGAATTATAGTGTGGGAATGATAGAACCTCAGATGCTCTCATACATGCTTCCAGCCGGTGGTCCAGATAGAGAGACCACACAGGCTACAGTGTTTATAATAATGCATGTGGACAGAGCCATTTCTATAGCTCCTTCCTTCCTTCCTTCCTTCCTTCCTTCCTTCCTTCCTTCCTTCCTTCCTTCCTTCCTTCCTTCCTTCCTTCCTCTTTCCCTCCCTCCTTCTCTCTCTCTCTCTCTCTCTCTCTCTCTCTCTCACTTTGGTGGGCATATTTGGTGTTCATATGTGTGTTTTCCTCTCTCTTTCTCTCTCTCTCTCTTTGGTAGGCATATTTGGTGTTCATATGTCTCTCTCTCTCTCTCTCTCTCTGGTGGCCCTATTTGGTGTTCATTTGTGTCTTCTCCTGTGTGTCTACAAGTATGAGCATATGTGTGGAGGTTAGAGGACAATCTCAGAAGCCGGTCCTCAGACATCTTCTACCTTTTGTTCAAGAGAACAGCTGTCATTGGCTCAGAGGTTCACCATATAGGCCAGAGTAGTGGGCTTTCAGCTCCTAGGGATCCTCCCGTCTCTGCCTTCCATCACATAGTATGGAAGTCCAGACATGCATCAACACACCCAGATTTTTCACTTGGGCTTTGGGTATCCAAACTTAGGTCCTCAAGCTTGATAAAAAGACACTTTAACTAACTGAACCATCTCCCTAACATCCACAATGCATGTTTTATCATCATCATCATCATCATCATCATCATCATCATCATCACCATCACTTACTCTACCAGACTTACTGGCAAACTGGATGTGAGGGAAAGGAAAAACAATCACTGATCTCATATTTTACTGTATTTACACATTCATCTCTGCTTGTGACCTGTGGTATCTGGAGGTCAGAATCTGGATCTTTACATATCCCTTGAGGGTACCAAAGTAGGGTGTGCTGGGCATAACCTGATGAACAAATAAACAAATGCATGTATGTATGTAAGCCTCTTTCCTCCCTAAGGTTTGAATTCATCATACTTTTTGGAATGACCAGACTCTGAGCTTGCACCAACTGAAAGGCTAGGGATGTCGTCAGAGAGCATCTGAGGTCCTTAACAGAGATTTCTCTTCTTTGCTGTAAACAGCACTGCTGATATAGTCAACTGAAGTATTTTTAAAAGTGTGTTGATTTATGACTTCCTTTTATTCTGTTACTATAAAAGCTTCCTGAGACAGTTATCATGTTGGAATGTGGTATTTGGGACAACCTGAATCTGCATCCCCAAGCTATGTCATTTATGTTTGACTCGAGAAAAAAAAATGTCTTTTATTCCCCTTGCAAAAACAAAAACAAACAAACAAACAAACAAACAAACAAACAAAACCCTCACCATATTTATATTTGATGTTCCTTTAGTTTTTTGCCATAACTAAATTTACTAATAGCATAATCACAATCTGGCTGATATTTATCTTAAAGCTGTAACAACTCACCAGTAGTGACTTGAAAGTCTTAAAAGAGTGATGACCTCAGTGCCCCATGGCAGGTCTCTCTCACTTCATCCTCTACTTGCTGTTTACCCTCATAAACTCTCTCTCTCCCAGCAATCTAGCTTCCAACTTCCAACTGTAATTGACTACAATTGATTGTTCATCAAGAAATGAAGGCCAAGGAAAAAGACTGGAAATATGAGGTACAGATTCTCTTGGGTCGGGTTCCTATAAGGACTCCTTGGTCCAAGGATCCAGGGTCATGGAACAGGGAGAGGTATGGCTGGAGAAGGGTTTAAATTAGAGTTGCTTTTTTTTTTTTTCATAGTCTGTGGAAAGCTGCTGATTCATCTTCTAAACTAGGCCAGATCAAAAGCAAGGCTGAAGCAACTTCCTTGGGCATATGCTCACAGGGCAGTAAGAGGCTGGCCTTCTCTACTGTTGTTTGTATCATCTCAGTGGACCACAAAGACCCCAGTGACTGCCAGGTCCCCTGCCAGTAAACCTGGAACACATTCTTATTAGTTTAAAGCACCACACATCTTCCCTGGAAAAGCTCATGCTTTGGAGTTCTACTGGACAACACCCCTAGTCCATCCCAGTCCTGGTATTTTATGACATTTTTGTTATCGACATCTTGAATATGAAGGCATGAAGTCATAGCTTCTCCAGGTGGAAGCCTGGCACAGACAAAACAAATCCATTCCATAGCCTTTTCAGTCAGCTGAATTTGTTGCTTATCTGTGGTTCTGAAATCAGATCTGTAAGAGAGGAACCTTGGCCTACTGAGATTTTGCAGTTTGCACTACAATGGGGACCAGCCAAAGCTGTTTATCATGTGCTCTTCATCCAAGCAGTCACTCAAAAAGACACCTGTACTCTTCATGCACTAAAATCTAGGCCCAGAGGAAGGAACAATACGTATGTGGTGTCAGCTGTTTGGTGGCAGATCTGAGATAAGACAAACCAGATATTGTAATTCTACACCCCACCTTGTAAATCTTTCTACTAGGCAAGAAGTTCCCTTTGTATAAAAGCACTAAAGGAGGGCAGGATGGAGGTGGAAGAGAAGAATAGAAGAGTACATTTAATACAATTTCATACAATATGTTTGTATGAAAGTTCCTTATGTAATACAGTAGCAGGTATAATGAATATGCACAATGAAAATAAACATAATTTTTTAAGTTTCTATGTCCATTATTTCTGGGCTTTTCCTCCCTTTTGAATAACAGAAAGGATGCATTTTTACCTTAGTGAGTAAGAAGCGACTTTCTGGTCTGTAGTTACTATGGACTTGGAAGCTTGGAGAACTGTAAAGGACCCATTAGCGAACTAGGCTTAGAAATATCAGAGTAAGGAAGTATGGAATGACCTGATCTTGGAGGTTGTTTATCAGTGGCAGGGTCCTAAGTAGGAGGTCCAGGAGATGCTAAGGTAAAATAAGACAGGAAACTGGGGTTAGGAGGTCTTCCGTAACCTGATGGCTTATGCCAAGCAAGTTTATTAAGAAGTATAGGATTTTATATACTGTTGGTGTGAGAGGGGGGATGGGACAGATCAGCAAAAAAACCTATTATACATTGGGTTGAAGTCAACAAGAAGCTAATCAAACGATGTTAAAACAAGGGGGACATGGCATATCTCAAAGTCATCAGAGACAGGGCACCCATTAGCCTTGGGACTGATAGCTATAGTCTCTCTCTGTCTCTCTCTCTCTTTGTCTCTCTCTGTTTTTCTTTTTTTTTTTTTTTTTGAGACAGGGTTTCTCTGTGTAGTCCTGGCTGTCCTGGAACTCACTCTGTAGACCAGGCTGGCCTCGAACTCTGAAATCTGCCTGCCTCTGCCTCCCAAGTGCTGGCTTAAGGTGGGAAGAGGTGGGTTCTCAGAATCTGAACTCAGGATCTGTAGTTCCCCAAGGTCTCATTCCCAGGCCAATACAGGCTCTATTAACCATTCTCCTGGTTTAGAGAATAAATCATGTTCCATACATCAGGGAAAATCTCAAATTGGCCCTGCCCTCACCATGAGAGAGTCATCTATCTGAGGCTGGGTGCTCCAGATGGGATATATATTGGGATATATTGGTGGGGGTATCAAAGGCAGCATGACTTATCCCATCACATTCCCTTTTCTCTGTTAGTGCCATTTCACACTAAAGCAGGAGACTACCCTAAACCTGGAGGCACAGAGACTTGTCACTTTGTATTGCCCTAAAAATGTGCCTATGTGTTGCCTGGTGGGCATCCTTAGTTAATTTCCTTTAGACAGAAGGTGGGAGAGAAAAGAAAATAGAACACAACTTAAGCTATGTGTATCCTTATTGTGTGGGGCAATACTTTGAAACTGTTTCCTTTAAGGTCTTCTAAACATTACTTCTGGCCAGGCACAGTGGGGTAAGCCTGTACTCCTAACAGTCAGAAGACAGAGGCAGGAAGACTGCAAGTTGGAGGCTAGCCTGGGCTACTGAGACCTTTCTGCAAAAGCAAACAAAACAGAAAAAAACAAGTAATTATTCATTAATTATGAATATGTTAAAGCATGAACTGGTTTGCTAAAATTTTCCCTTACAAAAATTATTTTACTTTAAAAATTTAAACTTGAATGTGAGAAATTGCAGGCTGGTCTCCAGTTGAGCTGAGGTCTGAACCCCGAAAATGGTGATAATTCACCTACAATGACACTATAGGCTTTCCCTCATGCTCCTGGAATTCTGGCTCCTGCCTAAGTTACCATCTCCCACAGCCCCCACAAGAGAAGCATGGCTAGAAGTCACATAGACAATGGCCCAAGCTTCTGACCTTCAGGCTAAACTCCTCCCCAGTTACCTAGCAATAGTAAAGACCATAAAAGGGGCTCTTCAGCACCACCTCCCTCTCTTACTTGTCTCTCTTACTTCTCACTCTCTTACATGTCTCCTTCTTACCCCTCATTCTCACCCTCTCTCTCCCCTCTCTTTGTCTTCTCTCTTCTCTGCTCTCTCTTTGTCTTCTCCTTTCCTCTCTCCCTCTTACTCTCTTTCTCTCTAGCCCTTCCCCCCTCTCTTTCTACCTTCTCTTTCTCCCTGCCTTTCTATAATAAAGCTCTAAAACTATAGACAGTCTCTGCTCATCAAGGTTGCACTCACTCACGTCAGTGTTGGGAACCTCTTTCCTCATCCCTTTCTTCCGTAACCCCTGGTGGCTTTAGCAAAGTTGCTCCAGGAATCCCAGATTGGGCTGCCCCTGAAGAGTGGGTCAGAGGCATAGATGCCCACCTGAGGATGAGTGGAAGGTAGATAGTAGCCCTCCCATGCCTGACAGACCAGAGAATAGGTAAAACTCTGGCGGGGTGTGGGTCTTTTCCTTCCCCCTATTCCCCTGGGACCCCTTTTTGTTTCCGACACTTGAATATTTACATTTCTCATTAATTTTGCCTTATGATGGATGGACTACAGGGCCATAAGCATGATGGGCAAGCACTCCATGACTTAGCTCCTCCAGCCCCCAATGAAGGCATTTTAGAATGCCAAAGCTGTGACTTAAGTTATAATGTAAGTCTGAATGATGAATTGTCATGTAGGTGGCTGTAGGAAATTGCATTAATATTGTGCTTTTTTAGTTATGTTATCCATACAATGGGCATGATAATGTCACTAAAATAAGGTAATAGTAAATGTTAAATCAGCAACACATGTTACATAGCCAGTGTAGAGCCTCTCACATGGGAACGGCCCTGTGCTAAGTGGGATGTACTGCTCCAATTATAATTCAGACTAGCACAAAGATTATCATAGCAGAGGGCAATGAAGACTAAGTGTGCAAACAATAGCACTGTTGTGAAATTTGCCATGGGCATGTCATGTTGAATTTAGCAAAAGTTCATCTGGGCTCTTGGGGAGAGGCACTGGGTGCAGGTTATCAACGGGGCCTCTGTGCTTTCTAGACTTTTTAGAACCACCCAGTGTAAAGGATGCAATACTTTCATTGCTATAACAGATGTGATACTTGCGTTGGCACCTTGGGTAATTGCATTGCTATATGGTTTCCTGCTAAACTCTATGTCAGTCACCTGTCTCATTCAGGCTGCAGGTTGGGCACACTCTTGCTCTATCAACTTGTTAAAGGATATTATTTATTAGGCACCCGTAATGCTCCCGTGTGTTTAGTGCCACATGGTGATAATAATAGCACGGGCAAATTTGCTTACTTTTCTCTAAGGAATGGAGGGAATACCCAAGTACACAGGGAAGTGGATAGTGCTGTAGAGTTTCTAGATCAAGCACTCTGCTTCTTGCAGACCTCCAGGGGATGATGGCAGCTTCAGTGTACTTGTTAGAGAAAGAGGCCCTCGAGAAGGATTTGAATAAAAGTAGAGGAAGAAAAGGATGATGAATATCAAGGAGCAGAAAATTGTATAACAAAGGTATTAATTTTATTGCTGGCGGTATTAGAAAGCATCTTCAAATGATGCTTTTTTTTTGTAGGAATACCAAGCACCAAATGCAGAGAAAGACCCCAAATGCACCTGAGAAAGACCCCACTGCCAAATGCACCTGAGAAAGACCCCACTCCCAAATGCACCTGAGAAAGACCCCACTCCCAAATGCACCTGAGAAAGACCCCACTCCCAAATGCACCTGAGAAAGACCCCACTCCCAAATGCACCTGAGAAAGTCCCCACTTCCAAATCCCTGCATGGATTTCAAAGGAATCCACAGCTGGTTTCATTCAGTTATGACTTTTCTTCTCAGCCGTACCCAAGGTAGACGACCAATCTCTGTGTTCTATAATTCTTCATTTGACACAGGAAGCACGAACTAAAGTGAACTCTAAGATAATTCACCATAATTTCTGAGAATACAGTCTCAGCATCTAATATGCTGGTGGGTAGCATCCATTTTGTCAACGCCCAAAGCAGCAATCCCTTGTCAAAGAAGAGAGGTGATTTGTTGTCAGCCTTGGCTGGAGGATACTCAGAAACTCCGTGTAGAAATCTGTGTCTGGGTGGATAATGAGGGCTGAGGGAAGAATACTCAGCCTCAAATGGGTTTGTTTTTCTCCAATGGAGTCTGATGGCTGATGTCTTGGGAACTTGCTCACAATGATTCTGAGTGCTTTATGTGCACAATTTCTCAGGCTCCCAGTAACTGACTTAGTTTTATTTGTGTGTGTGTGTGTGTGTGTGTGTGTGTGTGTGTGTGTGTGTGTGTGCTTGCACAAATGCATGCATGCAAGTGCTTTTACCTGCTGAGCCATCTCACTGTCCCTGATCTTGAAAGGTAGATATTAATATCACCACTATTTTAACCTGCAGGGGTTAAGTGGCTGGCCTGTGTACCACATAGCTCCAAAGTTCTGAAGCCATATTGGAGATCAGATTGACTTGTTTCTAGAATTTACCCTCTTCCTACTCCTTAATGGACATCCTTTCCTTCCTTTGATGTGTCCAAATCCCAATTGCTTTTAAAGTTACCTTAATCCTCAATTCTTGTTTGAAATCTTTTTTGACCTCTCCATATGGGGATGCTCAGCTTTCTATTATGAGCTCTAATAAAAAGAACTTGATTCTTTAAAATTCACAAGGCAACTGCTTGCAAAGGATTGAGCATACTTCAATCTTTCCCACTGATGAACTTAGCGTTTAAATATAACTTGACTATTTAGAATTATGGAATTCTGGCTGTGGGGAAGACAAAAGGATAAACATCCAGTACTTCTGACAGTTTCTAGAGTTTACCTTCAGCAGTTCATTACTTGGACTGACGACTGTGCATTTATTTACTTAACCCAAACCACATACAGCTTACGTGAAGCAAGGACACCTCTGCACATCTTACAAGTGAGAAAACGGAGGTGCAAAGAAAACAGTTAATTTTCCTGTGGCAGAGGCTCTAGCTTCACAGTTGCATTAATCCACAAAGCTCTGAAATGGAAAGCTTTTGCTTTTATGAAGGGAAAACAAAACAAACCAACTTATTTGGCAGCAAACCCTGGGCTGATCTGAACTCTGGTGCCTGTCCCACTTGTCAGCTTAGAGTTATTGATCTCATCCAATGCTAATATCCATGTTTTCCTCTAGAAATGTTTATAGCTTTAATTATTGAGCACAGACATGCCTTACTAGAATAGGGGCATGCTGAGAAATTATATATATATATATATATATATATATATATATATATATATATATATATATATATATATATATATATATATATATATAGAGAGAGAGAGAGAGAGAGAGAGATAGATAGATAGATAGATAGATAGATAGATAGATAGATAGATAGATAGATCTTATAATATATGGCACTCCTAACCCTGTCTTTCATCCCCACCACTTCCCAGATCTCAGACTTGGGGACATATTTGAGCCCAAATCCTTTTCCAGAGGGTTAGTGGGTAAAGTTAATTGGGCTTTTATATCAGAATTACAGCGAAGGCACACATTTGTTTAATCATATAAGAGAGCCAAACGTCAGGAAGAAGCAGGGAAGAATGAATGATGCTTAAAGTGTGCTTGTCACATTCCCACCTTCCCAAGTAAGACAGCTTTTCTGTGCCCTGCCCCATCTCTCCCCCTCAATCTTAGTTCTTCATAGACAGAAGGAGAAATTGAGAAACCAGGTGATTTGTTCAGGCCCACTGTGAACTGGTAGTGAAGAGTGTCTGAGCCTTCAGGACCCAGGGTTCCAAGCATATCTCCTAGCAACCCTCCTTACTGTACTGTGGCTACTGGCTTCTGCCCAGCATGGACATGGTGGAAAGATAGCTAAATGTGCAGAGGGAACCTTGGACATAAAATGTGGTACGACAAAACAAAAATCAAAACAAAGCAAAACAAGTTTTTATTTATATTTGGTACTGTGAATATAACCTACAAGCTGCTCCTTCTTCTTCTTCTTCTCCTCCTCCTCCTCCTCCTCCTCCTCCTCCTCTTTCTTATTCTTGTGTTCCCTCAATATGAGCAGAGAGTTTGGGATTATTAAATTAGCAGACCCTTCCAGACATGGGAAAGGCAAGCCCTACAGGGACCACCTTGGGTACTTATAGTCAGCCTTGACCTTGATTTTGTGAGGTAAATCTGAGACCGGAAGTGATGACTCACTCCTTCCAACCTGAGAGAGGCTGGGAGTCTGACTTGAGGCTATGTGGATAGAGGAAGTCTTCAGAGATAAGGCATCTACAAATGTTTCATTGGGAACAGGGGACTGGGTATATGTGAGTGTCCCTACTGTCCAGCTGTTTAAAGAATGAGATACCTAAATCCTTGGGTAGGTCTTACTGAGAACAGTTTGAGCTCATGTCAGTCAGGCCAGCATATCTTTTGTTGTCTACTGGACAGAGCATGCTAGACTAGGAAGATGCTCTGTGGATAAAGTACTTGCTGGACAAATATAAGGGCCTGAGTTTGATTCTCAGCACCTATGTAAAAAGCTTGCTGTTGTACTGTGTGCTTGTAACCCTACTTCTGGGGAAATAGAGACAGGATGATCTCTGGGCTTGAGACACCCTGTCTCAAATAATAATAATAATAATGATAATGTAGAAGACTCCTGAGAAACAACACCCACAATTGTCCTGTCCTTGGCCTACACAAACACACATGTGCATCACAGGTCCACTCCCCCAAATCCTCCATTCAGTTGCTCTATTAGGTCCTGAGCATGCCTCATTTGTATTCCCAGGTGGTTTGATTTACAAGCTGGCTTTGAACAGTATCCTCAAGCTGGACAATGGGTCGGGGTTGGGAGCTCAGCTACTTCTTAACATACCAACTTGCAGTGAGACCTTGGTTAGACCTTGGTTTCTCATTTGTAAACTTGAAGACAACTTTGCCAATTTCTATGTTCTGCCCCCCTGATGCTGATGTTTTATGATTGTGGGTTCCAAAGCGAGGCAACTGCAATATGTGGTTCTAGACTGCTCCTTAAAAGGAGTTTGTTTTCTTTAAATCTCCAAAGAGAGACATTGTGCTGAACAAAAGACAGAAGGATAAAGCTTGAGTAATTGATCTCAGAAAACTAGGGCAGCAATATGGCCAAGGCTGTTTTAAAACACTTCATTGTTATGGTAAAATATGTAATTCAAGGACTCTACCCTCTGAACACAGTTTTCTTAAAGGTTTCTTTTATTCTTAATCAAGTGTACTTGTCTGTGTCTGTGCAGAGGGATGTGTGGTGCCCAGAAGGAGTTAGATTCCCTGGAGCTGAAACTTGGAGACAGTTGTGAGCTTCCCTGTGTGGGTGGGTGGGAATTGAACTTTGTTCCACTGGGAGAGATGCAAGTGCCCATCACTGCTGAGCCATCTCTCCAACCCTCTTTGTGCCCATCTTAAGTGAGCAGCACAGCATCTACATCCAAAGGCTCAGCACTGTACATCAGATCTCTACAACTCATACTTGGATTGATGTCTTCTGAGCAGAACTCCGCCCCTAGGGCATTTTGGGCTCTTGTTCCAGTGAGTTTAGTGTTTTAGATGGCACACAGGAATGGAATCATCTCTTATTTGTCCTGAGATCGCCTCATCTCACATAGCACAGTATCCACAAAGCTCAACCCATTACAGAACATGGCCAGACTCCCTGCTGTTTATTGTTGAATATTATTTCACTGGATGCATATACCCCATTTTCTTTACCCATGCCTCCAGCCATGGACATCTGTCTTCATCAGTGTTCCTTCTGCTTCTTGGTTATTGATGGTAATATTGCAATGTATGTGAGAGTAAAACAGCCTTCTAAGACGCTTAGTTTTAATTCTATTGGCTAAATACTCAGAATTGAGATTGGTGGGCCCGAAGTTGCTCTATAACAAATTCGCTGAGAATTTCATGCATATTCATACATGAAATACAATGTATTTCGATAATATCTGCTTCACTGATCCTCTCCCTAATTCCTCTCAGATATACCTTCCACCTCCCAACCCCTTATCAACTTTTTGTTCTACTTTTCAAAATTGATGACACAGCAAGTCTAATTTTTGCTGTTTATATTCTTCTTGGTATGGCGCCATTCCCTGGAATGTGATTGATCTGCCAGAGGCCACACTCTTACAGAGAACCAACTCTTCCTCTCTGAAAGCCATTGGCTGCTAACAGCTCCTTGTTTAGAATGCTGATTGGTTTGATGTTATGCAGATCTTGTGCAGGAAGGGATTGTGAATTCCTAAGAGCACTACTTGTGTAATGATCAGAAAGTACTGTTTGGCTCCAGTCCTCCCTAACCTCAGTCCTCCCCATCTCCTATGATGCCCCTGTGCTTTGTGGAGAGTGGATTCAACATAGAAGTCCCCTCTTAGCTGAGCACTCTGCTGACACTTATTCTCTGGATTTTGAGCAGTTGTTTCTGCATTAACCTCTATCCACTGCAGAAAGAAAGCTCTCTGATGAGAACTGAGAGTAGCACTAATTTATGAGTATAAAGATATAAATTTTGAGGGCAGTTTGTCACATCGTTTTAATAAATTATTATTGTTCTCTTTTTAAGTTTCTAAGAAACTCGAGTTTTCCACAGTGGCTCTGATCTTTTGTCTTCCCTCCAAGGCCCAGGGCTCTTGTTTATCCCATGCTCATGGTCACTAGTTATTCCTAGTTTTCATTTTAAATAATGCCCTTTATTAGAGGTATAAAGTGATTCTATCCTTTTAGGATTTTTCACATTTGTTTTCCTGGTGATCAGCAGTGTTGAACACCTTTTTATATTCCTTTTGGTGGTTATTACATCTTCTTAGGTGAAATGTCTATGGAAATTCTTGGTCCACTTTTTAAAAAAAAATAAAAGATATTATTTAGTTTCTTATGCATTGTGAAAATTAATTTCTTTTTGCAGAGAGACTTCTTGTGAGTGACTTTTGAAATGTGCGGTCATCTGTTTCTCTAATTATTCATGTACTCATCCAACCACTCAGACCAGAATAATTAACTCAGGAAGCCATCCTGGGTTACAAACTGAGACTGTGTCTCAAACAGCAAGGAAAAAAATTAATTAAGTTATGATAATTATTATGATCATAATCATAATTAAATTGAAATTAATTACTGTAGCCATGGTAAACCCTTATGGGTTACAAAGGACTACGGCAATTCCTAGAGACAACAGCTTCTTCCTGGTGTGAGGTGCTTTACTGAAGGTGAGACTTTAACTCAAAGTTTTAGTTTGCTAATAGGGACAGAGGTGGTTATCTTCAGTAGCTGTTGTCCTACAATGTGCATCTTCATATTCATACAGTCCATGTTGTTGGAGGAAGCAGTCATCTCCATTTTCCTTGATTGCACCCAAGGGCTAGAGAAATGTCATGACTGGACCAAGAAGAAATGAAAATTTTACTGCAAGAATTGATCTGTAATCTGAGCAGCAACTTCCTCTATTTATTTCCCCCCTCTTCTTCCTCTCCCTCCTCATTCTCTACTACTCTCTCCTTCCCTCATTTCCCTCTTCCCCCTCCTCTTCCTTCTTTTTGCAGTATTAAAAACACTAAAGGGTGTTAAACATAGGGTTCTGTGCATGCTAGACAAGTAATCTACCTTTGAGTTACATTTTCAGTTCTCTATTATCTCCTCTTCTTCCTCTTTTTAGTGTTGGGAATTGAACCTAGGCCATCAAACATGCTAGACAAGTTCTCTGCCACTGAGCTATAGCCCTAGTCCTGGGCTTTCTGATGGAGTACCTTCTTTTAGTCCCTGAGGCCCTGTGCTCCTAGTGACCCCACATCTTCATATGAAGAAACAGCTGTTTGCATCATCCCAGAGCACTGCCACCATTAACTCCTAACCTTCTTCTCTTCTGCAGTACTTCAGACTGGAATTGTAAAGGGAGAAAAAGAAAAGAAGCCACATCATTCCTTCTGTCCTAACCCCATTCTGTCACTCCTGCTTGCATGCTAGTGAAATATACTCTTGGCTGGGGGAGGAGAATTTGCAGGCTGCCAACGCCGAGATGGTCTTGACATTGGAGTGATGCATTCTATCAGGTTCTGGAAGGAGAAAAATCTTTCCCAGCATGGGCTACTCTCCAGAAGTTCACTGTGGTGTTTGTGTCTGTTCTCCTACGTTCATTTCATAATGAGTTCTGTATACCTAGCTCCTATAGGGACTACAGATGTATACTTTATAGTACAATAAACATACAAACATCATAGTGAAGCCTGGGAGTATAGCTGAACCTTCTTGCAATAGGTAAACAGAAATCTAATAAATTAGGACCGATTTGTTTGGGACCATCACACACCCACCTCAGCGGACAGCAACGCAGAATGCAGACCTTGGTCTCATTCCCTGTAGAACGCGTACAACCATTAGGCATTTCCGTTTTAAAATAGATTTCAGATGTAGTCTTTGAGGATTCTATGTCTGTATAATGTAGCCTAACCATATCCACCCCACACCTTCTCTTGCAAATTCTCTCCAATCCAAATCCTGAGTTTATGTTCTATACTACCACCGAGTCCCATTCGTACTGCCATTGCATGGCAGTAGCCAATGCACGCATGGGTAACCTCACATGACTACATCTCTGATGAAACTGACTTTCTGTCCTGCATCAGCCATAACAGGATCAAGCCACTAAAATTTTTACCATGGTTGGGAGAGAGGCTCGGGATGCTTCATTTCTAGCTGATTACTTGCTGGTCAGACATCTCCCATCCATCTGACTGCCCTTTCTGAAGACATTTAAATAGCAACAATGTGTGACTGTCTCCTCCATTTGATTTAGAAAGCTAGAACTGCATAATCACTCATTTCTGTTTTATTTCTTGTTCTGTCCTGCTGGCCTGAGAGCTCCTGTCAGGGAGGAACTGGTTCATCGTGTTCAGTGTTCATCATGGAGCCTGGGACATACTCATGGACTGGATGCAGAAAAAAAGGAATACATTAATGAAAAATAAATTTCGTAAGCCTGGATTTTAGCATGCTTCAGTAGCAGTCCTCCCTTGGAGCATGCTATCCTTCTGTGTTTTATATTTTGTAAAATACTGTATATTTTTAAATTAATTAATTTTTTGGAGCATTTCATACATAAGTATTTATATTACTTCTATTCATTCCTCAACTCTCCAACTAGTGCCATGTCCCCTCTATTCCTTCTCAAATTCATGACCTCTTCTTTAATTATTTTTGTTACATATATATGATATGTTTACACACACACACACACACACACACACACACACACACACACTGAATCCTTATAGTGTTGCTTTTAGGTACATGCATCTTCTTCCATATTTAATGAGGCCATTAGTACATCTTTTATTTATTTTATGTGCACAGGAAAAATGTATTCTTGCTTTTATGATGAAAAATACAACATGATTGAAAATCATATGCTATAGTCAGAGAGTTGGAGTAAGACTAAGTTTGGCCCAAAGCTGGTTCAGCCCTGTGATAACTGCTTTGTCTGAACGAGGAGGTTGGTGGTTCTCACAGATAACTCCCTACTCTCTTAAATCCCTTATCTCCTGTTCTTCATTGTCTTATGTGCACTCTGTCCCTCTTCCTTTCTACCCATTGGGCAGATGGACAGGTATACAGTGCTTAACTGTGCCCTGGTCATAGGGGAGGATGGCTGTCAGAGACCATATTTGTATGACCAGGTGGGTCAACCGAGTTATCTTTAAGACACAGTTCAGCCTCTACCCTCCATTCTGCCTTCATCCTCAGATGCGGACCATCTCAGGCAGCTCCAGTTTTGTATACTTTCTTGAGTTGGACACTTGTTTCCAAACTGGGCCATTTCTGTCTGGACAGGCTCACTGGAACAGGAGGCCTTAGAACAGCTACCTGGTGCAATTATGGCAGAGACACTGGCTATTTACAAGATAGCGATCACCTCTCCTGGGTCAGGTCAGTTCATGTGTCTGTCTGATTGACGCTTCTCCATCTTATTGCCCTCATCCTGACTCCAGAGGGTACTGTCTTCATCAAGTGTGGAATTTGAAATTCGATAAATACCAGCCAGACACCATGCTCTATTTCTAAGTAGAATCGCTTCCAGTTAGAGAAATTATGGACACTAAAAGAATCTTAGGCTTCATGTTCTTGGCTGGACAGAAGAGAAAACTGAAGTCCAGAAAAACAAACAAAACCACAAAAATAGGAACAAAAACCATCTTCTGCAACTCCCCACAGCAGTTCCCACTGAAAGACAACCACGACACTAACAAGCGTTTAGTAACAGAGCATTAGCAGGGAAGGTGGGTAAGAAGTCCCAGAAATAGGGGCCAGAACTGTGCCTTTTAAACTAACCAACCCCCTAAAAGATTCTATTGTTGGCTTCCTGTTAGCAGCAATTTTCTGGTGTGCATTGTGATGGGCAAAGCAGGGTGGCCATGCTGAAAAATGACTGTTACAATTGCTGTGGATATGTAGAGGTAGGAAAGAGGCGAGTGAGGAATGCGACTACAGGGGGTTGGTGGAGGAGGTACTAGAGGAGATAGTGGAAGAGGCACTGGTGGAGGTTATGAAGGTGGAGGATGAATGGAAGAGATGATGAAGGAGGGTGGGTGGAGGAGGGATTGGAAGAGGTGGTGGTAGAAATCATGGTGGAGGTGATGGTAGAGGTGATGAGATGATGGTAGAGGTGGTGGAGAAGATAGATGATGGTGAGTGGAAAAGGAATCAGTGTTTATTTTTAACAGGGTTCTTAACTTCAAGCAACAGGAATCATTCAGGTTCCATCTACTAGCTTCCTGGGGTTGCTATAACAAAGAAAACCACAGACAGGGTGCTTTGTGTTGCATGGGTTTTTTTAAAGCTCTTGAAATTGGAGCCAAGGCCAATCATCAGAGTTGATATCGTTCTGAAACTTCTCTCCTTGGCTTGCAGAGGCCGCCTTCTCATGGTAGTGTCTTTGCCGGGTCTGTCCTCTTTATGTGCAGTTCTGCTCCCATTTCCATGTGAGCAAGGATTGTACCACTGAGCTGAGTTTCATCCCCAGCCTTCTGCTGCCCCATTCCATCCAAAGGTATTCTTATTAAGACAAAGTCAGAGTGGATCCAGGCTCCCGCCACTGAGCTCATTTAACTTAATCAGCTTTTGAAGGCCTTGTCTTTAAACACGGTCAGAATCTGAGATATTGGGCATTAGGACATCAGCATATGAATTTTTGGTGGACAGAATTCAGCTTCGACACTGCCCTGTGAGAACACAGTTGACAAGGGTTTATGGAGCAGGTCACTTCATGGTGCAGCTACAAGTGGTGGCAGTGGAAAGGATGATGAAGTTACCAGGTGACATAGGTCTAGTGATCTGTCCAGCTGCGCAGCCAGGGTTTACACTTCTGCTTCCTGGAGTGATAGACAGGCTTACCTTCAGTCTAGATAGGCCATGAAATAAAGTTAAAGCTCAGCCTTTTGACTACATTTCTCTCTCTCTCTCTCTCTCTCTCTCTCTCTCTCTCTCTCTCTCTCCCCTCTCTCTCTGTCTCTCTCTCTCCCTCCCTCCCTCTCTCTCTCTCTCTCTCTTTGATCAATTATAGAAATACAGGCTGATGTCAGATCAAGAATACAATACTGAGGTCTAGATGTAATGGTTCCTTTCTACTTTGTGACAGATGCAGATAATATTGACAGAGGCAAACAACTCCATACTTTTAAATTACTCTATGCTAATAGACAACTCAATGTACCAGCCACATGACAGTCACTTTTCTGTAAGTGTTTTCTGTATCTTCTTAATCCTTACCATAGCCTGAGAGGTAAGTAACCATTGTGTTCACAGTGCAGATGAGGCTGGGGCAAAGATTAAAGAGACTTTCCCAAGTTATCCAGCCAGGAAATAAAAGAGCAGGGCACTGGGTCCAAACCACCCACTTCCAGAGCTCACTGTGTCACAGAGCTAAGGAGACTGTATATTTTTACAGGATGGTTGGTTTGAAGGTGTTATAAGTTGCTATATGGAAACGTGTTTCTGTGTGGTCATCAGAGTATCTCTAGTATTGGTAGCAGAGGAAATACATTTAGAAGAGTAGCACTGATGTCACGGTGACACAAACCTTTAACTCAGAAGGCTAAAGCAGGAGGATTGTGAGTTTGTGCCCTGCTTGATCTACATAATGAGACCTTGTCTCAAAATAACAAGGACTGGGGATGTAGCTCAGTGATAGAACACTTGTCTAGCATGAAACAGGTCCTGGGTTTGACCCTGAGCACTACAGCAAAAGGGAGAGAAGAAAGAAATATCGAACTCAGTATTATAAAAATCTTTGAGTTCAAGCAAGGGCTTGGGCTACTGTGGTGACATGGCTGACTGCCCAGACCTAGTGGCCATTTTTCATTCTTCTTCGCTGCTATTTCTTTGGACAGCAGTGTTCCCAGCCCCAAGGCATAATTCACAGTGAAATGGCAGCATATGTAAACAGTTGAGGGATGGACATATAATCCTGTTGTGATCACTGAGTCTGAGGACAAGTTTCTGGGTCTCAGATGAAGGTTTTTCCGCCTTGACGAACCAGGAGAACATTGTTTGGTTTTTTTGCTATAGTCCTAAAGTCATTGAGGGGAGAGATGCTTGACTCAATGAATAAAACCATCATAGATGTCTAACAAGATGAAAAAACTTGGAGTCCTTAGTCCTTACTTGTCTTGTGCCACAAGCCAACACCAGTATCACCTCCTTCTAGGCTTCTTATGACATGACCTGTTAAAAATCGTGCCTAAATGTTCTATCACTGTGATAAAAATAATCTGTATTCAGTTGCTAAGGGAAGACATGAACACACTGTCCTTGAAAATGGACCAGCAGAGTCTGGATCCCAGTTATAGGAAAACTAGTGAAGACCCATAAGTTTGCTAGAGGACAACTTAGGTCACTTCTAGTCCTAATGTTTTACCTTCCCGTCACCACCCAACCCCAGTACAGATCACTTTGTGTGATTCCATTGTCTATGTGTAGTAAGTGAGGCTGGCAGCCACAGCTGACACTTTTTATGAGTCACTGTAATGTCAAGCTTGGGGAAAGTGTGATGTCACAGCTCTCCCAATGACACAGCATCAGGGGACATCCAGAAATAGACACGTGGAAGCCCTTGCCACTGGCATTCTGCTGTTCTCTGAAATAGCCCCATTTCTCTCTGCTCAGACAGCATCAGGCTGCTGGAGATTTAGAGAACCAAAATAGAATAGATGTCTGGTCAACCTTCTAGATTTCCCCATCTTTTAAAAGTTCTGGGGACATACAAGGTGACACTCACCTCTCTCCCACATCAAAAAAAAAAAAAAAAAAAAAAAAAAACAAACCAAAACACCAAGAAAGTGTCAGAGATTTATATGGGCCACTCAACAAAAGATGACTCTAAGCAATGTCCTTAGGCCAGCTTTATGCTTTATGCTTCTTATATCTGAGGTTATAGATAAGTGGGGACCATGTGAGTTTCTTCTCTGACTTCCACTGTTGATTATTGCTGAATGGAACAGCCAACCACGCCCCCCCCCCAGCCATTCTAGTCTTCTCAGAGCATGAGGAAGGAAAGAACCATTGATATTCCTGCTTGGAAATACCTTTAACACCAGCAATGGCAGCAACACATGGTATTTATTGGGATTTTAAGGACTCTGTATATATATCACACCTATGTTTTCCCCTAAACCCCAAACCAATTAAGAGAGATTTAAAAATCAGAATAATGGATATGAAGATGTTAGCTCCATTACAGATGCATTAGACTGAAGGATTTGGCTATGAATGAGGCAGTATTGCATGTCTTAATATTGTTTCCCAGAAAATAACTTTACCAGACATCCTTTGTCGAGTCTATTGTGCGACTTCTCCCTAGATGTGAACAGATATATAGATATTCACTTCAGATGTGTTACCAGTGGCAGACCAAAGGAGCATTTCCCCCTAAATGGATCATAGTGAGCCAATGAATTTAAGTTGGGTTTATTGCAGGAGCATGGGTGAGGGGTTATTTGCAAGAGTGTGGGTGACCCAAAGACAACTACATCACTGAAAAGTCCTACCCCATCATGTGCAATGATGTCATAGAAACTGTGTCATGCCATTTTGCTTTCAGTTAGCCTTCCACCACCTGTGTGATCCAGCACCTTCCAAGACCACATGTAATTGGTGACCTAGAGAGAGGACCAGCTGAGACCACAGGAGATGGTCTGTAGGTCTACCCACTCTTTTTTGTTCTAGGGTCTATTAACAGAGCCGTCACCATTACTGTAGAGTGAGGTCTAATGCTGTCATTCTGATCCTTTGTTTTCAATGACTCTGGATCCAGGTTATTTCTGCTCTGTGATAGAAATAGAATGGTCACTCATGTCCTGAGGAAAAGCTATAGTTACATAATACACATAATACATAATACATGGCTGTGTGGCTTCATGGTATCATGATTTTATATGTATCATCCTCTCCCCTATTCCAATTCCTCCAAGATTCTTTCCCTTTGTGCCCCCTCCCAAACGTCATGTCCTCTTTTGAAAAATTTTCATAGTTTTTAATATCTCATATATAAGAGAAAACAGGAAATGTTTCTCTTTCTGGAGAGTTATTTATTTTCCTTAACATAATGATTGTAAGTACTTATTAAAAAAACAAATAAAATGTAATATATTCACAGTTGAGAATTAGTCATAAAGAAAATAATCATGTCATGTCCAAGAAAATGAATAGAGCTGGAAAGCAATGCACTGTTGGTGGGGATGCAGATTAGGGGATGCAAATTAGCATAGCCAGCATGAAAAACAATATGGATGATAATCTGAACTCTAAGACTAGGCCTGGGGCCGAGTCTCAATGGCAGAGAACTTGCCTGGAATGCTTGAAGCTGTATGATCTCCAGAATGCCAACAAGCAAGCAAGCAAGCAAACAAACATAAAACCTCAGCATAAAATTATATTGGGACCCAACCATGCCACTTCTGGATAACAAAGAAAATGGAGTCAGCACATAGAAGCAGTATCTGATCATGTTCACCATTGTGCTAATTATAATGGCTATTATAGAATCTGTCTGGGCATCCATCAGTGCCTGCATGGCGAAGCGATTTGTCATGTGCATTGTATGTGTGTATATATTACTCAATCATGGAAAAGAAAATATTGTCATTTGCAGAAAACTGAGTGTAAAGCAAAATCATCATGTTAAGTGAAACAAGCCAGACAGAGAAACACACCAGGGTCTCGCATTTTCTTAAATATGTGGAAATTGGAAAAAGTCAAACAGTACATAAATAGTGTGTACTAGGGACTGAGAGGGTACTGATAGGGGAAGAAACATGTGCATACAATTCCTATGTGACATCACAGTGAACACAGTTAACATTCACAGTTAATATGGCTTAATAAATTCTTTGGCTTACCAGCTTACCAAAATGATGCATATGTTTGAGGGTAATGGAGTCTTTCTTATTCTACTGAGCTTGACCCAAGACTAAGGTAATGGACAATCAAAGGTCATCAGAAGTCAACCAGAAAAAGTTCCCAATGTCATTGTCTCACATCTATGATAGATAAAAACAGGGATCCAGTGGAGAGAACAAAAAGAAAGCAAGCTTTATCGTGGAAAGAGCAGGAAGGACCAAGACTTGTAGTAGTAGGAGACTCTAAGAAGTTGCCAATGGATACCTTGTCTCGAGGCTTTTTAAAGCACTTAGGCAGAAACTCCACAAAGATTGAGATAATTTTTATTAAGATTGGCTAATTCCCAGGGCACATCATGCACTGAGCCAACGGAGGCCTGCATTATTCATGCATTTCCTCCTGACCCAACCCAGAAAATCATGCAGTATTCACACACTGCTCTTCCAATTAGGGAGGGCAGCCATGTATCCTAGTCATCTCTGCTTTTTCTTTCTTGAGACTTGGCTAGGTCTGCAAGCCCCCAGCCTTGATGTTGTCCATTAGCCACTGACCTTGGCTGGGTCTGTCAGCTGTGAATTATATCACAGTGTCTTTGTTTTTAATATTTGCGTGACCATCTTGAAGTTCATCATGTGCTGCCTCTTATCTTTATTGACTATGGGGAGCTGACTCCTATCACAGCTACCAAGATGTAACTGCAGTTTCCTTGGTTACCTCAGAGCCAGCTCCTTGACCACGGGATAGTCTGGGGTGCTCTGATTCCTGGAATAGAGGCATGAGATGTAAACAAATGTGAAGGGCAGCTGGGTCTTGTAGGAGTTTTTCAGAGGGTGGACATGGGGCTTCCTGGGACTGGGAACTAGTCAGAGCCCACCAAGACTGAATTTGCTGTTTTCCTAAAGCCTTCCTTTCCTTCCTTATCTGTTCACCATGGCTATATCACAGCCAGCTGCAAACACTCTTGCCTTCTGGAATTAGCAGCTACTCCATTTTAACTCTAGCATTGCTTTTAACCACAATATTCAGGGTCACTACAGCAAAAGAATAGTGGCTAAAGACAGGAAGGCCAAGAAAATGCTTATTTGGGTAACACAGAGATAAAGAAGATGCTAAGGGCTGACATCTCACTTTTTTATTTCTGAAAGATATAGTGTTTGAGCGGTAGTGTTTATTTCTGTGACTAAAGTTCCTTTCTAGAATGTTATAGACTCATTTATTTAAAGAACTTCAGTTTTTGAAAAATTTCAATGTTGAAACATTTAGCTTTGTATCTCAGAGTTATTATTTCAAATAAAATGTTATTAAAAAAAACCCTACAACTAATGAAAAGAAATTGATTCAAGACAAACATGGAGGCTGGCAAGATGGCTGAGGGCTTAATACTGTTGCTCATTCAGAGGATCAAAGTTCAGTTCCCAACACCCACATCCAGCAGTTACAACCACTTGTAACTCTAACTCCAGGGAACTGAATGGCCTTTTCTGGACTCCTTGAATATCTGCACTCACATGTGTGCACACGCACACGGGCACAAATGCATTAAAAATGAGGCTTAAAATTAAAAATAAAAAAGACCGTATGGCTGAAGAAATTAAATGAAGATGTTAATCATAAGTGTACTTAGTGTTATTCTGAATGCTTCAATTTCCTCTTCACAAACACTTGTAGGAAGCTGTATTATCTTCACTTGATAGATAAAGGGTGGGGGAACAAAAGCCCAGAGAGGTTGAGTGACATGTTCAGTATCTTACAGTTACTCAGAGGCAGGATTTGAACCGGAGTCATCTATCTTCAAATTCTATTGTCTTGGCCAATTCTGGTGGCACATGCCTATACATAGAGTACTATGGAAGTTGTGGCAAGACAATCATGAGTCCAACATTAGCCAGGGCCATATAGTAAGGCTCTATCTGAGAGAGAGTCAGAGAGAGAGACAGAGAGAAAGAGACAGAAAGAGAGCGGGAGGGAGAACTAGCGAAGAATATTTTGTCCTAGCCACAGGGCAGTGCTTTCCAAAGCAATCTCTACTTTCTGACAGCTTGTAGAAACTGTCCACACTCATTGAGAGAACAGACACAGAGATGACAGATAAATGAGGTGACATCACTGGACACAACTGCATTGCATTGTGTATTGCATGATGCTGTTTGGACTAGAGTTAGAATTGTAAGGTAAGGTAATAAAGATGGATGAAGAGATGGGGCTGCTGAGAGGTGGGATATGATAGGCCTGTTCTGGTATGTGGGATATGATAGGGTGATTCTGATTGGAGGAATGAGGTAGAATGATTCTGATTGGTGGAATATGATAAGACAATTCTGAGATGTGGAAGGTGATGGGACCAACTATAGTTCTTTTCTTCACTGCCACCACATCAAAGGGACCAGCCCCTTCGGCTGCCTGGTCAGCATATGGAGCCATGCTTTATCTGAGATAAAGCCACCTGGAGGCTTCATCTCTAGCAAGGCCACCTTTTATCTTCTAAGACAGTGGGAATTAGTTGAGGGAAGAGAACTGGAGAGCAGAACAAACAGACACGGTCATAATTTTCTCATTCCTGCTTGGCTTCAGCACAGGACATGGGAGGCTCATTAGAGGAAGTAGGACAGTGTGGAAGTGGATTGGCTGCACAGCCAGCTGAGGGTAGGAGATGAATCTGCTTGTCCCGTGTGGTGTTGGTTGGGCTGAAAAGAACTTGGTGCAAATTGGCACTTCGGTGGAAACTGCAGCCTAGATTCAATGGGGGTTGGGGGGAGATTTCAGATTCCCCAAATTTTAGAAGAGTCTGTGTTACTGGCAGTGAGGGACAGAGCCCAGGGCCACAAGACACTGTGATCAAGGTGATATAAAAGGACAGATGCCAGCAGGTATCAGGCCAACTCCCATTCTTCCATGATAGTCAGAAGGCTGAGCAGCTCAGAAGGGTGGAAGGGATACAGTCCCTGGACCAGAGCAAGTGTGATGCGATCCCTGTATCCATCACATTTCATCAATGCTTATGAACAACTTTCACTTCTCTTCTCCTTTCCTATGCCCTCAGTCCATTTTAGTGAGACACAAGAGATCATATGAAAAAAAATTAAACGTATATATTTTTATTCAAGATGAATACTACCTGGACACCCCTTAAAGTGACTGTTTGGCTAATACCAGATTGCAATTAAACTCCATTGGTCATTTAGTTCATTTCCTGTACAAATGGTTCTCTCCTACCATCCAGGTCCTGGGGGCTGAGCTCAGCCAGCACCTTTATCTGCTGAGCCATTTGATGATCGCCCCCCCCCCCCCATGCAGATGATGGCTGCAAATGAACAGAAATTCTGTTACAGACCAAATTTGTTTCCCATCCTCATCTGAGCTGAGGTGTAACAGAATCCTGTGATCCAATTATGTATAATGCTGTCATTAAGAAACTCTGACTTCGACGAACCAATCCATATGCTGAATTTTCAAAATGTTTCAGCGACATTAACCTTTGACTGGAACACAATAATGTATGTAGAGTTCCTGGCATACGTTAGGTGCTAGGTGAATATTAATTATTGGAATGTTGTCTGGGGTCAATGTCAGGGAAGAGAACAGCTACGTGCCTACAAGCTCAGCTCTTGGTTTAGCATTTAGCAGATGGATATAGGGCACTAGGAGCCTTGTGAACACTGTTGCTTTCCTTCTCTGTGGGTGGGTGAAGGACTACAGTCCGCACTGGTCCTGCATGAAGATCATCTGCAAGGCTTGTTTAAATGTGTGGACGACTTCGCTCTCCTCTGTCTCCCCTTGTGGTTATGATTCAGTGTTTTTGGGGAGGTGCCAAGCAATTTTTTTGAAAACCATTAAAAATCTGTTCAGATGGCATTGTTAATACCAAGGGGGCATGGTAGGATGTCTTCATCTCTCCGTCTCCTTATTTAATTGTGACCGCCTCTTACAGACACACGGATTTGGGTTTTAGGTTTTCTCTGCATGAAGTTCTGTGTCTGCTCAGCTCTGTCTCCACTTCTGTCAACTCCCTTAATTCCAAAGCAAAAGTATGATAAAGATTTTGTGTGGGGCTATGTCGAAGAAAAATGCTGCCGTCCTTTCCCCTTCAGCAGGGAAGAGTCTCTGAGCCAAATGAAAAGAAAAATATATAAGAAAAAATTCCTCTCATTGGAAAAAGCCATTTTCTTATTTTTCTCTCTTTTAAAGCAGTGTTCTGGTCCCAGGGGTCTGTGGCTCTTACTAACTCCCAGATCGGATTTTTACTGCAGCTAGATGCAGACTACAGAGTACCAAGGACCTGCACTCACACTCAGCTGGGGAATCATTTCCTTGGGGGCCCCCACGTTATTTCTAGTTCTCCACCATTTTGGGGGTACCATCACCTTAATGTGGCCATCCCCACCACTTTCTGAGTCATCGTTTTCTGTCCACCCTCTGACCACATGATGCCCTGCCTGAAGTTGGCAAATAGCCAGGCTGCTGAACAAAACTGTTCCAGTAAAATATGGCTGATTAGCATAGAAATCTCCATAAGCCTTTCTATTCTAATTTTGCTGTTAGAATTCTGGCCCCTTCGGAGGTCATGCTAGCCTAGTTAAGACTCTTGGAGAAGTACCACCGTTCCAGCTCATTGTGTTTGCATTAAAACATATTGTCCTTCAGCTGACATGCTAACCGTCAACCCATCTTCTGCACCTTTGTGCCCACGTCAAGACATCATTTGTCCCGGGAAGCTCTGTGACAGTGTATGATGGGTGTCAAGGCATCAAGGCCCCTCAAGCTCTAGCTGTGTTCATTTCACTCAGGATAAAGCAATAAGATTTGATTACTGAAGAGTGAAGGATGCTAACTGATGGGTCTTTACAGCATTGCATTCCACAGACTGAGTATGGCTTTGATACGTTGTGAATGCCAGAGTCAGGTTGCATGGGGCTGAACTCTGTTCACAGCATTTGATATTTAGGGATCTGGGTAGGTCATAGGTACGAGTCCACCAGACAGGAACAGATCGGATAGTAGACACCTCCATGAACTATGTGAAGCTTTAAAGGAGATCCTCCTTGAAGAATGGTATATTCATTCACCATTGCTGATATTGTTAATTATGACAGTTAGTGTCCTAAGTATTAAGCAGCTTAGTGCATGATGTTAACCTAGCTTCAGGTCCAGCCTTGTGATTCTTAAGTAAATATATAAAGAGAGCTATCCAGGTGCTAGAAACACATCAGTAAGGTGCCCCTGAAGGATCATCTTCCTCACGAATATCCTGAAAGCCAGCGAGTCGCTCATTGCTGTGGAATCAAAAGGGTTAGAGCACTGGGGGGTGTTATTGGTTCTGTCAGGGTGGGTTCTACCCACATTTCTTTGGCTTATCTTGCCTCAGCCTTGTGCATCTTGTGGCTGCTAACCCATTTTACTGGTGAGGAATCAAGGATCAAAGACATTAGCAGCCTCTCCTATGTCACAAAGCTTATGTTTGGCAGGGACAGGCTATATGTTATCTCCCTTGGCTGTGTTGAGACTTTTGTTTGAGTTGGCTTGTCACACAGTATATGTTTCCGGGGAGCTGGATCATCAAATGGTTACTGAAGGAAGGTGAGCCTGGGAAAATCTCTGGTAACATGTCTTGGCAACTACTCAGGAAGTCCCTGCATGTTGGCCCACCCTCAGATTGTAGCATTCACAGGAATCCTCTTGTCTTTGGACAAGACTTCATCTTTCACCAAAGAAACTTTTAATTTAAATATTTTTATTGGCTAGTGGTATGGCTGAAGTGGATATATCTCTCTATGTCTATCTAATCTATAGTAAAAACAAAAATATACTTTAAATTTTTAAAAAATTATGTGTATATGCATTTGAGTGTGGATTTGGGCTCATGGATGTAGTTGCTTGCAGAAGTTCAAATCCTTGTAGGCTGGAGTTGTAGGTGGTTGTGAGCTGCACACACACACACACACACACACACACACACACAGAGAGAGAGAGAGAGAGAGAGAGAGAGAGAGAGAGAGAGAGAGAGAGAGAGAGAATGAAAACCCTAAAGAAACACTCATCGGCCAAGCAGAAATTCATACTCACTGAGCTTTAAGAAAACAACCACTCTCCAGCCACCTCAACTCTGATTTCAACCAAGGCAGCTACTGTCAGTTTCTTCAGTTCACATGGGTATCTGGAACTGCATTTGTGTCCTTGGCAAGAGAAGTATATGCTTCAAACTGCTGAGTCATTTATTTACCACTGAATCTACATTTAAAAAAAAATTTTTAAATGAAACCACTAAAAAGTATCAGACTTGAAGAAGCCTTGAGATTCCTTTGTATTGGAGACTGAAACCAAAGGACAGGATGTGATTTGCCCTGTTGGTCAGTGCACAGCAGGATGGCTAGAGAAACAGCTGGAAGTGGGATGATGGTTGGGAGAGAGGCTAGCCTGGCAGTTGATAGGGGAGGATGGGAGTGAAGCGAGCATGGTAGTAGGGGAGGCTCGAAGCAAATCTGGGAAAGATGCTAGGAAAATAGCTGGGGTGTTTCAGGAGGGTGATTGAGAGAGGAGGCTCACAGGAAAGCTGGAAGGGATGAAGGGCGGGTGTCAGATGGCTCAGTGCTTAAGAGCACTGACTGCTCTTCTAGAGGTCCTGAGTTCAATTCCCAGCAACCACATGGTGGCTCACAACCATCTGTAATGGGATCTGATGCCCTTTTCTGGTGTCTCTGAAGAAAGCTACATTGTACTCACATATATAAAATAAATAAATCAAAAAAAAAAAAGGAAAAAAGAAAGAAAGAAAGAAAGAAAGAAAGAAAGAAAGAAAGAAGAAAAAAGAAATCTTAGTTCTAATCCTCTCAGCTATATGGCTGTGGACAAGTTTCTCAATATCTCTGCTTCTCAGTCACCTCTTCTGTAAATCAATGGTGGCATTAATAACATTTATCCTTGAGTATGATGGAAATTAAGTGAGTTATGTACAAAGTACTTGAGACAGAGGCTGTAGAGAGTAGACTGTGCTTGTTTATGGTTTCCTATCTTGGCCGTGAAACCTGGGGATTTGAATCTGAGGCCTGAGATTTCTGTCCTGTCTATGTCTTCTCATTTAAGGAGATCTTCATATATATAGTGAGGTTCATTCTGCTTTGGGTTGACCCCCTACCAATATTTCTTCTCAGCATGGCTGTATGTGTAATACTTAGGGACATGGCCTCCACATACAGCCAGGGGCTATGAAGCCTATTTAATTAATAGTGTGTGTGTGTGTGTGTGTGTGTGTGTGTGTGTGTGTGTGTGTGTGTGTGCTTAAATGTGTACACATGTGTGTGCATGACTGCAGGGTCCAGAAGAAGAAATTGGATCCCATGGAGCTAGAGTCATAGGCAGACCTGGGGAACACCAAATTGAAGTCCACTGGAAGAGCAGCAGATGTTACCCATGGGCCACCTCTTCCTCTAAGCCTGTATCAGTTACTTTTCTATCGCTGTGATCAAATGTCATGGCCAAGGCTCCTTACTGACAAAAGAATTTATTTGAGCTTACAGTTCCAGATGGTTAGAGTTCCTTACAGTGATAAGTATAGCAGCAAGGGGAGGCATGGTAGCTGGCTCAGAAGGCAAGAACATATTTCTTAAACTACAAGCACAAAGCAGAGAGATCATTTTTACTATCAAAGTCCTGGATTCCAATAACATACTTCCTAAGCAAGGCCACACCTCCTAAACCTCCCCAGACAGCACCACCAACAGGAAGCCAAGTGTTCAAATGCAGGGACTATTTGAAATGTTTCATTCAAACTGCCATATTTCAACCTAGTGTTTTCACCATGTCAGTCTGCCCCCCTATACCTCCATTTCTCCATGTGGAGATTGGGCCAGAAAAGAGACACCCCTGTTCTTAGAGTTGGTGATTGGACTGATTGAGTCATAGTGACGAGGAGGTCAGTTGTGTTACTACCAAGTGATATTTTCTTGCGGGATTTTACAAATCACAGGGTGGTTTTCTGTTTGTTTGTTTGTTTGTTGGTGTTGTTTAGTTGGTTTGCTTTTTTCAGATTATTCAACTAAGCTGATCGGTCTGTAAAGAGGAGGCAAGTGAGAGAGAAACAGAAGCCCTGAGGTATGAAAGCAGCATGTCACTTGGGTGAGTGAGTCTGGGGCTCCCTGAGAACCAGTCCTTGATCCACAGGCTTCGGAATCCCTTAGTAAATGTGTGCTTACTGATGCCAGAGACTCACCTCACTCCTACTGAATTAGATTATCCGAAGGAAGCAGGCAATAGAAGTGTCGGTTTAAAGCTACTACGGATGAGTTGCGGGATGTCAGAGTTGAGAACCATATGATTACAAATCCACGTAAGTGGGCTTGACTTGAAGATTGATCTTATATCACCAATGACCATACATTAACTGTATATAATAATGCATTTTTGCGACATTTTCATAGACTCATATAATGTAGATGACCATATTTACCCCTATTATATTCTCTCCCCTCCCCAGCTCCCACTGACCACTTTCTTCTTCTCAACCAGTCCAGTTTCTGAAACTTTCTTATCTTTTTGTTTGTTTGTTTTGCTAACTGAGTGAGTTTCACTGGGGCTGTCTGTAGGATCATGAGTTAGGGGATATTCACAGGAATGTGGGCACCTTACCAGTGGCTACACCACAGAAGAAAATGTTTATCCCTCATGTATCCAAGTTTATATCTATGTATCTATATCTATATCTGTATCTATCTATCTATCTATCTCTATCTATCTATCTATCTATCTATCTATCTATCTATCTATCTACCTACCTATCTATCTACCTATCTACTTATCTATCTTGTTTCTCTTATGACCTGTCACTTATCCATAACATCAACCAAGCACATGTCAGCATATGTCTACTACTGTTCCTGCTGTTGAGGTTGGTGCAAAGATGGACGGGCCACTGTCTCAAAGAGCTGAGGGGCTAAAAGGATAGATAAATTAATGATAAATCACACCTGGCATGCAGTGATGTCCTGTGGGGTTCAGAGGAGGGCACCTCATCTCTGTTTGCAGTACAGAAATCAGGAAAGCTGTCCCTATACCTGAGGGTGTCACTTTCCTCGGGAGTCTCTCTCATGGAGCCTTTCTCTCTCCTGCCCATCACATGATATGGGTGTCCTGAAGCTTTCTAGGCTTACATTATATACCCTGGCTTAAGTGACATGTTGACGGCTGAAGAAAGTGAAGCTGCTTGTGTGTGTGTGTGTGTGTGTGTGTGTGTGTGTGTGTGTGTGTGTATGTGTGAGAGAGAGAGAGTGTGAGCGTGTGCATTTAGACCAGAGAACAGCCTTAGGTGTTTCTCACTGTGGCACACCAGTTAAGTTAGACTGGCTGTCCAATGAATCCTCAGAGAATTGCCTATGCCTACCTCCCCAGTGCTGGGATTATGAGTGCGCCAATATCATCAGCATTTTATATGGGTCCTGGGGGTAAAATTTCGGTCCTTATGCTTACGTGACAAACATTTTACTGACTAAAGCCATCTCCCTAGCTCGCAAAGTGTGTGTCTTAACCATCCCTGACTCTCTACTTCCTCTGAATGCACAACTTTGGCTGGGCAGCTCCAGCCAGGGCTCAGGGAACTGAAGGAAAAGCTGAGTTGCCTTGCTGGTTATGTGGGGGTGGGCCAGTAGGAATGAGCCTGCGGGAGCAAGGCAGGAACCATGTCATGGTACCTAGGGTTTGAACCAGTGGGGACTTCAGTGTCTAGGCAATTAGCTGAAGCCCAGTTGGGAAGTGACGTCTTTTGTCCACATGGACATGGATGGAATGTTAAGTAGTGGTCTGCAGGTGCAGTCTGGGAAAATCAGAAGGGATTTTAGGTGTAAATTGTGAGGAATGAATTTGGGTCAGGAAGTATGATGATGATTTAGTTCTGTCTGATTATCTCAAAAAGGCTCATTGTTGCAGGTAGGGAGCATAGTTCTCTAGGAGCCCCTGAGCACCATCCCCAGACCCTCAGTAGAACTTAGGACCTTATAAATGCAAAGCTATTATATTAATGAGTCCATTTCTCCCCCTCTCTCCTTTTAAAGATTTTATTTGGGGATAGATTCTCACAAAGTCACCCAGGCTAGCCTTGAACTCATTCTGTAGCCCAGGCTAGGCAAGATCTTTTAATCACTCTGCCTCCATTCCCTGGGATACTGAGCTTGTGTTCCCATGGCTGGTCCAGTGTAAGCTCTTAGTGGTGATTCTAGGCAAATATAAATGGAGGTCACAGCCAACGGGCTTTATACAAAAGTCGCTCACATGGTGCCCAAGTACAGTAAGAACTATCCCATAGAGGAAGTGATAAGCTGTAAGTCTGGGACACACTGAGCCAATGTGACTGCCTGGGCCACTGTCAAGGCAAACAGGAAAAGCATGCGAGGGATACTGCAGACTCAGCAAAATCAGCACACTAAAATCAGCCCTGTGGCCCCATTACATCAGCTTAAGAGAAATTTGGCAATTATCAACGATCTGCCTGACACATGACATGAGTCAGGGTTACAAAGCTGCCAGGCATGAGACTCATCTTGGAGAGCTCAATCCAGTTGAAAACTTCATTGACTGATAGGCTTCATTGACTGATAGACTGCCTGCAGGAAGGGCAAAGCTCAGACTAAGCAGAGGCTGTTGGGAGGAACTCCCTACCAGCTCCCTGCAGGAGGCTCTTGAAGGAGACTGCACTGGCAGAAAGTGTGTGTGTGTGTGTGTGTGTGTGTGTGTGTGTGTGTGTGTGTGTGTGTGTGTGTTGGGGGAGCTCCGGTTTATGAAGCTATAGCGAAAGTGTGGTGGAGGGTTGTATTTGATTTTCGAAGATTTGTTCATATTGAAGCCTGGTCCCTGACAGTTAGTTGGGCTGGATGGCTTGGGAGTAGCCAGTTGCATACAGCACTTCTTGCCAAACTGCATAACTGAGTCTCTTCTGTTACAGACAACAGGGAGTCACTAAAGTTTCCCCAACTGGGAAGGAGCAATGGCTCCATTTGTGTTTGAGAAACTATCCTAGGGACCCCCTGATTCAAAGAGGTACTACATAGGGTCCAGTTACAGTCAGCTATTTTTAGAAGCATGCACTAATACACACAGACACAAAGACAATGTATGTTTAGGTTTATACCTATAAGGTGTTTGTTTATGTGTATTTTCTCTGCAAAAATTCCTGCCAGGTGTTTGTCTAGCTTTTGCTTGCAAGTCTCTAGTAGCAGGGGAGGTCATTAGTCTCCAAATGAGCCCTGATTGGTAGCATCATGAAAAAAAAGATAGATTTGAGAGGTAAAGAATTGAAAGGGGGATGGGTGGTTATAGTGAGCCAGGATAGCTGAAGTGAGCCAGGACTAGAACTCTGGGCTTATGGGGCGTGCCCAACATCCCAGAAGTGGCTATCTTCACATGGGAGCTCAGACCTACTGTGCAGACAACTTCCTAGCCAAGCAAATAGCTTATTTTCTGTAAAGAGGACAAAACACTGCTGACACCCAGTGGCAGAATCCGATCTCCCACATCCTTTTTTCCCAAGGGATGGAAGACCGAGTACTGACCAGGCAGTCGCAGTGTCTCAGGATCTTCAGTGGAAAGGGCAAGTCTAAATTCAGCCAGACATGGCCGACAGTGTGATGTGCTTGGCACCACATAAAGGATGGTTTCCAGGGAGTTTGACGCAGACAAAAGAGCTAAATTAAACCTGCAGGTAAGGCTGGCATTGTATGGAAGTCAGTGCCCTCCAAAGCAGAGGCAGAAGCAATTACCCTCTTGGTTCTCTGGAGAGCACCTCTCTACAACACCAGTAGGAAAATGGAGTCTCTGAAGGTCAGTTTCCCAGTCAAATCTCTGTGGCTGTGTCGTCAGAGGGCAGGCGTCTTCCTTCAGATGTAATGCACTCAGCCCCCATCTGGACAGTCAGGCCACATCAGAGCAATGAGGGACAGATGAAACTGGGAAAAGTACTCCAGAGCCAAGACGTGAGTTTCTGCAGGTCTCCAAACTAATGCTTCCTGTCTGATAGGCTTAGTGGCTGGGATTCTAGAAACCACGTTGGACAATGTGACAAGGGCCATATTAGGAAGATGAAAGTAGTGTCTGGGCTATGAACACATTCTACAGGGTGACTCTTGTCATTTAAAAACAATCTACATGCATGGGTGGTTTGCCTTTGTCACATGCGTGCCTGGTGTCTGTGGAGGTCAAAAGAGGGAGCTGGAGTTATAGATGGCTGTGAACTGCTTATGTGTGGGTACTAGGAACTGGACCCAGGTTCCGTGGAAGAGCAGATGGTGCTCTTAACTGCTAAGCCTACTACTCTAGCTGCATGCTTGTCGTTTCTAAGACTCTCTTATCCATGCCTCACACTTTATCTACTATCTGCATGTTAACTCCTGCATCTGGATACAAGATAAGAGTGTTTGAAGATCTCAGGTGGATCTTGTGAATTCTTGGCATGAACAACTTAAGGGAGGGAGGATTTATTTTAGCTCATCATTTCAGTGGGAAGGAAAAGGACATTGGACAGGGAGTAGGAAAAAAGAAAGCAGTCAAGACAAAGTGTTCAGGGATTATATATGTTGTGTGATCCCCCCCCCCCGGCGGGGGGTGGGGGGAGTAAGTAAGCAATTGTCTAATTACCTGAGATAGGGCCCAGTGACAAGACAAGACAAAACAAAATTAATACCACCACCACCAACCAACATGGCAAAGCAATGACTTTCTAGGGATTACTTACAGAAATGTGCGTGAAGAGCCACTTACAAGAACATGGGTAACTCAAAGGCAGCTGAGTCACTGAAGAGCTTCCCCCTCCCCTAGCATGAATCTGCCCACAAGCAGCAGTCTCCACTTGGAGCAGAGCTCCAGTGAGCAACTTGCAGGCAGTTCCACAGCATGGAGAGTCCCTCTCCCTCCAGCATTCTCTACTGTTCCTTTAATTTGGGTGTGTGTCGGGGGTGGGGGGACTTGCAAATTGTATAAGTGTTAGGGACTTCCTGCAAACCTGCAGGAGCCTCACTCCAGAGTGAAAATGTTTCCATTTGGAGGCTATTGCCACAGAAGTATAGGCCAGGCTGACCAGCCAGCAAGCTCCAGGATCCTACTGTTTCCATTTCCCCAGTGCTGGTTTTCTGAGCATGCTACTATGCCTAGCTGTTATAACATGTGGGTCCTCGTGCTTGCTGACTGAGGTCTGAAAGTGTGATCCTCTTTTGAGCATTTTCTCCACTGGGCTCCCCTCCTCCCTGCTTTTGCTTCCACTGTAGCACCTGTCAGCATGTCTAGCATCCTTCACACGTTTCTCTTCCCTCCCTAACAGGGCTGTGGTTTCTATGCCGGCCCTACTTTATGGCCCCTTGCCCTTTCTTCAAAGACACCCTATTGAGTTGCACTCTGTCATTTTCTCCTGAGCCCTTATCAGCATCTCCTTGTATGCCAGGAGACTGGGGACATGCTCTGTCTTGTACATGGTTGTTGACTAATGTACTGAGAAAAGAACAAGGCCTTGTCTGTTTGGTTCACCACAAACCTGCACGTCCTTGGAGCTGGGCCCGGTACAAGTAGGTGCTTAGTCAGTGTGTGTCAATAAATGACTATGAGCCCAGGTACACACCAGATGTCCAAACTGTGCTTCAGGAGGACCTGCATCTGGTGAAGGCTACACCCAGAGGGGAGCCGTTGCCTGATGTAGCCTGGCACTCAGCAGCCCATGCCTTATTGCTTGTTATCTAGGATTTTAGAAGTCAATCTTGCTTATCTACCAAGGACTTAGAAAGGTAGTGAGGGTTTGATGGAGAAAAGTACTATTCACTTTATACCTGAATCATGAAGAGAGACAGTAGAGATGGAGAGGACCGTCTAAGGGTGTTCTGGCTTGCCCAGTTCTCATCTGCATTTTCTTTCATAAACAGGACCCTCAGGAGTGATGGAGGTAGCTGGTCCTTAACGGAGCCATGCTACACATATACAATTCACCAGCGATTGACTACTACTCTGTTTAAGGCACTGAGTGGGCTAGAGTCTTTGTAGGATTCATTTCCAGCCCCAACATCTGTCTCCTTAATTTTTCCCTCTCCACTTCCTCCCCACTGTCTCTTTCCAGGGGTAAAGTGAAAAGTACATTTGCCTATCAAATCGTAGACTGCCTGTCTTCCATCTCATTGGCTCAGCACAACAAAGTCCTCTAACTGTAGCTTTGGTGCAGCCTGTCAGCTGGGGGGGTAGTCCCGTGCCTGACCAGGGACCCTGACTCCTTGATCTTGTATCTGTGAGTTTTTTAGGACCTTAGAGGTCTCTATGCATGGACAAAGGACAGATTTCTCAAGAAAGTTCTGGTACTTAGCTTTTATACATTAAGGAGAGGATTTCTTTAAAATGTAAATTATACAACATTTTACCCTGCTTAAAACTGGCAGTGGCTTCCAACGCTTCTCAGAATAAAACCAGCTTCTGGTGTTGACCTTTAGGGTCCTGTGTAGGGAATCTTGTCTATATCTCTGATCTCATTTCCATCCTTTTCTCCCCTCTTCCTGACTCTGCTTCAAGCCCCACAGGCAGAACTTGTTTTTTCTTTTGTTCTCAACATACCAGACCTTGATCTGCCTTGGGCTTCTGTGTTTCTAATCTTTTCTGACAGGCAGGTGCCTATCACTCAGCATGGCTAGCTTCTTTTCTAGATTGGGCAAGCTCAAACTGGAGACAGTCCCTCTGTCACAAGCCTTCCTTATGTCTTGTTGCCTTGTTCTTTTCTCAAGGATACCTTCATATATTGAGTGTACTGTTATTTCTTAAGGTTCTTAAGAGTGTCTGAAATCATAGCTATTGATTTATTCTTAGGAATGGAGACCTGCATATCTTGTACATGTTTGGCCATCTTGGTATCCCAGAAGGTCACTGGCACCCATAGATGCTTAATCCATTCTTATGGAACACCTACGATGTGAAAAATTCTCTCTAAGTACTACAAAGGTATTTCATTCATTGGCATCTCACACCAGTTCTGCAGCAGTACTCTTTTATGACTCTTGTTTCACAGGGGAAACTGAGACTCCAAGAAGATAAGTAACTATGTGGGTTACACGGCTAAAAAGTTCTGTACATTGAGAAGTTGGAGGCTCTGGGGCTATTTACTATTTATTTTTAAAATTTATTTATTCATTAATTCATTCATTGTGTTTGTATTTGTTAGTTGTTGTTTTGTTGTTGTTCCTGTGACAAAACACTATATACATAGCAACTGGAGGAAAGAAGAGTTGATTTTGGTCTACAGGTTCAGAGGGATAGAGTCCATCATAGCTGGGAGGCATGGGAACAGGAAGCTGACAGGTGCAGGAAGCTGGCTAGTCACATTTCATCAACACACATGGGATGCTGAGGGTAGTGGGGGTTGGGATGGGGGGGTGAAAAGAGGGAAAGGGGCTATGAATACTCAAAGCCTGCCCACAATGATATACTACCTTCAGCAAGGTCCTGTCTCCTAAAGCGTCCATTACCTCCCCAAATAGCGTCATCAACTGGGACCAAGTGATCAGCACATGAGCTTATAGGGACACTACTCCTTGAAACCAGCAGAGTGTGGAAGCCAGGGCTTGAGGTCCCTTACCACTGAGATCCATCTCTGGTTCCACAGTCTGTCACTGTGGGAGCTGGACTATACCACTGAAATCAGAATCTTGGTTTTGGATAGAATAGGATGTCTTCTGGGCATCTCATCCTTGCAGATGTGTAGATTTGTTCTCTGGCCTTCCAACTGCGAGCTCTGACCTCTCAAACACCCTGGTGGCAGTGTGAGCCCTCTACTGTCAGTCAACACACTGAAATATGGTATGCCGAGGTCCCTCTTATGCTGACAGAGACTCTGCCTCCACTATGGCGTTTCCCTCTGAGTTCTACCTATGGAGCTCTGCAACAGGACCAGCCTTCTGGCTCTGGGGAAAAGCTCATCCTCCTGTCCCTCTCCCCGCCCAGCTGCATAGCCTCAACTTCTCTTTGATAGGGTTTAGCTTCCTTTCTCTGCAAGGAAAAGTGTCTCTTGGGCTTCTCCTAGAGATCTGTGAGCCAGACATGAATTTGTGGCGTTTCTAAGCCTACCACATCTGCTTTCACTGAATCTCCCAGACAGAACAATATGAAAACTCACGCAGCAGGGAAGCACTTACTCCTGGGACTGGGGCCTCTGTGTGTGTGTGTGTGTGTGTGTGTGTGTGTGTGTGTGTGTGGTGTGTGTGTGTGTGTGTGTGTGTGTGTGTGTGTGTGTGTGTGTGTGTGTGTGTGTGTGTGTGTGTGTGTGTGTGTGTGTGTGTGATTCTCTGCTGTATCTGAGATGATGCTAGGAGCATTGCTTTCAGCCCTCTTTTCTCCCTCATGGCCTGAAGTTAGAAGCATGGTGAAGGCTGATAAAGACATGGGCTTCTCTATGCTCTTCCCTTCTTTGATGATGTGCCTGTCCCTTGTGGATTTCTCAAAGAATAATGGACTTAGGAAGTGAGGAGAAAAGCTAGGGAGTATGGAATCTTGACTAGCGAGGTATGGAGGTCAATTTTGATGAATTGTCCAGGGGCTCACTGATTGTGAGCTGGTCGGGTGGGGAGGGGGCAGTGTTTAGAGATGAAAGGACATGCCCTCCATGGAAATAGTACCAGGGACAGAAGCTGAACTCTGCACAAACATCAGCTGTATTTATTTGTTTGTGACTTAGGACACCCACTGTGTATCTCTGAACTATCAGATAGGGAGACAGCACCTGTCTGACCCGACTCTTCTGAGGCTTAGCTACACTGTAAGGTTGTGTGCCCTGGCTTCTCAACACACCAGTTTGGATTGCTTGGTTTGGACTAAGCTTTTTTTTTTCTTAATCTCTCAAAGGTTTATACTTATATAGAGTTTGAATCTCTACCCCGGGCATCTGTCTAAATCTGCTTGTTGAAAAGGAAGGTTCTGTGGGTAGACACGGAGGTACTGTACTTAGGAGTTGAAAGGTTTCTTTCTTTGAAAAAAAGAATACTTTTAAAAATACTTAATTTTATTTGTGTGTATGGATGTGTGTTTGTGTATGTAGACAGGTGCCTATAGAGTCCAGAAGAAGGAGTTCAGATCCCATGGAGCTAGAGGTATTTATGGCCCAACCTGCATGCTAGGAACCACACATTGGTCCTCTGCAAGGGCAGCGGGCACTCTTAGCTACTGAGCCATCTCTCCAGCCCAGAGAATGTTTTCTTGTGCACTATCTCATTTCATCTTTGTGGCAACCTACTGAGGTCAGAACTGTTATTTTCTACTTTCTTATGATGAAATCAATGTGCATGTAGTGGAGCTATAGTTCAGATGACATTGCCTGGTCCCTTCTCTTGATTTATTTATTTTTTTTTTATGATAGGGTATCATGTAGTCCAGGCTAGCCTTGAGCTAACAGTATCTGTGGATAACCTTAAACTTCTGATGTTCCTGTCTCCACTTCCCAACTGCTAGGGTCACAAACTTACTATCTCACTTGACTTGTGCAGTACTGGGGTTCACGCCTTGAACTTCTGATTTTAAACTTCATTCTGAGTTGCACCTTAAACCATGAAGCCATCTTGATGGCCTGGATCTGGTTTTTGTTGTTGTTGTTGTTTGTTTGTTCTTTAGTTAAAAAATACTTTGTTTAATGTGTATGAGTATTTTTCTTGCATGTATGTATATAGGTATGCATGTGTATATGTGTTTGTGTGTGTGTCTGTGTGTGCATGAATGTTTGTATGTGCAGTGCCTGGTGCCAGAGGATGTGAGAAGATGGTGTTAGATTCCATGGAGCTGGAGGTATGAATCACCATGTGGGTGTTGTTATTCAAACTCAAATCCTCTGAAAGAGCAGCCAGGGCTCAGTTTTAAACTTGGCTCTCCTGCTTAATTAGCTTCAGGGTCCGTGTTACTGTGTTATGTAGATGACTCTCGAGCTCTCTGAGCCTATCTCTGAATTTGAGAAATGAGAACATGACCCCATGGAATTCTTGTTTCTTAGTGAAGTGACCTGTGTTGATGCTTAGCAAAGTGCCCAGAGTATACCTAGCCCTCCTCAACTGCTGGCTGTTGCTTTCACTCTTAAGGGGTATATGGCCGAAAAAGATCACTAGGATATAATGCTAATGGGGTGCTAGGCTTTAGACACTACCTGGAGGGAATGACTTTCAACTGAGTTGTCCCTGTTGAAAAAGCTTGGAGCACCCTGGGGTATGGGGGAGAACAGACAGCATACTCACAGGCCAGGGTATCAAGGCCACTGGAGAGCAACTGTGAGCCTGAGAGATGAGGCCAGGGTCTCACCTACTTCTTGCTTCTTTCTCGCCTTCCATGCTGTGACCCCCATCTTAACCCGCTTCTCTTTGCATAGCTGTGATTTTCTAGGGGTAAAGAATGCTGGAGAGAAAGTCGCTTTTGCCCGGTGGCTTACTTACAGAATTGCTGATGCAGGTCCCCCATGGAAAAACCCGAAGCCATGTTCTATTTAGAGACAGTTCAGTCTTACACAGCAGATCCAGAGGGTGTGGTGTGGTTCTCTGTCTATTAAGGAAACATTTGCATGGGACTAAATGGCTTACTCATGCTATTCCTGGTGCAGGTCAGTCCAATGCTGGGCATGTTTTTCTACAGCAGAGGGGAGGTAGGGAATGAGCAACAGATGACTCAGACATGCTTGTGATAGGCACCTGGAAAGACATACATTTTGAACTACTTCATTATTGTTGCATGGTATTATTCCTGAAGAGATGTGAGCAAATACCTACTCATGGCAGTTAGGGAAATGACAGACCAAAGTAATGATACCACATTTATTGGTGTTATTTCCAGAAGCAGAAATGACCCAAAGACAGCTGTATTACCAAGGCCCACCCTCCAAACAGGTGACAGCTCACAAAAGCTGAAAACCTGGAACACACTACAGAGCCTGCAGGCAGCTTGGCAGGTTGGAGAGCGTCTCTTCCAGGTAGCTCAGTTGGTTGTAGATGGTCTGAGCCACTTCCAGGCAGCTAAGCCTTATCTTGGTAACTTGTTTGAGAGTTCTCTAGGCAACTGAGCTTATTTAAAAGTGTCTCTCCATCCTTGCTACTTAAAGACATTTGGGTAAGGAGGGGCCTAGTGAATCTGGTCAACTTCAGGAACTTCCTGAAACTATTGAGTTGTTTATAACCTGAGCTTAATGAATTTCCATCCAGGATGCAATGTTTTATCTAAAGGAAATTATGATACAATGACTGTCTTAGGCAATTGTGAAAGTACCCATCTCAGGTTCCAGGAATAACAGAACATGTTAAATGACAGGGGCTGGTGAGAAGAGGCTGCTGGAAAGGGTACTACTAATGATAGGATTGCAAAGTTGTCAGTCATGATATAATCATGTTTTGTGCCTTCTTCCTGTGCTCCTTCTGTGTGCCCATGGCAATTATTACTAACTGATGGTAGCATTCTCTTTTGAACTCAGAGGGGCCTTTCTTCAATGCAGGATGCTCTAGAGACTCACTACTGAGTGTGTGCAGTGGGGTCCTGTCATTGATTATGCTGACTACTCTCACTGTCTTTTGATGCGCTGGCATCATGCCCTAGTCAATGTCCTTCAATATATCAACACCTCAGCAGGGCCTTCTATGTTCTCCATATCCTGACCCCAGAGCAGACAGAACGGACAATGGATGCCTGCCCCATGTTTATGCTTCCTCATCTCATTTACATTCCTTTGCCAATCTTTGCTCCTTCTGAAAGTGACCAGCTCTAATCTATTGATCTCTTCTCAACAGATCTGATATTTATGCTTTGGGACCTATCACTTATGAGAGGTTCTAATGGTGAAGTGATACCTAGTCAAAATTACTTTGTGGTCCAATGCCAATGCCCACCAGGGAGGTAGTGCCCACAAGGCACACCAGAGATGTGCATTGAGCCTTTTCACCTGCAAACACAGTTTAGCTGATGTCTTAGTCTGGGAACTAATCTCACTAAATTCTATTAGCTTAAGGTGGTTTAGAAAGGGGAAAGGGAACAAGGAGGGTCTTAGAGAAGCCTCTCCCTTTCCTCCCTAGTGACCTTCATAGACTTCTCATTTCTCCCCATCCCTTTTTTTCCTCCCCTTATTCCCCCATCTCAAAATGTTTTTTCCCCCAAGCCTATCTATAAAGGACTATTCATTTAATTACTTAGTTGAATTAATTAATTGACTATAACAGTCACCTCCTGTTTGTCCAGTATTGTTTTCAGACAACATAAGACAATTGTCCTCATGGCTTGCAATCACATTGGAGAGACTAACAAGACAGAAGAAACATACCAATGCAGTTTCTCTTACCTTCACTGGCTGTGTAGTCAGTAATCTTACCAGTCACCATTGCTTTTTCCATCCTTGTTTGGGTCGGCATCTTCTTGGTTAACTTGGTGAAAGTGGTGGATGCCACTAGGTTGTCTCCTTGGTGTAGCTTTTACTTGCTGATAATGTGTTGCAACATACTTTCCCACTTGGCCAGAGCATCAGCATATGCATCAGCAGCATCATTATTAGCAGCAGCAATGTGTACCTTTGCTGTAGGTTGGTATCTTGGTTCGTCAACTGCTTTCTGGAAGTTGATCGTGGTTTCAGTTTTCTACCCTTATAATCCTTATTGAGCAAGTGGTAGTATCTACTCTGAAGGGTGTCCTGAGGGTTAAATAAAAGAAATAGTGAAATGGTTAGTCACTGAGCATGGCACATTGCTGTGGAAAATGGGTATCCATGGGTGTTCTCGGTGCCATTGAAAGCCTCCTTACCGCAGGCTCCTTCAGCGACAATGACCTGGATTCTCTTAAAAGATTTGTTGCACTGACTCTGGGGATATAGACGAGCAAATCAAGAGACTTATTTTCAATGTGTATATATATACATTTGTATGCTTGTACTTACTTATTTCTTTATTTTGTTTAGAACATAACTTGTTCTTAAAAAAAAATGTCCGAAGGCAGCTCATTAGCATGAAAAGCTTGTAGCAAAGAGAAGTAGATTTTAAAATAAGAAATAATGTCAAAGGAAAACTAGAGACAAGGGCAGAAAATTTAGAGATGAAGATACTATATAAATCATGTGCCTTGGAATATTTTATCCTGGATGGAGGTGGCTTTAGATATGGTTTTAAGTTTCTGAGAGCAAAGAGGTCTGCCCCATGGTTTGTTGTGTTTTGAGAGAAAAACAATCAGGCTGCCACTGAGCAGGATTAAGACCCATTTGTAGGGGAATTGGAAGGGATTTTCTTGTGGTTATTGAATGTAATGGACAACATTCTTACTGTTTGAAACAGGATCTTCAAATTATCTCAAGACTCTTCCTTTCCAAGGCAGTGTGTATCGCCAGCTCTCTTCTTTTAAGGGTAGGATGTCTGGCATTAAAACATAAATTACACTGTATTCCTCCATGCTTTCTCTCAGCTGTCACTCTGAGCAAAGCCAGGTTCCATGTTATAGGGCAGCTCTATTAGGGACATTACTATCACTCACCATCACCATCATTACCATTGCCCCAATCACCATCACCCACCATCACTATCATCAACATCATCCACCATCACCATCATCGCCATTGCTGTAATCACCAAGACTATCACTATTATCACCATCACCCACCACCATCATCTCCACTACCACCACTACAACCACCACTGACGCTGCCATCTTTCGGATCAAAGATCCTAAAAGCTACTGGATGATGCCAGTTTCAAACATGACTAGAATTTGAAAATGAAACAATATCATGAACAATATGCTCACTTCTCTGGAATCCCTTCCTTTCCATTTGTTGTATCATGTTCACTGGGACAAGGAGAGTTTCTGTAGTGATGGGATTATATTCTACCACCCTAGATCTCCATATGGAAAATACACTGTTAGCAGAACTGATTGCTGATTGTTATCAACTTCAATAGGCCATCTATATATTTCTGAACCAAACTTTATGACTGCAAAAATAGGAGTTAGTTCTAAGTGTCTAAGCATGGCTGTCTAGCCTGGGATGGGGGCATTCCATACATACCTCCTAGACCATATCCTATGAGAACATTGGATTCTCACAGGAAAACTGAAGTAATGAAAAGTCATTTTTGGGTGGGTGAGTATCAGAAGGAAGTAAGGAGAGAAGGTCCTTTAAAATCAAGGAACATGCCTTAGCAATGGCACGGAGGTGTTAAAGAATAGAGTTTGCTCAGTGATTGGCAAATGACATATTTATGCAAAAGCATATTCAATATGTAAAACTCTCCCTGGCTCCCCTGATACAGATAGCGATCCATACTCCTTTAGAAAAGAGGAGGAAATGTTGGGAGTGATAAATTATGTAGATAGTATTTCTATATGCATGCAGAGTCCAACCACAGGAGACATGGTGCTCCCCTGGGAAGGCTGTCTGAAAGCCACGGACAGGAGAGTGGAGAGGGAGAGAGGAGAAGAGGTGAATGAGGTCTGGCAGGTTTTCCTTGCAGCTGAAGCAAAGCTGAATGAGCCAACGATTTTCCCCGAGGCTGTTCCATCATGACCAAAGTGGCATGGATTGACTGTGGCAGGATGGGCAGTCAGCTCTGACACACGTGGTGACAGAGTGTGGACCTGATAGGAATTTATGTTGCTCTCTGAAGGGTGGTGGCTTTGGTGATTATTGTAACAGCCGAGAATAAAGCTTTGTTCTCCCTCCATATGTGGAGGCTCAGGGTGGCCAGGAGAGAGCACTGGGCAAGAAATGGGGACGTGTGGTCTGTGCACACCTTGTGTGGGTGAAGGCTGGTAGTTGCTTAATCTGTCCAAGCACAGTGCAGATGCTTAGGAAGACAACTAAGTCTCAACTAATCTCCATGAACACATGTGTTCTCTCTCTCTCTCTCTCTCTCTCTCTCTCTCTCTCTCTCTGATTCAGGGAAGAGATTGAAGAGATTGCTAAGCTTATTAAAGGTTCTGAGAAGTCTTGTAGTAAAAATGTTTGGTTTAATCAGTGTCTCTAAGGCCCGCTTGGCTCACCAACCCCTTTCACCAATACCTTTTAATATTCTGTAGAGGATACTTTGAAATGCTATGATGCATTGAATTCACGAGTATTTTAGTTTCATTTCTGCTGCTCTGATAAAATATCCTACAATTTTTGGGAGAAAATTTACAGTTCCAGATTATAGTTCATCATAGTAGGGAATTCACAGTGGCAGAAGCTTAAAGCAGCTAGTCACACACCTGGGAGGTGGGAGAGGGAGAGGGAGAGGGAGAGGGAGAGGGAGAGAGCTAGAGAGAGCACATTTATACATGCTCACTTTTTCACTTGTGTGCTGTGCTCAGCTCTGTTGCTTTACTTTTATCCATACAGTCCAGTCCAGGACTTCCAGCCTTGGGAATGGTGCTGCCCACAGTAGGCTAAATTTGAGTTTTTCCAAATCAATTAAGACAATCCCCTTACATACTTATAGGCCAACCGAGTCTCTCGTTGAGGTTAGTTGCAGGTGATTCTAGGTTGTGTTGAGCTGATGATTAAAACTAACCATCACTACAAGTTTGGCAATATCTCTCTGAACCCCAGACTTCCTTGATGAAGTTATTAAATAGGTTTAATGTTTGTTGGAATGTTCTCTAGGTCTTGTCATTTTAATGACTGCATGTTAGTGGTGGAATTAGAATTACAAAGGAGTGCACTTTGGATTTTTAGTCTCCAAGAAAGCATGCATTGGGAACTCAATCCTTCTGCAAATAGTTGGGAAATGGGCTTAATGGGAGGTGTTTAGCTCCTGAGAGTTTTATTTATGAATAGTTTAATACCAGCTATAAAAAGGGCTTGGATACCTCAGACCAAAAAGCTTTGACTCAGCAAAGAAAACAATTATCAGAGAAGAGATAGCCTACATAAGAGGAGAGAACACTTGTAAACTCTTGTCTGTGGACATAGGAAATAATAGGATCTAGAAACCTCCAACATCAGAAAAATCAAACAACTGAATTAAAAATTGTTAGTGTGTATAGAAAACAATAAAGGGAAAAAAGATCCTGACTGCCAAACTGGAGTTCATAGAACTCAACTCTTCTCTATTATCTTGAGAGTGATTCGTCCCTTCCAGGATGGAAGGGTTGCCTGAGGCAGTCAAGACAACCATGGATTTTGATGAGTTGTGTGGTAGAGAGTTCTGTGTTTTCCTTCTTGGAGATCCCTCACATATGTGAAGAAGCAAGAAGGAACCATTCATCATCCTGCCTTGTGATGACTTCTTACTCGTTCTGGCATCTTTCAGGAACTCCATGTCTAAGACCTAGCAGTCATTTGGGTTGTGGTTACAATGTGTCATCTTCACTTGGCCTTGACTTAGTCAAACTGAACTCTTGATGTTGGTTGCCAAGGACCTTAGGTACACTCCGTGGGCACCATCATTCATGAAGATGGTCTAAAGAGGCATTCTCACACAACAGTAACAGTCAATGCTGGCCACATGACTTTATTTGTTATGTAATAGTTAAAATTTCTGCTGACAGGACACAAAACTGTGATATGCAGATCAGGGAAGGGTTTGTGAGGGAAGCAGAAAACTGTGTTGAGATTCCACAGATGTGTTGGGAAGATGAGAACCAGACCAGAAAGATGTGTTAGTGGCAGGATATAAGGGGTACAAGAAGAACCTGGAGCATGTGACATCACCATTTAAAAGTAGGAGCATAACGGTGAGATGCATGATCTTACTAAAGAATTAACACACACTGTGGTGTGGAACACTGCCCAGCAGGAAGGAATGGGTCATCTGGGGTGGGACCTCATGCTCAAGAAGCACACAACCCTGTGTGTCAGAGACTGACTTCATCACCAGATGCAGAAGACTACTGAAAATAGCTCTGGCTGTACTTCCTCGTTGGCTGGCCTGATGCCAACTCGGTAGAGCCTTCCATCCAGCCTATCCTTCTCCCTGGCTCATGCCTTTCCCACAGATGACTCCTTAGGGAATTATAAAGAGCCCAATTCCCTGCTCATCCTCAAACTATTACTTTGCCCAAGTGGAGGGGGAAAATAGTCATCAGCTATTTTAAATGGAGGATATTACATTTTTTCCCCCTCTTTGCCTATGTAGAACCACATTTTCTTACTGTTTTCTGGGTCATGGAAACCTTGGCGTGTGTCTATTTATCTAGACTGCCTGGTAACCCTTGTGTTTGCTGAGCAATCTCTGTCATTTGCACAGAGCTCTGCAGCCTCTGGAATGATGACTCTAATGAAGATTTCTCCTCCAAACTTGCCAGGGGAGGGCTTCAAGCGAGTGGGCAGGAGGCCGAGGTGGCCATCGTTTGACTGTTGGATCTCTCCAGCCCCAGGTGAGATCCAGGTTGGCAACATGAGGGTGATTACCATATAGGAGCTCATAGGACAGATTCGACTCAGGGTCACAGAGTGGTGGATGCACCCTGGGAAGCTCCTGGCTGGGCTCTATAATTTTCATTACCTTAAATGGTGACTGTTTTGTTCAGGAAAAGCTTTGTTGGAATTTACTAGAAAATGAATTTTGAGAGTTTAAATTGGTATGTGTCAACTGAAAGTGCTGTCCTTTGGTACCTGTCTGAGGGCAGGTGTGGTCAGAAGCAGTTTTCTAAAGCAGCTTGGGCACTAAACCTGTCTGGGTCTAGGGGCGTCTCCTAGGAAAGGAGGCTCTGAAGTGAGGTCTGGAAAGTCAGATGGAGGACTGCCTTGCAGAGTGCTCATCCAGGAAGCGAGGGCTGGCCTCAGGATGCCCGATGATCTGAGACAGGAGCTTGTCCAGAAATGGAGACTATGTGGAGTCACTTCACTGGTGCCATGACAGGAAGTGGGTGGGTGCTCTGCAGTGCTACACAAATGCTTTTTTTCTTACCTTACCTCTTCTTTTCTTTTTTACAAGATATTTTCTTCATTTACATTTCAAATGCTTTCCTGAAAGTCCCCTATACCCTCCTCCCGCCCTGCTCCCCAACCCACCCACTCCTGCTTCCTGGTCCTGGCATTCCCCTGTACAGGGGCCATATGATCTTTGAAAGTCCAAGGGCCTCTCCTCCCATTGATGGCTGGCTAGGCCATCTTCTGCTATGGATGCAGCAAGAGACATGAGCTCTGGGGGTACTGGTTAGTTCATATTGTTGTTCCTCCTATAGGGTTGCAGACCCCTTCAGCTCCTTGGGTACTTTCTCTAGCTCCTCCATTGGGGGCCCTATGTTCCATCCAATAGATAACTGTGAGCATCCACTTTTGAATTTGTCAGGCACTGGCATAGAGACAAGAGACCTCACAAGAGACAGCTATATCAGGGTCTTGTCAGTAAAATTTTGATGGCATATGCAATAGTGTCTGGGTTTGGTGGCTGTTTATGGGATGGATCCCCAGGTGGAGCAGTCTCTGGATGGTCCTTCCTTCTGTCTCAGCTCCAAACTTTGTCTCTGTAACTCCCTCCAAGGGTATTTTGTTACCCATTCTAAGGAGGAACGAAGTATCCACACTTTGGTCTTCCTTCTTCTCGTTACCTCTTCTTTTTAATTTACTCAAGTCCCTTTTTTGCCTTTTGCCTACAAATTCTAAAGCTGTGGGTTTAGGGGGTCTTTTTGTTTTATTGTTGTTGTTTTGTTTTTGAGACAGGGTCCTATGTAGCCCAGGCTAGCTTTAAACTCCACTATGTAACTAAGGCTGACGAATCCTAATCCTCTTGTCTCTAAGTTCTAAGGTATGCTCCATAAAACCTCATTTAGTCTTACTTGTATGATAAGAACAAGATTTATTATATTAAGTACTTAAACTGAGTATAGAAGCTCATGCTTGTAATCCCATCACCTGAGAAGCTGATACAGGGGAATTGGCTCACATTAAAGTCCAGCCTGGCCTACAGAGTGAGATCTCCACCTGAAAGCCATAAATAAATAAAGATTTATCCTAAGTCAAACATCCATTGTTCCTGGAAGCACTTTTGATGCTCCGGGGCAGACATTACTAATCTAGTCTATCCCTGATTCCCATAGTCCTATACTTTTCACAGAGTGCTCTAGGCAGCCCCTAGCCAAACCATGATGGAATGGATCTGTTGGTGTTTCCTAAATGAGGCAGAGCACCTACAGCCCAGTCCTGTCAGCTACATTCTGTGTGGCCTCTGAGTTGCTGGTGGGCCTTGCATGATTATTCACTCACGCATTCTGCATGTTTTGAGAGCGGCTACGCTCAGCGTTGCAGCCCAGAGCAGGACTTGGCATTGGTGATAAGCAGAGGATAAGATGGGCAGACTGTTCTGATGGAGACAGGGGAAGAGACTGAATGAACAGATGAGTGACCAGAACACACAGCACGTGGATGCTGGAAGGCAACCAGGGTAGAAAAGTGTTCCAAGGAGTGTTGGATATGGTGATGAAATCAGCTTGTAATTTTGACTAACGTGTGTCAAAAGGTAACGGAGTGAAAGGGGGTGAGGAAAGGAGTGTCCCTAAACCGTGCTACTTCAAAGTTGTTTAGGGGAGTGAAATGGTCTTTGTAAGAGAATATTCACCACCCCGTGTTGACTCCTTTTATGAAACACACCCTGTAGACGCTTGCCTCTGCCCCAACGCACAGCCTGCACATCAGTGCTTTTGTGATTAGTCTGATGATAGGGTAATAAGCTCTAGCATTATATGCAAAACAAATGCAAAGCAGCTGTAAAGTAAAATTTCCAATTAGCCAAGATAATGAATGATTCTGTGACCTAAGTTGAAAAAGTGTTGAGTTAAAAGCAACTAGCCGATTTCTCAGGGCCAGCAAGATGGCTTAGTGTATATAGGTGCTTGCTGCCAAGCCTGATGACCAGAGTTTAATCCCCCTTCCACATGGTGGTAGGGCAGAGCTGACTTCATTGCAGTGTCTGTTGATCTATCTATCTATCTATCTATCTATCTATCTATCTATCTATCTATCTATCTATCTATCTATTCAATTTAATAAAATTGTTTTAAATAAAATAAATAGATTTCTCAGTTAACAACCCGGAGACAGGGGCAACCATAGGGCAATGGAGAGTAGTTTGTTGAAAAATTGTGACAAACCTTTCAGTAAACTTGTATTACTCTTAAATATTTTTACAAGTGTGACCCACTTTGTTACTATCTGTAAAAATCAAGCACAAAGAAATGAAGGTTTTATCTTGCTTAGGAATTATATATATATATATATATATATATATATATATATATATATCAAAAAGCCTGAGCAAGCTGGATTTGCTTCTTTCTGCCTTGTGGAGTCAGTGTGGGGTTAATACCATAAAGGGAAGCTAGAAATAGCTTATGTTTAATTATATTGGTTTCCAGCCAGTCTCCACTGTACCTCGTCCACTGTTTAGAACACAGCTCTAGGCTTTGCTTCAAGGGATCCTATTTTCTCAGGTCCATTTCCCTTCCCACTGATGTTCCCCTGCAGGGGAAAGCTGAGCTTTGGGGGTGGGGGGTGGGGTGGGGTGGGGTGAGGATGTCCCAGAGGTCACAAGGCAAGAGGCAGTAGAACCTTCAAGATGCTTTTTCTGGTGTCTCCTGAAGGAGCCCAGTGTCAAACTAAAAGGCCCCTCTGGCAGATTCATGGTTTGAACCCACCCGGGAAATCAGGACTTCCTGGCAGTTAATCGCAAAACCAGCAGAGTGGAGTGGCTTTTTTGTAAAGATAGTTTTTATCTTTTAATAAAAATTTATTGACACCTAGAAAAGTTAAGTATGGGCATGATTCTGATTTAGGGAGCATTTCTCACAACTGATGGTGTTCCTTCAGATAGCAGCCCTCACTTTGAAGGTCTGAAGAGGAGAGTGGGGTCTGCTTATTTATTTCCAGGGTGTTATGGTGATGTTCAGAACAGCATTCTGTCAGTGAATGGCTGTGTAGCTCTCCTGATTAGGAAGCAAGTTATGCTGCATGTAATGTCAGACAAGCCATTTTGGGAGCCATCGTTTTTCTTTCACTTCCCAGGCCCTTTAGAGGTGAAATAAAAGATTTCTCAGGTCTCAGTCAGGTTCTTTGTGGACACATTGCTTCTCTTTATTTGACCTGTGGCTTAAACTCTCTTGGTTTGAAGAAGAACCTTGGCAAATTTTGAATTTCGTTTTGCTTGAATTTTTATCAGGGACACTTTATCTGCTGTTTCCTGGGAGGTGGGTAGATGGAAGACGGACAGCCTGACAACTAGACACAGCTGAGATGCTAAGAACACCCAGCACTGGTTACAGAGTCTATCTACATGGCTTTGCTTTTAACACTAAGGTTGTATGCGGAGGGCAGAGTTAGGTGCGATATATCTACTTTCCCAGGCAAGGTAGAGCAGAGTTCAAGTCAACCCTTACAATGTCCATCACAATAGTGTGGCATGAGTGCTGTGCCTGTGTGCATTACACATGGGTGGTCAGGACTCAGCCTGTGTTCAAGGTAGCTTCTAGAACTTTCTCTCTCTTTGCTGCATTGTGGGACCCAGTTGAACATGCAGTCTGATGTTGCCTCTGTGCTCTATAAAGTCCCACCTTGCTGCTTCCTGTGTGGCTGTGTAATTTGGGAAGAGTTTTCTGCCTCTGTTTCCTCATTTGCTAAATGGAGGCCATGGAGCAATGCTTACTCCTTAGGCTTAATTGAGGCCTAACAGAGAATTTGGATGAAGTTATGGGTACTCAAAGTTGTCATTGTCAAGCGTGAAATCAGTGAAGGCCAGCCATCTTGTCAATGTCAACAGGGGCGGTGGTGGCACTCTATTAACAGTGACAATTGAGTCTTTGTTATCATACCTGTTTTTTTTCCCCCTATGGGCCCATTGAAATAAAACCACCTAGGAGCTGGAATGTGGCTCAGTGGTGCTCGGGCAAACACAAGGCCTCTGGTTCTGTTCCCAGCACTGTGGAAACTAACATGGAGCTGAAACCAAACTACAGCATAGACCCTGAGTCATTTGCTTCCAACTTTGGTCTCCTGACTCAGCATCCCTGTCGTGTGTGTGTGTGTGTGTGTGTGTGTGTGTGTGTGTCTTCTGGTGCTCATGAAAGCTTATTTCTTCCACAATCAATTTTTCCTAGTTCTAGGGATAATTTTAAATACAACTAACTGGGACTTTAAAGTCTCTATCATTTAAGATGGATTGTCTGTCTCAGCTTCATCATCTACATCTGAAATGATGTATATCCCAATTATGTGAAAGAAAAAATTCTTAGTGTTTTTTATAAGTGTTTTGGATCAGTTAGGACCTTGCTTTTTTTCCTTGTGATCATGAAGACCCCAGGCTTTGTCATCCCACCTTGTGCCTGAATGAAGGTACTACAGAGAAGAAGCCATGAGACCTGATTAGTCCTCATTTTCTACCCGACCTTTGTCTCTCTCTCTCTGCCATTCTATGCCAACAAGCCTGCACGGCTCTGACAGGATCCTCCTCTCTGAGGCTCCCATGCCTTTTACTGTGTGAAACGAGTATTAGGCATCTGAGGATGGAGGCTATTGTAACTCAGGGTCAAGTCACCAATTATTATACAAACATTAAGAATGCTGCTCTAGAAGTGGGATTGAGCCGGACCAACTGCTGACACTATAGCAAACAAAATGTCTCCAAAATATTAGCCGACAGCAGCCGTTGCCTTATGAATATGTCATTTTTGGATTTTGTGTGCTCACCTTTCTGCCGTTGAGAGGACTCAGGGTTGGGGGCCAGGAACACGCATGAGGGTTATGGAGGGCAAGACGAAGATGCTATCCTCAGTGAGCTCACTGTGCTCAGTTGAAAGGGGCATGCACACACATCACTGCATCAAGACTGGAAGAGATGGGCACAGAGTGCAGGTGCCTCATCCTGGGAGCAGAGAACGGGGAGGGACAATTGGTTCCAAGAGCTCATTAGGGAAGTCTCTCAGGGAAGAAGCTGTCAGTGAGAAGATACTGGATGTTAGTGGGTGGTGGGGTATGGAAGGTAGAGGGAGCCAAGGTGAACCTGGAGGAGCAGGAAGGGTGCACAGCAGGCTCACAGTAAGCTTGTGGAGGGCAAGAGCAGAGTTGCACTGGTACTGTCTGGGACTGGGCTTATCTGCTCTGTCTGAACTCAGCCCTTGTTTTGCATGTGTCCCTGGGTTCTGAGATGCAGATCTTGCGTGACAAAGGGGAAAGTGGTGAGAGCCACAGAGCTTTTCACCTTGTGCTGAGATTTGAAGGGCAGGGAAGAAATAAATGTCTCCCACGAGGCCAATAATGATGACACTAAGATCGTGGCTGGTGAACTCATTCCGAACGTTCCGACGGGATAGAGGCAGCCTGGCTGTAAATCACGATGCACCAGCTCCCGTGGCATATTGCTGGCTGGCTGGCTGGCTTGGCACATTCTCTCTGGAGGAGCAAGGACACTGGTCCAGGATGTAAATTGCAGCTCAGCAGAGAACTGCAAATCTGGAGGGGTGCTCTGTGGTGCCAGGACCCCTCACTACACAGATGAGGAACCCAAAACAAGGCTTTGATCTTAGTCACACAGGAGGCAAGCACTGGCAACTCTCAGGTGCCCATATCAAAATCCCCCCAACACCTTTCCTGGAACTTGTTTTCTATCTTTCCTTTGAAGTCAAAGCATCTTGCAGTTTTGAGTTGTGCTAATCCCTAACTTCAAAAGATAGCTGTTCTCACCTATCATTGAGGTCACTCTCCTCTCCCAGCATGTCCCCTTCTCTTGCCTTGCTTTAAGAAGGTCCAGGCAGCCCTGATACTGGGGAGAAATCTATTTGGTTCTTCTCCCTGGAAAATCCCTGGGTTTCTATGGCTTCCAAAGGAGATAGTTTTTCCATAATGCTTATTAAACATCTATGGTGGAGAAAAGTCTATTCAGTATTTTCATGGTAGATACAGAAGGTGGGTTTTGAATTGGGTAGACAAAGTGGGGCCCATTCTGGCCAAATGGGAATTTATAGTCAAGGAGTAGGGTGGGATTTTTGAATGGAAAGTGACTAAAGGCAAAACCTTAAGGGTAGGGAGGTTTCTGCTAAGCTGGAGATGGGCCAGGCTACCCCGGGGTACAGCTTTTCCTGGGGGATAGGGAGAGGAAGGAACCTGACCAGATATCGATGGAAGGGAGGTTCCTGCTAAACCAACTTGAGAAGACTCTTCGATAACTTTGGATATTACAAAGATGTGTGATGAGGAGAAAGTTCTGGAGCCCGAATAAACATTGGCTACACAAATGAAGATGGTCACAGAAATGAACCATGACTCCTTAGAACACAGATGCTGGGCAGTACAGGACTGTCTGTAAAGTTCCCTTGACAGGGTGAAAGTTTCCATGGTCAGTGAGAGTGGAGAAGACTGCAGCTGTCCTTACAGCTTGAGTTTTTGTTTGTTTGCTTGTTTTTTTTGTTTGTTTGTTTTTGTTTTATTTTATTTTCTGCTCCTTTGGAGCCAGAGCATCTCCCCCCCCCCCCCAGCCCACTGTTGAAATGCTTCCCCCAGTGACTTGGATACAGACAGTAGTTCTGCCTCTCACTCACTCCCTGTGTCTCCCTGGAGTCCTTTTGCTTTGTGTCTGGGCTGGAAATGGCCAGGGATGCCTCTGTCAGACATCTGAAGGAAGCTGGGAGCTGGGGCAGTGTGGAGAAAGGACAGTGTAGTTGAGGATGTTTGAGCTGTGTTTCAGAGGAGGGGGACATGCATATAAACTAGAAAGTCAGGTCAGAGGGAAGCTGTAGGGACTGGAATGCAGGCTGCTACGATTTGTGCTCTTGCTCCAGGGTGTCAGGGTTCTGGCCTAGTAAAAACTTCACCATATAGCCATTCCCAGGGCAGCCTGGGGTTGGGTGGACTCATTGGATGACAGTCAGATGATGTGTTCTTCATTTCAGGTCACTGTGGCAAAATAACCACAACTCAGTGAAGGAAGGCGTTATATCGTCTTGCCTATGGTGCAGAAGGTATGGTCTCAGGAAGAGCTTGTGGCTTGGGTAGTGCTGGAAGCATGAGGTAGCTGGTTATACCACCATGTGAGCAATCAGGAAGCAGACAGAGGAAAATGAAGAGGCTGCAAGCAGGATCAGGATACAGACCCTACGACCCACCTCTGAGAGGCACCCTCTCTTTCAGGTGCCCTGAAGGAGTCAATCCAAGCTTGTTCCAGATAAATGATAGAAGATACCCCTCGGTGATGCTCTCTTCTGCTCTATCTTGTGTGCCTTTGCAAGCATTGCACTTGTGTGTTTGTGTGTGCGTATGTGTGGTGTGTGTGTGGAGGTGGGGGTCACCTTCAGGTATTACTCCTCAGGTGTCATCCAGCTTGTGCTTCTGAGACAGCCTCTCTCATTGGTGCTCACTAAAAAAGCTATGGAGTCCTGGGAATCTGCCTGTCTCCACCTCCCCAGGGGCAGGATTGCATGGGCATCCCAGCACCATTTGCTTTTAAAGTGTGTGTCTTAGGGCTCGAACTCAGGCCCTTGTGTGTGTACAGTAAGAGCATCATTGACTAAGTTACCTCCCCAGCCTTTCCCTCTCCTGTTTTTAGGGAATCAAGCAGCCCCAGGGTCAGGATGGGACACTGCCAGGACCCATGTGTACCTCATCTCACATCCCTACACACACAGGATGCCACAAGGCTCCAGTCCTGTAGAAAGGGTTTTAGGGAGGAAAGAGTGATGATTGAGGACCCAGGAATTCAAGTCATAAGAAGCCAATGAATGGAAAGCCTTTGTCACCAGCAGTTCAGGTTTGTGGTTTCTGCCTTTCAAAAACTACTCATTTGCGTGGGAATGTTGTATAATCGGTATGTGCAGGTGTGAGCTTTGACCCAGACTCAGATAATAGCTAGCCGGGGCAGACCAAGCAAGTCCCTTCACACCTAGGGCTATTCCCTCTTTGATTGTAGAGATCATTACAAATGTGATACCAGAAGTCTGTGATCACTGACTGAGTCCTGGGCTTTGCACAGGCTTCCTCTTGATTCTACAACCTTCCTTCCTACAGCAGCTGCTTGAACCCCTGAGAACAGGAGCTGGAGAGAGGCTGGGAGGCAACTCAGTCAATGAATGACATGCTGACCCTCCCAACAGGATCTGATGGGAATGCAAAAGCCCCCGAAGGCCAGAGGAATTGGATCTCTGTGGAGTTAGAGTTACAGGTGATTGTGAGTCCCCTGGGATCCCAGTGGGATCCAGACTCAGGTCAGGCCCTTTGCAAGGCCAGTCAGTACAAGCTCTTAACCATTAAGCCATCTTTCTAGCCCATCCCACTCCTGTTAAATATTTGACGCATGTGTTTACAGTGGCATTTGGCTAATGGAAGGAAGGCTATTTTTCCATTAGTGACAGTACTATAAAATGTTCTCTGTTACAATGTATACAGAAAGGGCAGGTGATCTAAAGAAAGAATTTTGAGGAAATGGTGATGTGTCTGGCATGCAGCTACGAAAAAAGAGAGGAGAGGGAATGAGCCAAGGTGAGGAGATCACATCTGTAGTCCTGACATAGATGTTTTCATGAAAATGCAAAGACTTGAGGTTAGTGGATCAGAATTAGGAGTGTAGTTGGGTTGTAACCAAGGTAGCCTCCCCCTTGTTATGAGCTCTCTATCTGCCAGGGCTACGACCTTAATCCTTCTGAGAAGCTTCCATAAAGCTCCAGGTACCAGATCTGTTAATTAGGGCCTCTGCTCGACAAATACTACGTCTCATGTTGCTTCCATTCAAAGATAAAATTAATGTATTCACTTCACTATTGCTTGTCATGCTAGCTACCTTGGAATTATGGGAACATTAGACACAGTACGATCACCATGGGTTTCTCTTGATTTATACAGTAAATGTGTATAAGAAAAGATAACGCAAAAATCAATTTTGCTCAAATCAAATCTCATTTTTTCCATTGATTTACTTGATCTCAGAAGCGTTTTAATCTTAATTTTAAAAATTCTCACACCTGACAATTGTTTCAAGGCACTAGCCCATCCCCCACCCCAAAAAAGAATACCAACCTGAGTGCCCAAGAAGGTAGCTAAGTGGCCGAGAAAGTAGCTGCTATGTCTGAGTCTGCAACAAACTCACCCCGTGACATCTGTGAAATTCTGAATGTCTTTGCTCCTCAGTGTTGCAATTTGGAATGAAAGCTTGGGAGGTCTGAGTAGAAGATCCTCTGAGAGCCTGAATGGTTAGTGCTTCAGGCTGGCTGACTTAATACCCATGACCGTGGTGAACTGCCCTTTGCCCTTTGCCTCCTGTTTTGTGCCCATCCCATGGATAAGGTGGGGCTACAGTTCAGGCAGACAGCAGCAACCATGGCTTGAAGAAGCATCAATTTGCCCTCACTCTCTACAGGCAGTGTGGACTTGGGAGTAGAGACCAGAGCTTTTCCTCTACCTCTAGTTCCATGGGATTCCCTAATTTTATGTTCTTAACCCCAAATCATCTTTCTTTCACCTCTACCCTAATTTTATTAATTTCTAAAAGAACTTCATGAATGAGTAACATATTTATATCATTTCCACCCATCTTTTCCCTCTCTAACTCCTCCTGACTCCCTTTCAAAATTGCCTCTTCTTTAATATTTATGTATTATATATGTATATATGTGAATATGTGTATATGTATATATATGTACACATACACATATATACATATACACATATATGTACATACGTATATATGTATATACACACATATACATCCATATGTTGAGTTCATCTAGTGTTGCTCCTATGCATATGAATTTAGGGATTTAGCACTTGAAATTAGATAACCTGTTAAGACCTCATCTCTCTCTAAAGATACTGATAGCTCTTCATCTAGAAATGTGGCCTTGTGTTTTTTTTTTTTTTTTTTTTTTTAATCTACACTGACATATCAACTGGAGTTGTCATAGTTCAGGTCTTTTTCTGGCAACCATGTTGTTGAAATTTCAGGGGTGCCCCTTTCCTGTTCTATATAGAAGGCACTATCAGGACATCAGTCTATGTCCTGGTCCTCTATCTCAGACACTTTCTCTGCCCCCTGAGCAGTGTTCCACAATGTTCCCTGAGCCATAGGGGTGGGAGTTGTACTGTAGATGTATCTACTGGGGCTAGGCACCCCTTGATCTGTTGTTCTCTTCATTTTGACCAGTTTGGTTTCTATGATGTTTTTCACCTGTTGGGAAAGGAAATTTCTTGGATGAGAGGTGAGAGCCACATTTATCTGTGTGCATGAAGTTAAGGAGACTGTGGTTGGAAATTCTACTGGTTTGAAACTGTGGCAGTAGTTCTCTATGGTCCAATTAATTACCAGCCACAGGTAGGTAACTAGGTTTCCAGCAGCAGGCATGGATTTTCTCTGCTTAAGTGGAGGACCTTATTCCCAAGACATAAGTGCCATTATTGTACCATTGGGTATACCTTGCTGTGCTGGCCCTTGCTGTGGCTTGCAGACTTTATAGCTGGCTAGGACTATTGATTGCTATATGGCCGAGCCAGACCACTCCTTGGCACATGCTCCAGAAACTTGACACCCTACTCTACAGACACTTGCTCTATTCATGTTCCTTGCTCCTCTCCTCGCAATGGCTATGAAACAGAAGCAACCTAAATAATCTTCAACTGATGAATGGATGATGAATGTATGACTCATGTGTACAGCAGAATCCTATTCTGCTGCAAAGAAAATAAAATCATGACATTTGCAGGTAAGTGGATAGAGCTAGAAAATATTATACGGCGTGAAGGGATCTAGACTCGGAAAAAGAAGCACCACATTTCCCTCTTATTTGTGGGTCCTTGCTCTGAATCTTTTCGTGTGGGTATGCAACATGTATGTAAGAATATAAACGGTAGGAACTGCAGAAACTGGGAATATAAAAAGGGACCATGGCAGAGAGTGCTACATGGGGAGTAGGAGACAGGAGCTGTGAATGGGGGAAATGGAAAAACAGGAGAACTTTATCTGAGGAGGTGCGGGAAGCAGTAAAACAGTAGGAGGATATTTGAAGAATATTTGAAAAATCTGTAAGAAAAAACCCATATGTATGTGTGTATAAACAATTATATATACATACATATATATATATATATATATATATATATATATATATATATATATGTATGTATATATATTTGTTCGTATAAAATTGTGCATTTATATAAAATGGTGTGTGTGTGTGTGTGTGTGTGTGTGTGTGTGTGTGTGTTGTGTTTGTATAGTTTAAATGAAGTTACATTACTTGGGATGATAATGCTTTCCACAAGAGACACAGATCAACAACCCCCCCCACCCCGTGTTGATCTGTGCCTAAAAAGGCATGGGGATCCTCTCTTCCAGTTGTTGGTTACAAAAGTCCAGATGATCTTCAAAACAGTACAGGCTACTGCTGGGGCCCTTGGCTGCCTCTTGAGCTTCAAGGCAAGACCATATGGCTGAAGACACCACACACTTCAGACTTAGAAGAGTTGAGTTGGAACTTAACAAAAGAAAGCTTCCTCCTCCTCCGGGAGAACGAGCTCTCAGCATCTCTGATGGCGCTACAGAAGCTGCAAAGGGAGGAAAGCAAGTCTAACCTCTAACCACCTAACTCTAACTCTCACCTCTGCCACCCTGTCACTTCTGTCCTCTGAGAGGACTCCAAACCTGGAGGGGAGAAAATGTACTCTAAAAGGGATAATCCCTGCTCATCTTTCTCAATGACAGAAACCTCCTGAAACCCATTCGTATTTCTGCCATTTTTTTTCTTTCCTCAAGGAATTCTGACGTGACACCAATCTTGCTACACTTCTCTCCTTGAGTGATGCAGACCTGCCCTTCTTCCTGCAGTTTCCCTTTCTGAGCCATTCTCAACTGAGTTCACTTTAAGAACTCGGTTTGCACCCTGCCCTAAGTCCTCCAGTCCTCAAAGCCTGTTCTACTTCACAGCTATCCCACCATGGGGTTCAGTGTAGCAGCCTGAAGCACTGCCCACCCTTGGTCCTGAGAGGTCTGACTTGTCAGCAGAGATCTGGACAGCTTCTGGTAGGCATTAACATTCCTGTGCATCTTCAGTCAGCTGGTGCCATGGGCTCCCCTGGGGAGAGAGCTTCCTGCTCCCCAGCTCTGTGCCCTTCAATTAGGCAGTTAGCAGGTGGCTCCCTAGGGAGACAGGTGGAAATGCTAAGCTGGGACTTGGAGCAAAAGCAGAGCTGCGGTTTCTGAAGCAGTGACTGGAAAGAATCTTGTAGAGGGGTGTGTGTGTGTGTGTGTGTGTGTGTGTATACATATGTAAGCATGTTCATGCATATGTAAATCAGAGATCAACCTCAGGTCACTCCTTAGGAATCATCCCCCTCATTTCCTAAGATAGGGTCTCTCACTGACCTAGAGCTTGCCCCATAGCCTAGGTTGTTAGGAAGTCATTAATCTGTAGGGATCCTCTGGTGTCTGTCTCCCAATGCAGCAGTTACAAGCATATGTCACCATGCCTGGCTTTTCCTTTTTTTTCCCCCCTTATTTTAGACATGTGTTCTGGGGATCAAACCCAAGTCGATGGCATGTACTTTACTGAGTGACCCCCCTCCCCACTCCATGCTAGAAGGATCTAAGAGAGTTTTATAAACCAACAGAAAGGACAAGAGGGTTGGTGATCACTAGGGGCCCAGCAGTGGGTTTGTGGGTTTGTGAAGTGATTATTTAATGGAGACTATGGGTTCCTTTTGGGTAAACTCTTAGCTTCTTGTCCTAGACAATAATGACAGATGTGTTAATGCCATGATACTGCACACCCTAAGAGAGTTCAAATGGTGTCTGTTCTGTCATGTACCTTTTATCAAAATTAAAAAGAGCCGTGTATGAACAGGCGTGTTCATTGCACTGTGGGCAGACAGACAAATATCCAAATAGATTTCCCACTAACCCAAGTGTCATAGTTACCTTTTATTGCTGTGATAAAACACCATGGACAAAAGCAACTGGTAGGAGGAGCAGTTTACTTTGGCTTACTGTTCCAGAGGACTACCATGGTGGGGAGGAATGGCAGCAAGAGGCAGGCTTGGGGCAGGAGCAGGAAACTGAGAGGGAAGCAGGGGATCAGCCTGGAAGCTGGGTGTAGCTCTGAGATGCCAAGCCAGTGATGCACTTCCTCCCACAAGGCTTCACCACCTAACCCAACAGTGCCACCCATGGGGACCAAGTGGTCAAATATCTCAGTCTATGGGGAGATTCTTATTTAAACCACCACACCAGGGAAAGAGTGTGGCTTGGTCTGAACTACAGAGCTCTGGGGTCAGGGAGCCTGTATCTGAACCCCATCTCACTATTGACTTACTATGTTGAAAAACATTTATCTGACCCACCCCCCGCCTTGATTTTCATGTCTATAATGGGAATTAAAAGACCTCTTAAGGGAAGAGTGAAGTGCTGAATTGCTGTCTGTAAAGAGACCGACATTCTGAAGGTCATGGGTGGGTGGTGACTATCTTCTCTCCGCTCTCCCTTCTATACCATTATTGTTATAGAAAGAAGACACTGGGCAAGTGTGATCACTAATACTGATCAGCAACTCAGTGAGACCTGGATTCACCCAGAAGACAAAGCTCTGGACATGTCTGTTGAGGGAGCTTTTATATTGTTATCAGTTGAGGTGGGAAGACTAACCCTAACTGTAGGCAGTGCCATTCCATGGCTTGGGGTCTGGGCTAAATTAAAAGAATGGAGGGCTGGAGAGATGGGCTACAGGCTAAGAGCACGTAGTGCTCTTGCAGAGGAGTAGAGTTTGATTCCCAGCGCTTGTGTCAGGTAGTTTATAACCACCTTTAGGGATTCCAGTGTCCTCTTTGGCCTCCTCCTGTATTGCACGTGTGTGTGTGTGTGGGGCAATGGTGTGCATATATACAAATTAAAACACAATCTTTTTTTATGGAGAATATGAGTTAAACCACCACACATGTCTCTCTGCCTCCTGACTTGACACAAGGACACCAGCTGTCTCATATGAATTCCTGCTGTCCTGCCTTCCACTCTGAGATGGACTGTACCCTCAATTAGTGAGCAAAATAGAATGTTTCCTTTCTTAAGCTGCATTTGTCAGGTATTTTGTTGCAGCAGAGAGGAAATTAACTAATACAGCTTGGTGGGTTAGAGAGCAAGGCAAAGGGGGAATGGCTTCATGTCTGTTCCCAGTCGTGTTATAAATTGTTTTGATGATCACAGACCATACCATGAGGTCTTTGCATCTTCTTAGCACCCATTGCCTTCCCCATTCCCTGCTGTTATTCTGATAACACAACCAACTTTGTATCCACATTTGACAGACACGTGGCTTGAGCTGCAGGTGGACGGAACAAGACATGGGAGAGCTAGAAGTGAATCACGAGAAAGTTACGTCCATTTTGAACCTGCAGCTTTCTGCAGCCAGAGCTGTGGTCAGTGCTGTTGGAACCGGTCATCCTGTCTGGAGCAAAACAGAGTTAGTTTTTGTCACGCCAGGAGACTGTCACCATGGGGACAACAAATTGTCCTGGGGAAGGGGCCAAAATGCCCTTAATTCCTCTCTGTGCTGGCATAGCTTGAGTGACCATGATTAGCATATCCATTAGGAAACCTAGGTACCACTGTTGCCTGGATACCAGTGCTGCCTAGGTACAAATTCTGGCTTTACCTTTGATCTAGCCTTGTTATAAGCCTCAGGAAGACAACAGGATACCATTCTCTCTTTTTAAACCCTCACCTTTTATCCTCCCTTCTTCCTTATTTCCTTTTCCTTCTTTTCTTCTTTTCCTTCTTCCTCTTTCTTTTCTTCCATCTAGAATTCTTTACCAAACCAGTGTACTAGATTCCAGGATCAACATTACAATGGCGAATGCTTGTATTTTATGTTTTTTTTTCCCCTCGTGGGACTTGTATTAATAATTCAGGGGAAAATCGAAAAACAGCACATAAGCAAAATCATTCAAATGGTACTAGATGTTAAGAAATTTTAAAAAAAAGTAAGTATGAGATGCAGTAGGAGGAAACCTAACTTAGGTGTTAGTGGCGAGAAAGTGAAGAAATCTTGAAGCTGAGTTTGAAATGTGGCGAAGAGCCAAGGTCTATTTTGCAGGCAGATATTGAAGCACGCTGATGTTTTGGCTTAGGGGAGGATGAGAGTAGGGAGCTGAGAGGATGTGACAGTTTAGATCTGGCTTGGGTGTGGGAGCAGCCAGTATCACCTTAGACACAGCGGGTCATACAGAAAGTGGTAGAGTTACATTGAGGGACTCTGAAGTTAGCAGGAATCTCATATGCAGCTCTTCCTATGAACTTAATGAGTTGGCCATAAGTGTTCTCTGTCTGAGGCCAATTTCTCAGTTATTAGTATCGATGGTTGGATTAGATGCAGCTGTGTTTGCCTACACCTTTATAGCCCATGATCTTGTTTAGTTTTGTTTTTTGAGTCGGGGTCTCTTGTAGCCCATGATGACTTGAATTCATTGTATAGCCAAGGATAAGCTTTAATTGATTTTCTTCCTGTTTCTACCTCCTGGAGATTACAGGCATGGGCCATCACTCCTGGTGATAGGCCAGGATTCTAAAACAAAACAAAACAAAAAACAGGCTTATTTGCTATTCTTGAGGCTCTCTATAGATGTTAATATATTTTTTCTTGGAAATATGTTAATAACAATAATTTGGAAATCTCTACCCCCTCTTATAAGCCAGTGTCTTTCTTCTAAGTACATGCTACTTTAATGGGTGCTAATAGTGCTTTAGATATATTTGCATGGGAACTTTCTCCAGCTCTGCCAGAGTTGAGTGAGGCCTCCACAGTGTTATAAACAAAAAACTTGGGCTCTGGCAGGTCCTTTGAAGTATTTCCATGTTTCTGGGCTCTTGCTCTACTCCCACATGTGGAGATATTAGCTCACTGGTTCCTTAGTTAGCTACCCAGTATAATCATCTAAGCATCTTTAAAATCCCTGGTCCTGGCTCTCATCCCTAGCCTTTCTGTTTAATTAGGATGTGAGCTGGGCATTGGACACTCTGAAAGCTCCCCGGATGATTGTAATGTGCAGCAAGTTTGAGAATCACCATGCTGGGGAATAATTAAGATACGGGTAGGCAATTAAGGTGTGTGCTAAGAAATGTCAAGCTAACAGAGGAAGAACTAAAAGTCACTTTCCTCTCAGAGCTGTAGCTGTTCCCAAAGCCCTGAAGGATCAGAGGACAGGAATAGGCAGAATAGGGCAAGAAAGTTGATGCTATCTTAAGTCACTTTCCCTGTTGCTTTGAGAAAATAACCGTGACAAAGGCCACTTGAAAAAGAAAGGTTTTCTTTAAGTTCACAGTTCCATTAAAGTCCATCATGGGAGTGGTCACTACTGAAGAAGTGTGAAGTAGCTGGTCTCATTGCATCTGAAAGAAAGGAATTGATGCTTGGCCTCAGCTCACTTTCTTTTCTTTACACAGTCTAGAATCGTAGGCTAGAGGATGATGCCACCCACAGTGGGCAGTTCTTCCCACTTGATTAACCTAACCAAAATAATCTCTCATGAGCATGACCAGAGGCTAACATAACCTAAATAATCCTTCTGTACCCTGTAGCTTACTTCTTAGGTGATTCTAGATCCTATCAAGTTGAAGTTATTAAGAGTCACAGATACTATAGGGAAGCAGAGATACTCTGAGGCAGAACACAGCTAAGGGTCTTGTGTAGTGACAAGAGTGTTCTAATTATCTAGCATTTTCTCCATTTTCTCTTCATCTCCTTTACCAGATGTGTTAGAATACTCTTCTTTATTTTCAATCATAATTTTGCTATATTCGTCAACAGATACTCAACACACATTCTACTGCTACCTCTCCTGTAGTGGTAACAACCTTAGCAACTGACCATAGGGATTGTTCTTGTTCTTGATTGGGGCTTCACAGGCTCTCACTGCCCATTGGTTCTGAGAACCACTGCATGTGATGGATGATCTTGATTATCAACTTGACTGGATTTAGAGTCGTCTCAGAGTCACACCACTGAGTGAACCCATGTGTGTGCTCTCAGAAGGTTTAGCTGAGGAGGGAAAGACTCTTACTGAACGTAGGCAACACAGGTGTATAAGATGAGGTCCAGGACTGAATACAAAGGAGAAAGAAAAGATGAAAAGGCCTGTCAGCATTCTTTCTTCTTCTTCTTCTTCTTCTTCTTCTTCTTCTTCTTCTTCTTCTTCTTCTTCTTCTTCTTCTTCTTCTTCTTCTTCTTCTTCTTCTTCTTCCTCTTCCTCCTCCTGGCTGTGGACACACTATGAGCTGCTGTCTCATGCCCCAACTGCCATGTTTTCCTAGTCAAGTTGCATTGTAACCTCAAACCATGAACCAAAACGAACACTCTCTTTACTAAATTGCTTTTTCCAGGTGTTTCATCCATCACAGCAATAGAAAAATAATTAATGCAGAGTATTAGTTTCCTCTGCTCTGAACTAGGAATGCACATACATATACCTGTGCTTACATGTGTTATCTATAGTTTGAATTTCAAATAACCCCCTTCATGCCTGTGCCAAAAACTGGGTTCCTAGAACATCAGTGTTTAGAGGCAAGGTCTTTAGCAGCGATTGAATCATGATACCTCTTATCTGTGGACCAGTTCCTTGGTAGATTCATTGTTTTATGTGTTATCGAGCAGTATTGAGAACTTTAGAGTGTGGGACCTGGTTGTAAGAAGTTTGTCATTTGGGATATATCCTTGAAGGGTGTGTTCATGCCTGATCTTTTTTTCCTTTCTCTCTGCTTTCCAGATGCCCTGAGGCCAGCATCTTTTCTCTATGTCACACTCCCCACCATGATGTCCTAAACCACCATATGCCCAAAGGCAATGGAGCCTACTGACCACAAACTGGATCCTGTGAAGCTGAGCATCCAAATAACTCTCTCTTAATTTGAAATTTTTCTCCTCAGGCATTTTGACACAGTAACAGAAAGCTAGTAACACTCAGAGCTATGTACACATACACGCATGCACACACACATGCGTGAGTGCACACACACACACACACACACACACACACACACACACACAGTGTGTAAATTAGTCATTTTGCTAGTAGGCCAAGATGAGAGGCCGTAAAGGCAGATGGTGATTTCTGATAATTAAACCAAAGAGAACCAGATAAAAATTAGAGATTTGATGGATCAGGTTTGAGCAAAGGGAATCTTAAAGAAGTCTGTACTCACACAGCAAAGAAGCAGACAGAAAATTTCCTTTTACTGGAAGGCAAGGATCCTGGTCTGCCTTTTAAGGTAGGTTTTAGCAATATTTTTTCTACTCACCCGATTTCCATTATGAAATATATCACCTTACCAAGGAGATGCACTGAAGCATATTGGAACATGATTGCATCTCCTCTTCTCCACTTTCAAATTTAAAAAAAATCACATTAGTTTTCTTCCATGAATAACATTTTGGGGGAAATCTTAGTGTAAGCAGCCGGGGAACGAACACTGTATTGAAGGAAGGGTATTAGCTTCATGATTCCTCTTTATGGCCTTCCTTTTTGGCTTTCATAGTCTTTGAAGGAACTCTAGCCAGTCCTAGCATGGAAAACATGGCTTTGGCAAGCCTTACCCTTCTCCCCTGTTCCCGCTGCCTTGCTAAAAAGCATAAGATTACATTCTTAAGTTAGCTTTCAAGGTCCATTCTCTTATTTGGCCAATTCCTCCACCTGAGGCTAACCACCAAGTTCCAGATATCAAAGCATTGATGATGTCCAGCAATTAAAAGCCCCCTTTAGCTCACCTAATTAACATGCCCCGGTAAAATTAAGCACCTCCTCCTAACACAGAGTTTCTTCTTTTACCTTTATAAATCACCAGTTGCCTATGGGCCATGTCTGTCTCCTCTCTATCCAGAGGCTGCTCTTTGTCCCTCATTTTAGGAAAAGCACCCCTTCCTCCTCTCCATTCTTCTATTTCTTCCTCCCATCCTCCTTTACCTCTTGTCTTTATCTCTTATTCCTTGCCCTTTGTCCCTCTTGGGTAAATAAATCTCCTTTGTGCTGAGAACTTGGTCTTGGGGTTCCTGATCCAATTCTGATCCTTTCAGCCTTCTGAAGGAAATGTTGTTGACTAAGAAAGACAGAAGAAACTGTGTGTCTTAGCCCCAGGGATTCCAGAAGCAGCCATCTGAGGCTGAGAGCATCCCTGTTCTCAATCCCATAAGCACAACATGGGCAGATTTGAGAGCTTCAAAGAAGGGCCAATTCTAGCTTTACTCCTTACGTACATGGCTATGAATAGCTTGGCCTCTCTGGGCCTTGTTTCCAGTCCTGAAAAAGGATCTAGTAAAGCATCTCCTGAGTTCAAAGCTCAGGGTCAAACAGAGTCTGGCCTTAGGAAGATGAAATTAGAAAAACCACACAGGCCAACCTATTAATTGCTTTTTCTCATTGCCATGACCAAATAACTGACAAGAGACATGCTGAGGGTAGAAGTATCTATGTTAGCTCATTGTTTAAGAAAAAAAATACAGTCCATTATGTCAGAAAAGCCATGATAACAGACAGGTGAAGCAGCTGGTCATACGGCTTCTACAGCCAGAAAGCAGATAGCAATTTGGAAGCTGGATGGGGCTTTCAAACCCCAACACATGCCGCCTGATGGCTCATTTTCTCCAGCAAAGTTCCACCTTCGAAAGATTCCACAACCTTCCAAGCAGTACCACCAGTTAGGGACCAAGTTGTAAATCACAGAAGCCAGTGAAGGACATATCATATGCAAATCATAACGTGCTCAAAGCTGTTACATGCTTCATGGGACAAATCTTGAATGTTTTCCTTTCCCACTCGCTGGAAGATGAAACCCCACAGTGGCCATTCCTCCTTAGGAAAAAGTGTCTTTCCCTAGCTGGCCAAGTCATCATGGAGATCATCTGGTCATCCTCTGTATAGCTACCTTCTTCTTAGTCTGTGTGGCTGTGGTAGGTATGGTATATTGGTTAGTTCATGAATGGCAATCTTCCACAACCTAGAGTTACTGGAGAAGAAAGTTTCAGTTGAGGAAATGTCTAGAACATGTTGTCCTGTGGACATGTCTGTGAGGGACTATGTTGATTGTTACTTGATGTAGAAGGATCTGGCCCACTGTGGGTGGCACTAATCCCCTAGGCAGAGAGTGCTGAACTATGTAAGAATGGAGAAATTGAGCTTAACACAAGCAAGCAAGCAAACAGACAAACAAGCAACCAAGGGAACATATATGTATTCATTTCTCTACAAGAATGTTATGTGGACAGTCCTTTAAAGTTCTTTCCTTGACTTCTCCCTAATGATGGACTATAATCTAGACTTGTAAGCCAAACAAACCCTTTCTTCCCAAAGCTGTTTTATAAAGCAAAGGAAATGGCCTAGAACAGGGCTGTCCTCAACCCTCAGCCTGGTTCATCACTGCTTAAATGCCAGAGCCCTATAGGAAGGAAGTCTTCCTACTGTATCGATGAAGACTCTAAGAACCAGAAAGGAGAGTCTATTGGTTACACAAGTTGCTGGTGGCAGAGCCATGTTTGAAACCAGGGAGATTTGCAGTCCAGACCTCATCCTGTATGTATCACCACCTCCAAGTCATAAAAGGAAAGTGCCTCTGACATGTTTTTGAAATCTGCACCCAGCAGCCTTGTTTTTTGTGCATATATAAATAGGGGATAGAGACCCAAGCTTACAAATTTAATCATTTCCCGTTCTCCCTTTCCTGAACCAACCTTTACCAAGTGCTTGGAAAGGGGCCTCTTAAATCTACAACCTGAGGAAAAAAAATGTATCTTTGTGATTAATACGTGTTACAATGAGGAGTGACAGGGCAATAAAATGGAAAGGTCCAGGGGCCTGTAGGGAAATCCACCTGGCTGCAGGCTGTGCTTCCATAATGAGGCTGCTGGTCCGTGCTCTGGAGGTTATGTCTTCAGATGCAGGTGGAATGATTAACTAGGAAAGGATGTGTTCCTGGGAGGAGGTAGGAGGACAGGAAGAGGAAATGACTCAGAGTGGAATGCCTGGGCCTCGTTCTTCCCTTGCTTGAACTAGAAGGATATCCATTCAGTGTCTCAGTTTGATGGCCAAGATGACTTGTGCTCTCTCCTCTGTCATGTGTCCATGTTAATGCATTCAGATCACACATGTATTCGGTGGGGTGGGGAATGGTGACCACCCGAGGACAAAAGAAAGAAAAAAAATGTACTGGCTCAATCTAGTTTGCTGAAGATTCAGAATTTTACGCCAAATTGTTTGCTGGTAGGGCTCTGTTGAAGTTGGGTTTCTGTTGTGATAAATATCACAACCAAAAGCAACCTGGGGATGAAAGGGTTTATTTCATCTTGTAATTCCGGGTAACAGTCCATCACTGAGGAAAACCAAGGAAAGAACTAAAGCAGAGACGTTGGAGGAGTAGAGCTCACTGGCTTGCTTTCCCTGGCTCACTGGGCTACCTTTATTATACAGCTCAGAACTACCTACCTAGGGGATGCATCGCTCACAGTGGGCTGCCCATCCCCATCAATCATTAATCAAGAAAATGACTGACACACTTGTGTATGGGCCAATGATGTAGGAGGTTTCTAAGTTGTACTTCCCTCCTTCCAGATGACTTGAGTTTGTGTCAACTTGGCAAAAACTGATCACAGGCTCATTTACCCAATAATTGAAGTGATATTAGCAGTAAGCCCTGGGATGTCAGGGTATGTGTCTGTGTGTTTACGTACACATAACTTTGTTGTGACTGCTTATGGCTAGCAGTCTCCTCCTGCCTTGGTTTCTCACAGTGTCCATTATTACCCATGATCACACAAAATTTGCTTTCCTTTGGTTAATTCTACTCCCCAGAGCTTCCCAGAAAAGATACAAGCAAAAATAACATTATGCTAGCTGAGTTTGGGTTTTAAACATCTATGGAGGGATGGGTTGGGCTAGGTGTCTATTTTCTCTCATTGTCTCCTGGGAAGTGAGGAAGCCCAGATATTCTATTTTCCCTCAGTGCTGAGGCATCTGCCAGCTCAACACTATGGAATTTAAGACCTAAAGAGAAGGGAGCAGAGAAAGCCCTAGATGGAAATGGAGCACCCATCCAACTGGCCCATCTACTTACTGGATGGAGCTCAGGAGTGGTAGCTCAGCTAGAAACCAAAGTAGGTCCACACAAGGAGAAGGCCAGAGAGACATCCCAGAATCAATATTAAGCCTACATGTCTCTGAGAATATGGCTCTCAGCACAAAGCAGTTTGCTGGACTTTGAATAGCCATGTGTGTGTGCCTCTCTCTACCTCTGCCTCTCTGTCTCCGTCTCTGTCTCTGTCTCTGTCTCTGCATGTGTGTGCATGTGCGTGCCTGTGTGTGCATGTGCATGCATGTGTGTTGGATCTAGTGTGTGCAGAGGTGGTGTAGGGGCTCATGTCGTCTACTCAAGTCCATCTTTGACAGTGAGGGAGGAATCAGTGACAATGTGAGTGAGTGTTCCTAAGACTCCCTGTGTCCTCTTCCACCACTCTGCAACATCAGTGTCTTCTGCCCCAATGATGTCGCTTTGCATGGATGCTGTGCCCTCTCCAACACTCTATTTGGTATATGTCCCAGAATGACTCTCCTGAAGCATGCCTTAAACCGAAACCTTGAGTGCCTAGAAACACCCTATGGTTCTTATTGTCTATAGCAGGTGTGGGCAGTCTGGCCCACCTCCTGGTTTTGTAAATACAGCTTCATTGGAGCATAGTCACACACATCTGTGTATGGGCTTGGCTACTTTTCTTTCACAAAGTAGGAGCAGAGTGGGTGTAGCTGAGAATGCATGGCCTGCACAACTGGAAATACATACGATCTATCCCTTTCAAGTTTACAAAAGCCTGTCTTGGGGTAAGGCACTTGGACATCTATTGCTGGCATTTCAGGCCTGTGTCAGTTGGATCCCAGGGAATTCTCATCTGTCCCTGCTTTCTTTCAAGTACCCCATGACCCAGGAAGGAGACTTTTTTTTTTTTATCCATAATTTCTTAGTTGTCCTTATACTTTTCAAAAGCAATAAAAGTACTTGTTATGGGTTGGATGTGACCTTTCCCCTCATAAGCTCATGTGTTTCAACACTTGATCCCCAGCTGATGGTGCTATTTGGGGGTGGAGGGAGATTATAGAACTTTTAGGAGGTGAGGTAGAGCTAGAACAAATGGGTTGTTGGAGTGAGGATGGGGGTGGTGGTGTAGCCTGAATACATTCCTATCCTGCCTCTGCTTCTCGAAGCTCTCGGATGCAAGCAGACTGTTGGTGCTGTGCCTTCCCCACCTCGATAAACTACATACCCTCAAACTGAGAGATGAGCTAAATTCTCCCTCCCCAATGTCCTTGTTGAAGGCATTTTACCACAGTGACCGGAAAGTAGTCACATAGGAAGCAGTCCCTCTTCTGCATGCATTCCAGTGTGTTTGTGCAGCTTTTACAATCAGCACTAGATCAAGGCAGAATATTCTCTTCCCAATGTCCAGAACCCCCACCCTAGACTCCTCCTGCCTTGATTTCTCACAGTGTCCATTACTTTAATTTCTTGTTGACTTCAATATCAATACAAAGTAAATGTCTTTTTCATTTGCCCTCTTTATTCAATGTCGGATCTATGGAATCTGTCTCTTGATCTCACATGTAACTGTCAATTATACATCCTCAGGGCTATATTCCACACTGAGGACACATATACACAACTCTATAATTGGCATTTGGATGCCTTCTGTTTCCAGCTATCAGTGAATTGTGCTGTGATCAACACCCTTTTATGTGTTTTGAGCAGGCATGGTGGTACATCCCAGTGATCCCAGCACTTGGGAAGTGGAGGCTGGAGGATCAGGAGTTCAAGGTCAAGGTTGGCTATAGAGATGAGTCCAGGTCAGCCCAAGCTACACGAGACCCTGTGATGGTTATTTTTGATCGGTGACTTGACACAATGTACAGTCGTTTGGGAAGAGTGTCTCAGTGAGGAGTTGTCTGGTTCAGATTGGCCTGTGGACCTCCCTGTGAGAGATATTCTTAAATGGATTAATTAAAGTAAAAAGACCCCACCCTGCACGTGAAAGATGCTCTCAGTGCTTTGGCTTTAGACTGAAAGAAAAGCAGAGAGTCAGTTGAGCTCTCCATAATGAACCTCTTGAGGTTCCCTCAAACTTCTGCTGTTATGGCCTCCCCACCAGCGTGGAGGAACCTGGAACTATGAGCAGAATAAACCCATACTCTCTTGAGTTGTTTTTATCTGAGTATTTTAACAGCAACAAGAAAGGATATAAGACAGACCTTGTCTTAAGTACAAAGTGCAAAACTGAAATATATTTCAATTGAGCTGCTTAAACTCATCTTAGGTTGTCCCCTGACCAAGTTCTGGTGGGTACTAGCAGGTCACCTTCCATTTGACTGTCATCAGGGGCATTTGAGGACTGTGGCTGCTATTTGGACTTTTTGTCATTTGGGGTTTTATTGATGCTGATTTCCCCCTCTTTGCAGTTCTGGCTCAGGTCATAGTGGGGTCACTGCAGTTTAAACTTGTAAGATTAATCTTGCTCTCAAGTAGGAGATTTCCTAATGAAAGGGCCACTCTGATTCAGTTTTGTCGTCTGGAAGTCTAGAGGTGTGTGTCACTCTCCTTTCAGATAATCTGTCCCATTTATTTATCTGGGTCTTTTATATATTTGGCTGAGACTGTATTCACAGACATTTGTCCCATAAATATCCTCACTTGAACTCTCCCTTGCTTTTGTGCCCAAGGGTTGATGAATTCGGGCTTTTACTCTCAATGTACTTTATTAGTTTTCTTGTTCTCACAGTTCCGACCTTAACTATTGCTCAAGATTTTTTTGTTACCTTCAGAATGACACAGATAACCTCATAAATTGCTTTCTATATTTTTTCTACCTTTAGATTTTAAATCTACCAGGAAATGATTTTCTATGCATCTATTTGGTAAAAGCAAAGGGTGGTGAAAATTTCCACATGTGGCTATTCAGTTGATATGTTTTAAATTAAGTCTTTTATTCACAGAACTGCTGTGCCGTCCATTACCTCTTCATGTGCTGTTTTCTTGCATGAGTACTGTGTATGGTAATCATTGTCAGTATCAATATTCTGACAATTACTATAACCTCAAATACTTACCCTTCTAAGCTGATCAAGGTGCATACCTGAAGTTCCTGTACCAGGGAGGCTGAGGCAGTACGGCAGCTGCTCCTAACCTGTGGATTCTGACCCCTTAGTGATGTTGAATGACCCTTTCACAGGGGTCCCATATCAGATATCTTGTCTATCAGGTGTTTACATTACAATTCATGACAGTAGAAAAGTTACAGTTATTAAGTAGTAGCAAAACGATTTTAAGGTCGGGGGTCACCACAACATGAGGAACTGTATTAGGATCTTAGTATTGGGAAGGTTGAGAACCACTGTAATAAAATCACCTGAGTTCAAGGATTTGAGGCTGAGAAGCATAAAGAGACCCCCATCCCAGTATCACAAACAAAACCAACTAACCAAACAACCCAACAAGGCCGACCACACTCTTAGGAACATGCATAATAAAGACAGCTGTTTACACAGAACTATGAGATGTTCCTGGGCAAAGATGGAATATTGTATATATACTGCATTATACGTATATATGTATGTGCATATAGGTTACCATAGCTTTATAATAGATTGCCTTTGGTTTTGTTTGAAGCTGGGCCTCACGTAGTCAGATGAGTTTCAAACTCATTATGCAGCTGAAGATGATTTTAAACTCTTGATCTCCCTACATCCACCTTTCCAAGTGCCAGGATTAAAGGCATGAGCCATCACATCCAGTTAATAGATCTTGAACTGTGGATAGTAACTTACATTCTTCAAAACTGCCTCAGCTACTATTGTAGCTCATCTCTCCCTACTCATCTTTTTTATGTTCATGATTAGTTATTAAAAGAAATACTGGGTGTCGTTATGACATTTCATCCATGCACATTCGTTTTGAACACCTTCAGTCCCCTCTTGTCACGTCACTCCCCTCCTGCTCTCTCTTCTAAGCCTTCCTTCTGATTTCATGTATTATCACTATTATTTTGTTTACAAAGGTAATATTATGTGTGTTCATACATGTAAATGAAACTTACTAAGTCTCTTTAGTGTTGCTTGTATGTAGATGTTTTTAGGTCTGGCCACCTGGTATTGGATCACCCGTTAGGGAACTCATCCCTGAGAAAGATTGATTATCCCTCTCTCAGCAGCCATTAACAGTCTCTCAGACTGTAGCTTGAGGGGGTGGGCCTTGTGAGATTGCTCTCATCTATGATGACATGCCAATCGGTGTTTTCCTTGTTCAGGTCCTGTTTAGCTGACCAACTGTTGACATTTCATGGGGGTAGCTTCCCTGTCATAGATAGAAGACATGTTCACCCAGGATATGTCCTGGTGGTCTGGCTCTTATAACATTTTCCCCCTCCTCTTCCATAATGTTTCCTGAGCCCTAGCTAAAGGAGCTGTGTTGTAGATGTATATAATGGGACTGGGCAAGGTGCTCAGAAGAGGGTGGTATGTCCTACAGCTTGCTCTGAGTCGTTTCAGCAATGCTATGACAAACCTCATTCCCTTTAGAGCATGTTCTGCAATGGCAACAACTGGGTAGAGATTTTGGAGGTGAGACATCCATTCCAATCCCAGCATAGCCTTTTTGCTAGCTGTGTGATCTCCAGCAAGTCCTGGAGTATCCTGCCTCAGTATCTTCATACATATACAGAGCCAGGATCCATCCTGCCCAGGCTCCTCCTCCGAGACTGGTAAGAGGCTCATTTGCTATAATGGATGGGAATGTATTAGCAGATGGGTGAGAGCTCTATCAATGTCAGTTATTTTTAGTGAACGCATCCTGGTGTTGACACAACCTGGGTGAGCATTTGTACAGGGACGAGCTGAATTCAGCCCTAAAGAAAGCAAAGGAAAGGAACTGTGGAGGCATCTAGCTAACATGAGGAGATGCTGCATGTGCTATGCAGGAATATAGAGAAAAGATGGACCTGAATGTTCTGCCACGGTCTGGGGAAAGTTGCCCTGGTCCACAAGGTCAGTTGGGACCAGAAGCTTGGTATCTGATCTAGTGACCCAAGATGCTGGAGTCTCCTTTTTCTTCCAATGAAATGGTAGTGCAGCCATTTCCCGCCTCTCCTCCCCCTATCCCACAAAGCTAATTATTATAAAAATTCTCTGTCATTGCTTTGCAACGGTCCACAGCCTAACTAATTTAAAAATGCAAATGAATGCTAAATTACAGTTAGGTTTGGAGTTGGTTCCCTGCCCACGTACCTAGAGATAGTAGGCGTTATTTCTGTGGTTGGAAATCAATCTTTGGTGCCCCAGGGTGACTTGATAATGGCCAGTGGCATCACTGCTGATGTCACGAGGTGCTGGGCTGATGGAGTTCTGCAGCATGGGGGACCATCAATCTTAACCTGTCTCTGCCTCTGCAGCGGCATACTGCAGTGGCTCTGGGATTTTTCTGGAAGGGGCCCTCCCTCTGCCATCTGTCAGCCCTGGGATGAGCCTGGTTCTAGTGGTTGGGCAGCTCTGCCTTCAGAACACCCCTCCTCACTGTGAGCTTGGAGGCTGAAAGCTGTTTGGTGATTATGCTGAGGATGAGGCACAGGAATTGCTGTCAGTAAATGGAGTGATTAGCATGGTCCACAGTCCACTGTGACAGGTCAGGAGCCTACCCTGAAAAATGGACTCTTTAGAACTGCAGTCCAAAATGCATTACAAAAAACAGACAGACATACAGACAACCCCTAGCCTCTTGTGTGTGTATTTTTTTTTTTCATCATACTGGGTTTTGGAAAAGCTATGGCCCAGGGTAAAACAGTGGGCTATTGGGTCAGAAAAAAAAAAGTCAAAGGAAACTTCTGGGCTAGAAGTGATTTTAACTTTTGCTGTGCAGTAGAGTCACCTGGGAAGCACTGAATGTTTGGCTCAAACTAGAAGCCTCACCCTCCATGACATTTTCCCAATGACTGAGGTTAGACCAGGCTACAGTGCTGTTTGAAATCTCCAGTAGATTCCAGGATGCAGCAACGTTGGGATCATTTCTCCAGCCAGCCTCTGGACATCCTGGTGGGAACAGTGTGGCCACAGAGAGGCTACCTCTAAAAGTAGTGAGAGCACAGGAGGGTCAGGGAGCTCAGACAGGATGAGAACCAAGACTATTTCACCACTAATGTGGGCTCCTTTTCTGTGTGGACCAATGGTAAACCCATTCCTCTGAGCTTTGCTTAATCCTGTGACAAAGCGACTCTGGGTGGTCTGGTTTCTTACAGGGCAGAGTCTTACTCTTCTCTGACTCTAGGTAGTGATCTGAATTTGCAGATTCTCCTGCCCCATGTTTCCAAGGTGTACCTTGGCCACCCAGAGAAGAGTAGCTTGGAAGCAGACTGCTCTCTTTAGCACTAGCTCTGTACAGGGACCAAGAACAATAAACTAAACCTCTTCCGCTCCCGTTCCTTCCTCTAGATCCAGTGTGTAGAACCAAATCAAAGTGCCTGGCTAGGAATGGAATTGGCTTTCAAACCACAGTCTAGTGCTGGGCAGGAGGACATTGGCAAACACTTGACTTACTAATTGAACAATGTAAACATAAATACTCCACTGCCTTTCCCCTTGCTCCACTAGCCCCAACATGATTTACTCATTAGGTCTTAATTTAAAATATTTGCTTGTGTGGGAATTTCTGTATAATAGTCTCTACCTATTTCTAATCATAGCTAATAGAGCACTAACAACTAGTTTACAGAACAAAATGTCTTGTACTTTTCTCATATATGTCTGTGTTTATGTGCACAGAAAAAATAGAACTTAAAAAAACATATACATGTGTGTGCTTGTTTATGTGCACACACATGTCACACCACATGTGTGCCTGGGTAGGTCAGAAGGTGACTTGTTAAGAGTCAGTTCTTGCCTTCTGCCTTGTGGGTTCTGTGTATCAAAATCAGGCCATCAAGCTTTGTGGAAATCACTTCTATCTTCTAATTCATCTTGCTAACCCAGAACTTCATTTAGATAACTATCTATCTATCTATCTATCTATCTATCTATCTGTCTGTCTGTCTGTCTGTCTGTCTGTCTGTCTGTCTGTCTGTATGATGTGTGTCACACAAATACTATTTGTTTATTTGCAGTGCTGCGTATTGAACATAGGGTCTTGTGTATGGCAAGCAAGTACCGTATCACTGAGCTGAATCAGCCTCATTATCTATCTATCATCTATCTATCTATCTATCTATCTATCTATCTATCTATCTATCTCCTAACTCCCCTTGGTTCCCCCTCCCACATCTCCTTCCCAACTTCACATCTTTTTCTTATCATATAACCCTCTGAGTCTAATTAGTGCTGCCCTAATACACACCGATGTGGAACTATCCACTGGGATAGGGACAACCTACTTTAGGTCACCTTTCACAGCATCCATCAACTGCCAACAGCCTCTTAGCTGGGGAGTGAGCCTTGGAACACTCTCCTCTACCCATGCTGGAATATCAACCAGCTTGATCTTGGGCAGGTTACCACAGCTGCTACCACAGCTTATGTGCACTTATGTGCGCTATGGCCATGTCACATCCAGAACACACCATTCTATACCTGTCCTCCATATCCTCGGCTCATACACTCTTTTTGCCATCTCTTCTGCTGTGTACCTTGAGTCTTAGAGGTGAGGTGGGAACACTAGGGGTAGTTTTAATTAATAATTTCTTTAACACACATTTATTGAGTTTCTATGTTGCACCTAGATGGGTGAGCATGGGTCAGGAAAATGGAATAAAGTCAGTTTTCATTACTGTTAACTTTGTCGGGTGTTGACAGAAAACTGTAGAACTGTATCTGGGTTATCACATGTGAGTTTGTTTCTGTTGTTAACTTCCTTCCAATTTCAGTTCTCTCAACCACCAAATGAGGGTGGGTTGTAACTGAAGCCTCATCAGAGGGTACTTAGGAGGATCACATGACTCAGAGGTTGGAAAACAGCGCCCCGCACATCATGCATATCTAACGTCAGCCATATGCAAACCAGCTGGGATAAAACAAGATGAAAATCAATCTTTGGTTTTAGTTATGAAAACTCAGAAGCACCCCAGGAGACAGTTAAGGAGAGGAAGCGAGGATCCCTGCCAATTCCCTCACTCACCCAAGAGGCTCGGCTGGCATTTCCTTGTCCCTTTAGACGGCAGCTTGCCACTGGCTGAGTTGGTGGCAGTGGGCCAGTCACTGAGTTTAAATAGAATTTTCTTTGTAAATTGACACAGCAATGAAATTACCAAGCTGCTGTGTTTATCTTTCTAAATAAAAGACAGATTTTAAGTACATTATACGAGAGTAATTGAAAATCAGAAGCAAATGAGGTAGGGTGTGTGCTGGGATTTCTAGGCTAATGTGTCATTCCACTCTCTGACCATGAATTAGGTATAGTAGGAGGAAAGGGGGCATTCCGTGGGATCCCTATTCTCTGAGCTGATATGAAGAGGAAAATTCTCATAGTGACACTAGCTTACCATTTGGGAAACCCGAACTCCCCAGGTTTCTTCTAGGCGTGGAAGTGTCACATTACAGATTTCAGTTGAGGTTTTGCTGTTTCCAGGAGAAACAGGATTGTTGTCTGGAGAATCAAACTCTTCTTCCTCAGGGTTCAGGCTGCAGGCAGCAGGTGGTTTTCTTTAACCCAAGTTTAACTTCCAGGCACCCCTGAGATAAGCTGGTCCAGAACCTGCATAGTACATCGGGTGACTGCCCAAGGTGAGCTAGAACACTACCAGTTTCTGCATGAGGTTAGCCCACCCAGGGAAGTGGAACTGGTTGAAGGGTTTTGAGCCTTTTGTCTGTAGTCTGTCCTGATGGTAACAGTGAGGGAGGTTTCAGTGAGTCCCTGTCTTGTCTAACTCCATTACCTCCAGGCGGGTCATGACCAACTAAATTAGAACTGATTTTAGCATGAATAATTTAAGATATTTTCTGAGCCTTGAAAGTAAGAAGGGGTACATCTTGCAGGCAAATGTGCAAAGACTGAGAAAATAGCTGGATCTTTAAAGTGCTTACCATATGTGCACAAAGATCAGAGTTCAATGCCCAGCATCCAGACAAGAAAGCCAGGCATGGTGCTATACACATATAAATCGATGGCTATGCTCAGTCCAATGAGTGGCTGTGTGCATCCACTTCTATATTTGTCAGGCACTTGTGGAGCCTCTCAGAAGCGAACTATATCAAGCTCCTGTCAGTAAGCACTTGTTGGCATCCACAATAGTGTCTGGGTTTGATAACTGTATATGGGATGGATCCCCAGGTGGGACAATCACTGGATGGCCTTTCCTTCAGTTTCTGTCCCAAACTTTGTCTCTGTATTTCCTCCAATGGGTATTTTGTTCCCTCTTCTAAGAAGGACTTAAGTGTCCATACTGTGGTATTCCTTCTTCTTGAGCTTTATGTGGTCTGTGACTCGTATCTTGGATATTCTGAACTTCTGGGCTAATGTCCACTTATCAGTGAGTGCATATCATGTGTGTTCTTTTGTGATTGGGTTACCTCACTCAGGATGATATTGTCTAGTTCCATCCATTTGTCTAAGAATTTCATGAATTCATCATTTTTAATAGCTGAGTAGTACTCCATTGTGTAAATGTACCACATTTTCTGTATTCATTCCTCTGTTGAAGGACATCTGGGTTCTTTCCAGCTCCTGGTTATTATAAATAAGGCTGCTATGAACATAGTGGAGCATATATCCTTATTGGAGCATCTTCTGGGTATATGCCCAGAAGTGGTATCTTCAGGTAGTACTATGTGTCTAATTTTCTAAGAAACTGCCAAACTGAGAACAGGGTCCCCAATGGGGGAGCTAGAGAAAGGACACAAGGAGCTGAAGGGGTTTGCAGCCCCATAGGAGGAACAACGATATGAACCAACCAGTACCCCCAGAGCTCCCAGGGACTAAACCACCAATCAAAGGGTACACATGGAGAGACCCATGTCTCTAGCCATATATGTCGCAGAGGATGGCCTTGTGCGACATCAATGAGAGGAGAGGCCCTTGGTCTTTTGAAGGCTCAATGCCCCAGTGTAGGGGAATACCAGAACGGGGAAGTGGGAGTGGGTGAGGAATACCAGAACAAGGGGAGGGTAGATGGGATATGAGGGGATGGGAGGGGAAATGAGGAAAGCAGATAAAATTTGCAATGTAAATAAAGAAAACATCTAATAAAAAATAAATTGATGGTTGGTATGGTAGAGACAGAAGGTGGAACAAGCCTGACGAAAAATATTCAGAGTTATTCTCTGCACTCTACACATATACAAGTATACCCTACCCCTACACACACATGCACCTACACACATGAAAACTTTACAAAGTATCAGCCACACATAGTCTGGATAAAAAGGATAGTGGAGAAATGACTGCCCTAAGTCTTGTCAGGTCATCGTCCCCTGCCATCTGTTTATCTTTTTTGCTTATAAAACAGTAGCCTGTGCAGTTCTTAAGCACAAGTTACAGGGCTGTTCAGATCTAAGGATGATCCATCCTCATATCTAAGCATATTGTGGTAAATAACTGAATATCCACGATAAAAGGTTGCTGTCTGCAGAGAACAGATAATTCTACTTGAAGAATATTGGCAAACGAATGTTCCTTATAGAATATTGGAAGCCTAGTGGTGATATAGCTATTTAGAGCCAGCTCATCACTGGGCCTTCAGCGTGGTGGTCATGTAGCCCAGGATGGTCTAGGTTTCACCATATAACCAAGTATGGCTTTGAATTCCAGATTCTCCTGCCTCCAGCTCCTGAGCCTTCTTCGTGTTAGAATTACCAGCGTTGACCATCACTGGACCACTAGATGGAATTCTCAAGGCCAAGGCTATTGGTAGGGAGATATAAAGGCATGTTTGGATTTCCTTTGTTTCTTCCTCGAGTTGAAAGTTTGCTCCTTGGTGTCTTTATATATGGAGGCAGGGGTGACCTAGAGAAGTAAATATATCTGGGGAAACATGACAGTGATGGATTGGACAAAACTAGATGCAGGGTCTGCTGCTCAGAGCCTGCTGCACAGGGAGGGAGAGGCAGTCATATAATGTGAGTCTCATTGTTGAAGCATCACTAATGTTCCCCCAACACACACACACACACACACACACACACACACACACAGCAACACAGAACGGCAGAACGGCTACCCCCTGTGCTCTTTATTTAAAGCACTGGCCACAAAGCCCAGGGTTATCCTTGTTCTGAGCATTTCCTAGACAGTTGGCCTCACTTTGCTCCACTATAAATAAGGCACCATGTTGTGATGTTCCTTGAGACTCTAAAGTGGTGGCAAAGAGCTTGGGAACTGAGGCTGGGTTTAAGTCTGCCTTCAGTAGAGATCGGGATCCTATCAGTGGAAGTGGTTTGAATTTGGTGTCTCTGATCTCTCCCAATTCTAAAGAACAGATTGCCTATCACTCTAGTACAGTGGTTCTCAACCTTCCTAATGCTGTGACCCCTTAATACAGCTCCTCATGTTGTGGTGACCTCCAACCATAAAATTATATTTGTTGCTTCTGTTATGAATTGGAATGTAAATATCTAATATGCAGATAGTCTTAGGCTCTGTTAAAGGGTTTCTACCCATAGGCTGAGAACCCCAGCTTTAGCAGGAAGGCAATCGTCAGACTGGCCTCTGCAACACAGCTGCAGCCCATAGAAAATCTGATAGAACCGAACCAGCTTCAGAGAGAGGACAACTCATCCTGCCCCCTGGTGGACATGTCTCTCCATCTTCTTGGACCATACTGAGCATCCTCAGAGATTCAGGCCAGACTGCTTCTCAGCCTTGAAGGACAAATGCAGACAAATGAGCTGGCATTAAGAGTGCAAAGTTTGCATTATCTTGTCACCATGTTGTATGGAATGAAATATTTAGAGAAGGAAGGAGGCATGAAGAAGCTTTGGGATGGAGTGACAACATCATGGACAAGAGTTAAGGGGATTTTAGCCAGATTTATTCTAGGGCATGTGTTGGATGTACTCATGTTTGTACATATGTGAGTGCACACATGTGTTCAGGTAAATATGCATGTGTCAGAGTGTGGAATTTTTAAGTTGACATTGGGTATCTGCCATCATCATTAATTGTTGAATCAGAATCTCTGGATACATCCAGAGCTCTGATTCCAAGTGGTTTAGCTCACCAGCTTGCTTGAGGGAGCCCATGAGCCTCTGTCTGAGAGTAAGATTACCGGCAGCTACAACAACTGCATGGGGACCCTTAACTGCGTTAAGGATCAAGCATTGGTCCTCGGGCTTGTGGGCAAGCACTTTATTTCTGAGCTTTCTACTCCCTGGAAGAAAGACAAAGGTGACTAACCACAAAACCTTGTGTGTAGCCTTCAGCAATAGGGCCTTATTAGGTTCAAGCCAGATGGGGTCCCAACACTGAGAGGGGGAGTGGATATGGGTTTTCACCCCTCAGCAAAACGCTGTCTGCAAATGATTCCTTTTTGCAAAGGAAAAATAGTTTTATTCAATGGTGTCTCACTGGGTAACTACTCAAGGGTAGAGCTCATGTCCAGCAAGCACTAAGTAGGTTTGTGGGGAGGTTGTTTGTTTGTATGTATGTGTTTGTTATATTTTTGTTCATATGGTTTGTTTTTCCCCCATCTTAATGTGTCCTTAAATGAAGACCCAAGTTCAAATCCCTAAGCATTCCCATAAAAAAAAATTGAACATGGCTGTTTGGTTTTGTAATCTCACTACTGGAAGATTGAGGCAAATGATTCTTGGGAGCTTGCTGGGCCATCAAGCCTAGCTGAAACAGCAGGCTCTCTGTTTTGTGAGAAGCCCTGTATGGATCTGAATGAGAGTGGGCCACATAGACCCACATATCTGAATACTTAGTCCCCAGTTGGTGGAACTGTTTGGGAAGGATTAGGAGGTGTGGCCTTGTTGGAGGAGGTGTGTCACTGGGGGGTGGGTTTTTCGGTGTCAGTATGGCTCCGTGGCTTCTGGCTGTGACTCAGAATATGGAGATGTGAGTTTTTGGCTCTGCCTGCTGCCATGTCTTCCCTCTGCCACCATGGATTCCAGTCAGCCAGAACCATAAACCCAACTATACAAGCTTACTTTTATAAATTGCCTTGGTTGTAGGATTTTATCACATCAAGAAAAAGGTAACTGAGACACCCTTTCCCAATGCAATAAGATGGAGAGGTATGGGAGATAACCCAAATCCTCCTCTGGCACTGGCCTCTGTATGTGTGTGCACAGGCACATGTACACACACACACACACACACACACACACACACACACACTACCACCATCACACATTCACAAACAAATGAACAGGGCAACAGGACAGATCATATGCTCACAATACATTAAGAGTGCATAACTCCACATTCTGTCTTGACTGGCTCAACCGTGGTGATTAAGTGTTGAGACTGGGAACAAGACTGTTTGAGTGAGAGACCAGGCTCTGCTCCATCCTGGATATTTGATCTATGGCAAGATCCTAACCTCCTTGACTCTTGGTTTATTACTCTGTGTAAAAGAAGCTGAGAAAGAGTAGCAAACTCAGAGAGTCACTGCAAAGCTTAGAACCTTTCGCCTGTACAGTGAGTTTTCTAGAACCAGGTGTCCAGTATGTTCCTACCAGGCTCTATGGTTATCACCCTTACCGTGTCTTGAGGATCGTGACACTTGATGGCTGAGCCATTGAGGTATCTTTGAGGCATTTCTCGTTAGAACTTCAGCCACTCCTAGAAGTTCAAAGCCCCAAAATGGACAACATGGCCACCTGAGCCCCTCCAGGGAAAGCTAGGCACAGCTGCCAAAGTTTGTCAACTTGGCGACCCCAAATGTTTTCTTTTATTTAGAATCTCATAACATTCTGTCATAAATGTTTTATAATTGCCTCATGAATTATTCACCTTCAACTTAATAACCTTAAATTTTATGGGATTATAGTTTTATGGGAGAAAACATTACCAACCCGGGACCCAGCTGGGAAGGGGAAATGCTGACATAGACAATTTATTTCCATGTTGTGGTAGAGAAATTTTTTAACTATAAAATATGGAATATTAATAAAAGCAGAAGTAAGAAAACGAACAGAAGGGAGAACATTCTTATGTTGCTCTTTTAAAAATATTTTATGTCAAAGCTGTACATGTAGTGTTTCCCACAATCCACTGTGGCTTGTGCTACCTTCTTTAATAAAACCAAATAAAATTCCTTCGTTTCTCTTCCTTACCTACTCAGAGCTTGGTTTTCCTATAATTTTATCCATAACTGAATTTCATTTCGTCTCTTGATATTCACTGATGACTTTTATGTATATGTGTGCCTATCTATTTGTCACAACTGTGAAGGTACCAGAGGAAGAGAAGTAATAATGTCATAGTTGAAGTTTCATCTGTCAACTTGGAACAAACTAAAATCATCTGGAAAGGGGGATCTCAGCTGAATCGTTGCCTCCATCAAATTGGCCTGTGGCATGTGGGACACTTTCTTGATTGGTAACTAATGGAGGAGGTTCCAACCAACTGTGATACCTCAGGGCTGATGGGCCTAGATTGTGTAAGAAAACAGGCTGAGCATGAGTCAGGGGAAATAAGCCAGAAAGCTACATCCCTCCTGAGTCTCTGCTGCAGTTTCTGCTTCAGGCTCCTACCTTGAGTTCCTGCTTTGGCTTCCCTCTATGATGGAGTAGAATCTGTAAACTATAATAATTCCTTTCCTACCTAAGTCACTTTTTGATCAATGTTTTATCACAGCCACAGAGAAGCAAACAATGACGGGTCCCCTGGAAGGCTGTGATCCATCTTCTTAGCTCTCATGAATGGTATTTAAGTTAATGTCACTCTATCACCATTTTGGATGGTTAGAGCTTTTGTTTTGGAATGTTCTTGGTGATATCTCAGGACCCTGGTAGTGTAGTATTTGGAACAGTAGAGGGAAGATTGGAGCCTGAGTCTTGGCTATCATTTAATTAATGCATATATTTAGCAATTCAATTATGTTTTCTCAGTCTGGCTTCCTGATAATGGATGAGACATGCTTTTGCGAGAACAAGACCCTATATAAATGTACCAGAGTTGCCGAGGGGCATTGGGTTGACTCGGAGCTCAGAGTAAAGATGGACAGGGAACTCCAATGAAAGTAGGTTCATCTCAGATAAAGAGAGCTGGCAAAGTTGACTCTTGCTTGAGTTCAAATCTTCCCTGGAACAATAGAGAAAAAAGTGAATCTCTCCTGTCTGAGTGCCAGGTGCTATCCATGGGATCTGCAGGACTCTGGCTTGGCCAGAGCCATCAAAGAATTGCTGCTCTCTGAGGGGAAAGGGGAGCAGAAGCCAGAGCCAGAGCCAGGAGGGCTGCTGGGCCTCTTTCACAGAGTTGATGGCATCAGGACACAGTGGGCAGTGGGATGCAGCAGGCTGGGGCCACAGAAAGTGACTGTGATAAGCTTGAGCAGCTTCCAGTGAGGAAAGCTTTGGGATAGAATTCCCTTCCCCAAGGTGTTGCAGCTCTATAAGACAGATACTCTCAGATGGTCTTTGGTAAAATAACTCATGCACTTTGTTCCTTGTGGATAAGCTCTTATAAACATTCTGGGGTCGTTTGGGGTATAAAGGCAGATGTTTTCTGTTGGCTTTGTCTGAAATGTTAGGGATACCTCATCTGCATGTGGAAGGATTTAGTTTGTTCCCTATGTGACTGATTGTCATAGTCCTCTCTAGGCGGAGCCGTGGTCATGTGTTCCAGGACAGGAACCTGGCTGGGAATAGATTTAAATGCCTATGACTTTCAGTTAGGAGAATTTCCCAGGTTTCTGAATCCGTTGGACCTTACCAAGTTTCCTGTCTGGTGGCATGGTCTACTGCCCCACACATATCCATCAATGCCAGGTAATTACTTCCTCTAGTATTAAACCCTTTAATTAGCCAGATGCATGGCACAGATCAGCATCAGTGAGGTTTAGGCAGAAGGATTCTGAGTTTGAGCCAGCTTTGGCGATGAGACCATCTCCAAAACCCAAACAACAAACAAACAGAACAGAAAACATTTTATTGAAATGATGCAGTTTGTGTGCAAATATTAGCATAAACGTAATAGATTCGATAGAATTAATTCAAACTTCCCACATTACAGATGGACAAACTAAGGTCTAGGGAAGACAGTAGATGTGACCTGATTCTCCAGTGAGTTGACAGCAGGAAAATAGTTTGATTCTTTGGCTAGTAATACTGAGTACTTGTCTAAACATCAAGTCCCAGAGACATACCTCAAGTGATAGGTCCTGGATTGGAGGGCATGGGGTTAGAAGTGAATATGGAAGAGAGCAAGCTGGAGGAAAGAATGGGGGACCAATGAGTCCTGCAAGCAGAGCTCAGGAGTCAGAGGGGCAGGCAAGCATTTTGCATGGGCGAGACCTGAGTCGTCCAGTTCCAACTGAAACCAGTCCCCCAGAGGCTGTGTTCTGTCTGCCTCACAGTCTGCCTTGCCTTCTAATAACATTTTATTACAATTCTCTGGGTTCTGATTCATTTTCCTGACAGCTTTCTTTCTTATTGCTTTTTCTGGCCCCACAATGAGGACAGTGAGTACCTTAACGAATGCAGTGAACAGTTGGGTGCAAGTCATTTGGCCTAAATGGCTCTCTGTCCTCTGCCTAATGATGCTCTTTTGGGGATGTTTCCCTTGCCTCTCTGAACGGATGATAGATGGTGATGCCTGCTAGTGTCTGAGGATACAAGCAGTGTCACAAACTTAGGACATCATCTATAAGAATATGGTGGGTCTAACTACTAGAGGGTCCCCTGCCAGCTAAGGACAGAGAGCTCACACGTGTAGAGGTCTGTAGTATGCCAAACATCTTTCTTAGCATCTTCTCTCTGGGTTCCAGAGTATTCTGTGCATTTTTTCTAATAGCTAGAGTTGCTAAAAATCTGTTTCCCCAGGGTGGAATTGTTCTAGTCTGCATCTTCTCATAGGGCTGCTCTCTGTCTTTCGGTGAGCGATTCACTTTGTTCTTTCATGCTCCAAGGGAAATCTGAACTCAAGCAAGAATTGGCTTCTTCGCCAGCTCTGAAATTAGCCCACTTTCTATTCAGAGCATCCTGATGGCCAACACAAGCTCTACTAAGTTCATTTTGATCAGGGAGGGATGGTCCTTGAGGCATTCCTATTCGGGTGTTATCACCTCTACTCTCATTTTACAAGTGATCAAGGCAAGGTTTAAGAGACTTCACTAAGACCCTTGTACAGAGAGTATAAGCCAGAAAGACCATGACATCCCATTATTAGCCTTGTTGCCTGCTGCTAGGAGCAGTGTTTTATCTCCAGGACCTTCTGCATTTCAGCTCATTCTCCATTCAGATGATTGCATATGGGCCCATGATAGAGATACAGCGTCAGGTCTTCTCTCTACTTCGATGATGACTCTGAACTGAGAGGCGGCTTTGGCTATGCATCAGTGTGTGAAATAGAGTCTGCAGAGTTGTAAACATTAGGAGGTTGGATAATGAAGGAGCTCCCCCATATAATACTGCAGCCCAGTCAAGTCAGACCTGAAATGATAGACCTGATTATTTTGATTCTTGGTGGTAGGACTTGCTGGTGGATATAGAAAACTGGATTAGCTAATGAGGGTTGGAAGCAACAAGGAGAGGGGAGAAAACCCCCCCTTGTATGTAGAAGGAATCGGAATAAAATGAGTCCAGACAGGTGACACTCCATGGAGACAGACAGGGATGGACACATACTTCAGCGAGGCAATTAGTTTGGTGAAGCATGGCCAAGGGTAGCTTTATCAGGATGCTTGGTTTTTGTAGCTGCTGATAGGATAAACTACTCTGGCAAAATCAACTTCATGAAGAATGGATTTATTCTGGCTCACATTTCAAGGGTAGAGTACATCATGTCATGGAAGTTATGGCAGCAGGAGATTGAAGCAACTGGTCACAGAGTATCTAGAGTCAGAAGACAAGAGCAGTGGACACGTTCATGCCTCTGTTTATCGCCATCCCCATACCCCTTACACAGTCTGGGATCCTCGTCCAGGAATGGTTCCAGTCACAGTTAAGACAGGACTTCCTACATCAACTAATGTAATCAGGGTAATCCTTCTCAGGCAGGCTCAGAGGCTCATCTCTGAGGTGATTCTAGATTCTGTCAAGTTGACAGCACTCATCATCATGGGGAAAAACCTACTCTGAGAATAAAACATCTTACATATACATTTTAGATAGAAAAAATGTATATGTACTCTTTAAGTTTTCAAAATAGTTAAACTGGGATTTTATCCACCATGTTTTGATTACACTCACCCCTCCCCCACTCCAGGGTAAATCTCCAGGACACTCATTATTGTAGCTCTCAACATATATGTATGTGTGTATGTGTGTATGCATATCCTACATATGAGAGAAAATAAATATTTTAATTTTATTGGGAAGAAGGTACATAGTGGTGCTTGACTCAGAGGATAAAGCACTTGCCAAATGAGCTTGAAGACAAGAGTTCATATCCTGAGAACCCATGAAAGCTGGATGGGTACACTGACTTGCCTTAATCTCAGCACTGTACTCAGGAGGTGGAAATAGGTAAGCTGGTCAGATAGACTAGCCAAATTTGTAAGCTCTGGTGTTCAGTGAGAGACCCTACCTCAGTAAATAAACTAGAGAGAGATGGAGGAAGATATCTGTTGTCAATCTCTGCCCTCCACATACACATGTGTACATATACATTTATAAACCCACAACTACAAACATGCAAAAGAGGAAAAGGATACTTGTCATCATTTTTTAGAAAAGGATCATCATATTTTAATTTTTTATTAGATATTTTCTTCATTTACATTTCAAATGCTATCCCAAAAGTCCCCTATACCCTACCCCCTCCCCCCCCCGCTCTCCTACCTACTTACTCCCACTTCTTGGCCCTGGCGTTCCCGTGTACTGGGGCATATAAAGTTTGCTAGACCAAGGGGCCACTCTTCCCAATGATGGCCGACTAGGCCATCTTCTGCTACATATGCAGCTAGAGACATGAGCTCTGGGGGTATTATTAGTTCATATTGTTTTTCCACCTATAGGGTTGCAGATTCCTTCAGCTCTTGGGTACTTTCTCTAGCTCCTATATTGGGGGCCCTGTTTCCATCTTATAGATGACTGTGAGCATCCACTTCTGTATTTGCCAGGAACTGGCAAAGCCTTAAAGGAGGCAGCTATATCAGGGTTCCTTCAGCAAAATCTTGTTGGCGTATGCAATAGTGTCTGCGTTTGGTGGCTAATTATGAGATGGAGCCCTGGGTGGGGCAGTCTCTGGATGGTCCATCCTTTCATCTTAGTTCCAAACTTTGTCTCAGCAACTCCTTCCATGGATATTTTATTCCCTATTCTAGGGAGGAATGTAGTATCCACACGTTGGTCTTCCTTCTTGATTTATTTGTGTTTTGGGAGTTGTATCTTGGGTATTCTAGGTTTCTGGGCTAATATCCACTTATCAGTGAATGCATATCAAGTGACTTCTTTTGTGATTGGGTTACCTCACTTAGGATGATATCTTCCAGATACATCTATTTGGCCAAGAATTTCATAAATTCATTGTTTTTAATAGCTGAGTAGTACTCCATTGTGTAAATGTACCACATGTTCTGTATCCATTCCTCTCTTGAGGGACATCTGGGTTCTTTCCAGCTTCTGGCTATTATAAATAAGGCTGCTATGAATATAGTGGAGCATGTGTCCTTATTACCAGTTGGAACATCTTCTGGGTATATGCCCAGGAGAGGTATTGTTGGATGTAGTGGTAGTACTATGTCCTGTTTTCTGAGGAACTGCCAGACTGATTTCCAGAGTGGTTGTACAAGCTTGCAATCCCACCAGCAATGGAGGAGTGTTCCTCTTTCTCCACATCCTCGCCAGCATCTGCTGTCACATGAATTTTTGATCCTAGCCATTCTTACTGGTGTGAGGTAGAATCTCAGAGTTGTTTTGATTTGCATTTCCCTGATGATTAAGGATGTTGAACCTTTTTTCAAGTGCTTCTTAGCCCTTCGGTATTCCTCAGTTGAGAATTCTTTGTTTAGCTCTGTACCCCATTTTTAATGGGGTTATTTGAATTTCTGGGATTCAGCTTTTTAAGCTCTTTGTATATATTGGATATTAGTTCCCTATCAGATTTAGGATTGGTAAAAATTCTTTCTCAATCTGTTGGTGGCCTTTTTGTCTTAATGACAGTATCTTTTGCCCTACAGAAGCTTTGCAATTTTATGAGATCCGATTTGTCTATTCTTGATCTTACAGCACAGACCATTGCTGTTCTGTTTAGGAATTTTTCCCCTGTGTCCATATCTTCGAGGATTTCCCCCACTTTCTTCTCTATAAATATCAGTGTCTCTGGTTTTATGTGGAGTTCTTTGATCCACTTAGACTTGAGCTTTGTATAAGGAGATAAGAATGGATCAATTCTTATTCTCTAACCACCAGTTGTGCCAGCACCATTTGTTGAAAATGCTGTCTTATTTCCACTGGATGGTTTTAGCTCCCTTGTCAAAGATCAAGTGACCATAGGTGTGTGGGTGCATTTCTGGGTCTTCAATTCTATTCCATTGATCTACCTGTCTGTTGCTGTACCAGTAACATGCAGTTTTTATCACAATTGCTCAATACTACAGCTTGAGGTCAGGCATGGTGATTCCCCCATAGGTTCTTTTATTGTTGAAAATAGTTTTTGCTATCCTAGGTTTTTTGTTATTCCAGATGAATTTGCAAATTGCCCTTTTTAACTCAGTGAAGAATTGAGTTGGAATTTTGATGGGGATTGCATTGAATCCGTAGGTTGCTTTCAGCAGGATAGCCATTTTTACTATATTAATTCTGCCATTCCATGAGCATGGGAGATCTTTCTATCTTCTGAGATATTCTTCAATTTCTTTCTTCAGAGACTTGAAGTTCTTGTCATACAGATCTTCACTTCCTTAGTTAGAGTCACACCAAGGTATTTGTGGAAAGATTGTGTGAATTTGGTTTTGTCACAGAATTCTTTGGTTTCTCCATCTATGGTAATTGAGTTTTGGTGGGTATAGTAGCCTGGGCTGGCATTTGTGTTCTCTTAGGGTCTGTATAACATCTGTCCAGGATCTTCTGGCTTTCTTAGTCTCTGTTGAGAAGTCTGAAGTAATTCTAATAGGTCTGCCTTTATATGTTACTTGACCCCTTTCCCTTATTGCTTTTAATATTCTGTCTTTAATACATTTTTTGTTCTGATTATTATGTGTTGGGAGGAATTTCTTTTCTGGCGCAGTCTATTTGGATTTCTGTAGGCTTCTTGTATGTTCATGGGTATCTCTTTCTTTAGGTATGGTAAGTTTTCCTTTATAATTTTGTTGAAGATATTTGCTGGCCCTTTAAGTTGAAAATCTTCATTCTCATCTACTCCTATTATCCGTAGGTTTGGTCTTCTCATTGTTTCCTGGATTTCCTGGATGTTTTGAGTTAGAATCTTTTTGCATTTTGCATTTTCTTTGATTGTTGTGTCCATGTTCCCTATGGAATCTTCTGCACCTGAGATTCTCTCTTCCATCTCTTGTATTCTGTTGCTGATGCTTACATCTATGGTTCCTGATTTCTTTCCTAGTGTTTCTATCTCCAGAGTTGTCTCTCTTTCAGTTTTCTTCATTGTTTC
>LR750824.1:159168-176668 GCA_902729485.2 Mus minutoides
TTTTTTTTTTTTTTTTTTTTTTTTTGGTTTTTTGAGTCAGGGTTTCTCTGTCTAGCCCTGGCTGTCCTGGAACTCACTTTGTAGACCAGGCTGGCCTCGAACTCAGAAATCCGCCTGCCTCTGCCTCCCGAGTGCTGGGATTAAAGGTGTGCGCCACCACGCCCGGCCTTCCTGTATTTCTTTAAGTGAGTCATTAATGCCCTTCTTAAAATCTTCTACCACCATCATGAGTTAAAATTTTAAATCCTCATCTTGCTTTTTGGGTGTGTTGGGGTATCCAGGACTCATTGTGGTGGGCGTACTGGGTTCTGATGATGCCCAGTGTTCTTGGTTTTTGTTAGTAAGATTCTTATGTTAGCCTTTCACCATTTGGAAATCTCTGGTGTTAATATTCAAGCTGTCTCTGGTTGGAGCTTGATCTTCCTGTGATTCTTTTAGCCTCTGTCAGCACTCCTGGGAGTCCAACTCTCTCCTGAGTTCCAGTGGTCAGAGCACTCTGCAGGCAAGGTCTCCTCTTTCAGGGCTGGTGTCTAGCAGTCTGGAGCTCTGATCCACCTCCTGAGTTCTGGTGTCAGAACTCTCCCTGTAGGCTGACTCTCCTCTGGCAAGGAATGTGCCCAGGGGTCTGGGTCTCAGCTCCGCTCCTGGCTGAGGATGAAGGCCCGACGGGACCCTGACCAAGAAGCTCTGTTGCTTCTATTGCCCACGTGCTCTCAGGTGATCAGGAGGTTCTGGGTGTGCTAGGGATCCTGCAGCATGGCTAGTCCTCTGGTGCCCTAGATGCCCTTGGCTGTGTTCATGCAGAAGATGGTGGTGGTGGCCCCTACCTGAGTGGATCCTAGCCTCTGGTCTGGCAGGGTTCCTTTGTCCCTGTTCCTGCTGGCACAAGACCCTCCGAGATTCTTTGGAGCAGATGTTGCATTCCACTCACCCGTGATCTCGAGGTGATCCCAAGGTCCTGCAGCATGGAGAGCATTCTGGAGCCCTTAGCGGCTTCCACTGGGCTCAGAAGCCATCATCTTTTAACTAAGAGTCAACATAGTGAACTCCAGATTCAAAACAAGGTAATATCAACTGGTTTTCATGTATGTGTACATGCAAGTGTGAGCATAAAACACACACACACACACACACACACACACACACACACACACACACACACACTATCAGAAGCTGTACAGACTCTCCAATATCCACTGATACTCATTCCACTTTCTTGTCCTAAATAAAAATCAGTGGCTCTGGTCCAAACTACCTAAACAGTCAGTCACAAGACCCCCATGACTTCTTCTTTTCCCACGGAGCATCCCATATACCTTGAACCCCTCTTCAAAGCAGACTACACACGCCTCCCAAGACATCCTGCTTGTGTTAGTTTGGGATCTGCTGTGTCCTTATACTGGGAGATCTGCAGCTGGCCAGTCTTTCTCCTGATGAGTTAAACTTGTGGCAACCCTATTTTGCTTTCATTGTTCTTCCTCTGGGGAAACTGTGTTTTTAAGCGTCTGGGTTATAACATTGAACTGCATTTTGTAACAACATTGAATTCATACAGCCTTGGGTATAGTTCCTTGAACAGGAAAGAATTCCACATCAATTGTGGCTTTTACTTTTTTTGAAACCCGTGCTAAACAGCACAACACATCTGCTTTCATGCTCCCTGCATTCTAATCACCTCTGTTTTGTTTTGACTGTCTTAAAACCGCAGGGATCACATCTCCGTATCAGATCTTGAGTTCAGCTTTTATGTCTTAAGGGGTGTGGGAAAGTCTGAAGCAAGATCTTGCTGCTTAGCCCAGGGTAGCCCAGAGCTTACTACGTAGCATAGACTAGCTTAAAACTCATGTTTCTCTTTCCTCTGCCTACTTAGTACCGGGCTTACAGGCATGGGGCCCAGCACCCAGGCTTCATCTTCTATTTCTAACCAGCAGCAGAAGAAAGGCATCTAACAGAAGTCACTGACACTGTCTTAGCTTTCTGTTGCTGTGAAGAGATACCATGACCACAGCAACTCTTATAAAGAAAAGTGTTTAACTAGGGTCTGGCCTACATGTTCAGGAGTTTAGTCTATTACCACCAGACATTGTGCTGAACGAGCTGAGAGTTCTCTACATCAGGATCTCCAAGCACCTGGGTCTAGCTTGGATACTGAAATCCCAACCCTCCACCCCTTCTTCCAACAGGGCCATACCTACTCCAACAAGGACGCACTTCCCAATTCCTCTAAGGTAGCACACCACTTCCTAATGACCAGGCAGTCAAACAGATGAGCCAGGGGCGGGGGCATTTCCATTCAAACCACCACAGGTACTTTCTCTGTGTGTAAAAGTTCACACGAATTAGCTCATTTAAACACACAGGGTGACCTATGGTGTAAGTATTTCAAAAGACACGGAAATTCAGCAAGAGTCAGCCATTGACTAAGGTTTCCCAGCTTCCCAGCTAGGGAGCATAGCTGAAAAGTCAAGTCCAGACCACAGGGTTCCAGGGCTACACTCTGTTGTTGTTGCTGTTGTTGTTGTTATAAGATGTCTTTTTAATGGTGGCTTGATATGGCATCTTCCTGTATATCTGCATTTAGCAGTGATCTTTAAAAGTTACAGTGTTTATGACATTTACAGAGATTCTGGTCATTTCACGTTTCGAAATTCTCTTTTTGGAGTATCTCCCAGGACTTTAAATACTGGCAATCAGAGACCTCTTTCCCTCTCCCACTCATCCCCATCAGGCGGCTGGTTCATTGACTCACTCAGAGCTGGTTAACACCAGCTCCAACCTCAGGAGAAAATAAGGCCAACACCTTTATAGAAAGTGAACCAGCCTGCCCTGCAAAAGGCCCCGAGCTGCGTTTTGAAGCATCCAGGAAGCCCTTTAAGTAAAAATGCAATTTTAAAACCAGACCTGTGGGCATCCTTCCAGCTTTCTGCAGCTCACCAGCATCCCCTAGTGGCCCAAGGCTGCAAATGCAATTGGGCTATGAATCTTGGCTTGGGGGTGGGTCTTAACAGTTAGGCTAAGGGCAGTTCTAAGGGACCAGATACCCAGTCAGTATTATGCGGCACTGATTCAGAAAAACAAAACAATCAAGCCCGAAATTCTGGGCATTGTGGAGACATTAAAACAGGGTGCAGAATACAATGTGTGAAGCCAATGATCTGTAACCCCTTAACTTTTCCTTGACCCTGAAAGAGGCAAAATAATTCCTATCTATGAGGGGTAGATATAAGAGTCAAGTGAATTTTTACATAGCTCCTGGAAAGGGTTAATCCTACTGAGCATACAAGTAATTTGACACACAACACTGATCACGGGGGAGACCCTGCCCAATCTTGGGTACCACAGGCAGGGTTGAGTTGTGTCTCCCTGCCTCATGCAGCAACTAATTTGTTGAAGCAAAGCCAACATACTGAAGGCCATGGGCCAAGAATGGCTCTAAAAGGATTAAAATATTGGGAAGATGTGGTAACCAAGCCTTCTTTGGAAGCCACAGCCCCTAGACTTCTTGCCAAGAGACAGAGCCACAAAGGAATTAATTTGACTCAGAAGGAATGGTCGTGACTAAATGACTGTATTGAACCCTAAGTTTTTAGCCCATTGACTTCCGTTTGCTGGAAATCAGAGCCGCATGTGCTGGCTCCCCAGTCCTATCGATTGATCCTGGCCGCTTCTTCTCTTTTCATGCACTTCCCCTTCCCTCTGTTTGCTGTGCTCATTTCCATGACTTGGCAACCAGGTTGGACAGATGTGCTGATGGCCAGGCGAACCTTCGACATGCCTCACTGACTGAAGATCCTGGCTCCAGCTGAGTGACAGGTGCCTGAGATCTCAAGGCTCTTGGTGCTGGCTTAGCCATACAATCTGTTTGGGAAATTTGTTTTCTTCAAACAAGCTCTGGAAATAAAATAGAACTTGACGTTGGAAGTTCTTTGGGATGTTTCTTGGTAGCTGTGCTGAGGGATGGAAGAAAACATGTTTCGAGCTTCAGTGTGTCCCAGTATCAGCTGCATAGTAGCTTGACGAGGCGAAGCCCACCTTAGGCTTAGATGGTTGGACACTGAGCCCCCAGTAGGTGGTGCTGTTTGGGGAGATTGTGGAACCTTTAGGAGGCAGAACCTCTCTCCCCATTTCTCTCTCCCCCTGACCCTTTGGTGTTTGCCCTCCAGGCTCTTGCGGTTCTGGACAGTCCACCCAGGTGGAATCTGAACTCTTTACCGCTGTGTGTAGCTCATTTTATTTCTCATATTTTGGGGCTCTGCCATGCCACCTTGGATTCTTGCCTACTTGACTACTGAATTCTTGCCTATGTCTAAATATTTAATTGTTCCACATGTGATACAATGTCTTGGTTTGAACAAGAACATCACTTACCTCTGCAGACAGTGGCCTTTGGTCTCAGCTTTAGGAATCACTGGCATGGTATTGTCCCCAGCCAGGTGGAGTCCTTGCAGGAGCACATTTCTCAAGTGTGTTGGGTGTGCTTGGCCTTTAGAGGGGAAGCCAACAGAGCATGACTAAATTAGGCAGATAGGCAATTTATCCTGATGTCTCAGGTAAACCCAGAAGAATGATGGTTAAGGAAGATATGACTCGAAACCCAGGCCTTTAGGCTATGGAGGAGCCTCTTCAACTCTGACGCTCTCCTTCTTCATCCATACAATTGGGTTGCTTTCAGAGCCCTGTTGTTTGAGTTAAATGAAGTCATGCATATTATACACTTGCTGAAGGGCCTGGCACAGGATGAGCGGAACACAGTTGAAAACAGCCCTGGGTTTTTATTCCTTTCTAGAAAGGGGACGATGTGGAACTGGCTGGTAGGTGGGTTAAACAGACAGAGAGGAAGTCTCTCAGAAGTATATATATATATTATATATATATATATATATATATATATAATACTAATGGGCCTGTGTGTATAACATTAAAAGGATTTTCATTATTCCTTGCTCTGAGTGATTAAATTACAGATAATTTTAAAGCTGAAGAGATGACTCTATGGTTAAAAGCTCCTGCTGCACTTACAAAGGACTACAGCTCAGTTCCCAGGACCTTGTCCTTGTCTGGTGATTCACAACTGCCTAAGGCTCCAGCTCTGGGGGATCAGATGCCCTCTTTTGACCTCTGTGGGCACCGAACACATGTGAACTTCACATGCATTGTGCTAGCTAGTTTTATATCAGTTCAACACAAGTTCGAGTCATTTTGGAAAAAAAATGGATATCAGCTGAGCAAATGTTCCCACTAGATTAGCCTGTGGGCAAACCGTAGTGCATTTTCGTGATTGACAGTTGATGTGGGAGGCCTGCCTCCCTGTGGGTGGTGCCAGCCCTGAGCTCGTGATCCTGGGTTGTATAAGAAAGCAAGCTGAGCTTTGGAGAGCATGGAGAAGAAGTCAGTAAGTAGCATTCCTCCATGGCACCTGCTCATTTCCTCCCTCCAGGCTCCTGCCTTGAGTTCCCTCAGGGATGGAGTGTGGCCTGAGAGTTGTAAGCTGAAATGAACTCTTTCCTCTCCAAGTTGCTTTTGGCCATGGTGTTTTATCACAGCAATAGAAACACTAAGATACACGTATGCAGACATAAAAATAAATCTTTAAAATTTCATATAATTTTATTTGTTTATAGCTTATGTAATTTCTAGTGTTTTGGCACTTAACATGCAATAAATAAAACAGTGATAAGTGTGATGAGTTTTCTTTGCTCTGACGATGGTGCGTGTGTGTAGTGTGTAGCCTTCAACAGTATCAGCTACAGCCATGACAAAGCCCTGGGGAGTGCTTGGAACACAGGCATCAGGCAAGGCTACTGTAGCCCCCAGAAGGACAATATGCTCTCCTTTCACCAGTGAGAGGATGCTCTCTAAGCATCCCCGTGTCCAGCTTTGACTCTGTGCTGGTTTAGTAACTTTGCCCCAGGATGTAGAAACTTTGGTCCACGTGGAGACAAGGGAAAGCTTCTCGTTGCTCAGCGAATCAGCCACAGACTAGTTTCAACCATATAAATTTAAACCTTACAAGAGCTGAATTGACCATGCAAATTAATTCTGTCCAGGAAATTAAAGGAAAAGGAAAGAATCTGGCCTGCGAATGCACAAAAGAAATAAGTCCTTCTGTTAAACTGGAAATAGACACTTCTCAAGCACTGGCTTTCTTATCTGTTCAGTTAACTGACTATAGATCCCCATGCTCCAGGCCCGAGGCTTTGTTCCTGAGCCAAGTGAGGCTGTCTCATTTCATCTGCCTTTTGCTCCAGAGAGGCTCTTGGGCTTTTAAGACCAGTACATAACTCCTGGATGATCCTCCAAGGACAGCTAGGAGTGTGAGCATATTAGAGAGTGCAATGACATTCATGCAGGGTCATCGACAGGACATGGAACTCTACAACAGTGGTGTGCTATTGAGAGACTGACTGTGTGTGTGTGTGTGTGTGTGTGTGTGTGTGTGTGTATACACCTACACATGTGTGTTCAGTCCTGTCCTTTAGTCTCCACCAGGAGTTGGTTCTTGGATCTTGATGCCCATGAATGCTCAAAGCTCACGTGTAAAATAGCATAGCCTTGACATATAACCTACGTTCATCTTGCCCCAAGCTTTGAGTCATCACTATGACACCGACATAATGACAAGGCCACTGGATCGCTACTATACTATATTAATTGAGAGGGGTTCTTATTTCTGTTGTTGTGATAAAAATACACAGAAAAAGTAGCTTTTTGTGCAAAAGAGTTCATTTTGGTTTACAGTTCTAGATTACAGTCCATCTTGGTAGAGAAGTCAAGGACATCAAACTGTCACAGCACATCCTGTCAAGAGCAGAGAAAAGAATGCATATGCATTTGTCTCCTTGTGATTGGTTAGGGTTTTCCACTCTTAAATTCAGGATCCTCTGCCTAAGGAATGGTGCCACCCACAGTGGGCTGTGTCTAAACAACATAAATTAACTTAATAAGAAAATACCCCATAAACATGCTCACAGGCCAAGCCAATGTAGACAATTTCTTACTGGGACTCTTCCCAGGTTATTCTATGATTTGTAAGGCTGACAATTTATGCTGATCTTCACAGGAAGTAATGACAAAGAAAGATATATACAATCATTATAGGCCTGACATATATATGTAATGCTTTGAAGAGTGACAATGCCCCAGTATGGAGAAATGGTGGGAGAATGGATGACTGCACAGTGTTTGGAGGCTGTGGCATGCAATGACTGTATGTCATTGTACCTGTGTGAATTTTGTGTAGTACCCAGTATGTGGCAATCTCCACTTCCTCCTTTTGGATATTTGTGGCTCCCTCCACACACCCCCCAACATATTCATTGTCTGACAACATAAGTGTATGCATGAATACAGAACTCATCTACCACAAAGACAGAAGCAGAGAAAGAAAATAGATACATTAAGATCCATCCCAAAGTATGATTCCCATGATTATAGAGGCACAGAAGTCTTGAGAGGTGTGATTGGCACACTGGACATCCCGAAGTCTAGATGCAGAGCTCTGGCCCAAGTAGGAAGGCTTGAGATCCAGGAGCAAGGTTGTCAGTTTTGGTCCTGAAAGAAATATTCCAGCTCCCAGGCTGAGGATGCTAGTGGTTCATAGCATCTGTAGGAGGGTTATCCTCTTTCCTCTGTTTGTCCTTTTATGGATGGGGCCCACATGTTTCAGAAACAGAAATCTGCTTAACTTATCCTATAGACACAAGTGCTTTGTCCAGAGTCTTCTCACAGACTTATGCAGAGAGCAAGGATTTTCCCTACCATGGCCTTGTCAAATCAACCCGAGATTACCACCATGCAAGGATTGTGTAACTCATAGGATTTTGCAAGGTTAATTGTGTTCTAATTTCTCTGTTTGTGGGAGGGTTATATGCATATGTGTGAGTGTAGATTGTGTGTAAGATTATTTGTGTGTTGATGTAATGTACCCCATCTCTATCCTTACTACAGCCAATATTGGCATTTTAGTTCCAGACCAGCTCACCTAGCTTTGCTCTTATGGTTATTGTTTAGATGGACTATCACGCAACCCTGACTAATCCAAGGTCTCCCTGTAGTTGAGGACGATATTGAAGTCCTTCCTTAGTAGCCTCTGCCTCCCAAGCCTTTTATTCCATTCTAAAGATGAGACATTAGAACTTAAAATGTTTATGTTGTACATGAATAACAATAGCTAGTGTCTGGGCTTTGAACCTACGAAAGTAGGGCCATACCCGTAGTTGTGTATTGTATTCAATCAGCCTAAGATTGACTAGTTACAGATCTCAGACATAGAAAATTAACAAAAATATATATATAAACAATAGTGATAGGTCCCTGGCTTTAACCATCCTTTAATACCAGAGGCAGTATATATAAATCAATGCACCCAGCATTTGTTATCAGTCTTTTAAGACCAAGTTTCACAACTGCTGCTAGAGAAGGACAGTGCAGGTACTGGGTGAAGTGTGTTGTTTAGAAGAACTTAATGACCCTTTTGACAGTTTGTTTTCCCTTTCTCCAGGATAATCCCAAATCAGACAAGCTGCGTGTGGTTAAAGTTACGGCATGGAGAAGATGGGGGCTTCTGAATTGAGATTGCTTGTTTTGAGAACAGGACACCTACATTGCCAGCTCACAGGATGATTCCTCAGAAAGAGGAGTGCTGTAATCACTTCCCGAGGATCTACCTAGAGTGTTTGAATGTGATGAGCACCAGCCACAGCCATTGCAGTCTGAGGAGGAGTCTCAGATTCTGGGAACTGACAGTTCCTCCAAGGCTGTGTCATCTTGTAACTCCCCAATTTGCTTCTCTGAAATAGATTACTCCCTGAAAGAAGAAGGGGGCTCTGAATTAAAGCTATTGCTTTGGAAACAAAAATAACCTTCAAAGTTTACTACAAGTTGACATATTTTTCCAATACCAACTTCCTTAAATTGGGACACAGCTAGATTTGTAAGAAATGTCTCAATTACAATAATGGGATAGATTTCAATATTCAGTTTCTCTATTTAATACTTTGTCAAATAGATACAGGCTGATTGTTTTAGTACTTTTTCCAGAGTACCTAGAGAGCAATGAAGCTAATTCAAATTAGGCTTTTATTTTCAAGTGGAATCTATATAATGCAGGAGAAGGTAAAGAAGAGCAAAGAGTCTCCCAGAAATATTGTGTTTGCTAGAATGGACTTGATAGCGAGGATTGTTGCTATTCTCTTTTTCTCCGTTTAAGTCAGTAATTTATTTTATGTGCACGAGTGTTTTGCTCACATGTGTATCTGTGTACCATATGCATGCCTGGTGCCTTGGGAGGTCAGATGTGGGCATTAGATGCTATGAAACTGGAGCTACAGACAGTTGTGAGTTGCTATGGGTGATCTGGGAGCAGGTCCTATGCAAGAGCAGCAAGTTCTCTTTGCAACTAAGACATCTCTCCAGACCCAAATGGGGGTGTGTTCTTGGTACAGGCTGCTGGAGGAATATAGCCCCTGCTGGTGAGACTTTCAACTGCTCACACCCGAGAGACCAGTGTTCACCATTTAGAGGAATTCAGGGAAGGCAGATCTTAAACCAAACGCCCTCCAGCTATTTCAGAAAAAGGAGAATTTATCAACGATACAAGGGTATTTAGTGAGAAAAAAGCTCTCCCCGCTCCCTCATGTTCTTTACTTCAGGGAGGGAGGGATATGTGCTTTGCTCAGAAAGTCCCTGGAGTGAATTTCCACATCTGTCTGGTTTTATCTTTTTGGCTGCATTAAAAAATGCAGATAGATGCTTCTCCAAAGAAACTTCCTAAGAGGGCACTGAGTATTCATGGATCAGAGAATGGCAGCCTGACTCCATCTTGAGTCCATGTGCAGTGAGGTTACACATTCACTAGAGTCCACCACAGACTCCCGCAGTCCTTTTCTTTGTTCACACTCCAAAGGCAGTGTGATTTGCCCAGTCACTTTGCGGATAGCTTTCCTAAGGTTGATGGCCTTTTTGGTGTTAGTTTCTGTATCTGGCTATGTCCTGGAGTGGATCACATACTGAATCCCATGCAGCTTGATTAACTCCTGCAATAGGAGTACCAGGGGTGATGGTGCACTTTGGAATTGCCCTGAGAAGGACTTTGAGACTTGCCAGTATCTCAAAATGGTGCACCATAGAGAGTCCCCTCCTTCTTTTATCGGTGTCATTTCTCTGCATCACAGAGGTATCACAAGTCCCCACTCTGTCATTTTTCTTCTGAGCAGATCTTAAACTATTGTGTGGGGGCTCCAGAGACAGGCCCCAGTCCAACAAACTCAAGTTCAAAATAGGATTCTAACTACGTAACATGAACAAGATGACTGGGTACCAGGACAGGGATTCTGAGAAATGCATAATGATCTTACAGGAGCTGTTATCAGCATCTATACAAACCTAGTAACCCACACGAGCACTTCTCCACAAAAGATCATGGGATGAATATGACATTGTATCAGTTTCTAATATGCCTTACTTCTATCACCCAAGGTGACTTCAACACACCACGAATTAAGCTACCCTACACCCGCAAGGACCTGGGTCTTCTGACTTCCAGTGATAGGCTCTTTGCTTTGACCTCCTGTTTCCTCTCTGGTGAGGAAGATCACTACATCTCTTTTCTACATTAAAGAAATAAGTTTTATCTTCATGTGAACACGGGCACTCAAACCAAATGGCTGACATGACATCACTTGAGCAGAAATACTAAAAGACTGCATTTTTAGTCAGGGTGTCCATAGCAATTGTGCTCTTGTCAATCGGAGAAGATACAGGGCAATGAGAAATTTGCCTGCCTTTGGGGTTGAATCCCCATCTCATATCTTTAAAGGACTCAACTGTAGACTTCAACAAACTCCAGGGCACTTAATGCTTGCTGAGGCAAGATGATAGCACACTATGGCAAAGCAACCCCTGGTTCTAAAGCTTCTACCTCAACGTGAGACCCATGGGTGTAGTCCATATGCCACTGGCAAAGCCAAAGCCTGTTAATTAGGCAGGGGCATATAATCTCACTACAGGGGTAGAAGAGGAGGGCCATTCATACAGCCTAGAGTTAAGATGTAAACTTGTTTTCTATGGCACCCCCAGTGTCTACAGGGTGCCTGGCACATGACAGGTGCTTAAAGATTTCTGTCAAATAAGTGAATGAACAAACACACAGGAGTGCAATAATACTTTATGTCACCCAGAGTTCACCTCCGTACCTGGACACAGTTCCGAAAGCATTTTGGTTAGAATGCTGTAGGTAGAAACCCATGAAAGGACTATGTTTTGAAAAATAGCATTAATATAGATGAGTATGTGCATGTTTGCACACATACACATGTACATGGAGGCCAGAAATCAGCCTTGGGTGTCATTACTCAAGAGCTATACAACTTGAATATTTTTTGAGACAGATCTCTCCCTGAGACCTGGTGTTAATGGATTTAGGACAGCCTGACTGGCCATCAGGAGCTAATATCTCAGTCTCTTCACAATTGTAATTACAACCACACCCACTACACCTGGGTTTTGAGGTGTGTGTTAGAATCAAACTCAATCCTTCATGTCTGCATGGAAAGTGCTTTACCCACAGCAATACCATTTCAGACCCAGTACAAATTCTTCATAATTGGAAAGCCTTGGCCTTGGGGATCCCCGGTAGAACTGGGCTGGATGAGTTCCTCACTGCATTCTGTATTGGTGCACAGAAAATTTTTTCATGACTGTCCAAAAGATGTTCAGCTGGTCAGTTTGAACAGTCATGTGACTGTTAGAATGCCAAGGGGTGAGGGCTATGGCACAGGACGCAAAAGAACAAAATGTAAACCTACAACAAATGACTGTTAGCTTTGCAGATGATGAGTATCTGGGGAGCATTAACCAAAAGTATGGCTCCTTTTGAGGTTAACGTCGGTTCTCCATGAAATAGCTAAAGATGTCACTTAAGTGGTCGTACTGGGATAACTGGCACATTGAGACTGATGGCTACTTCTACCCCTCTGCTTTGTTCCCAGTAAGCATCCGTCCGAAGAGCCACTTCCTGCCAAGAGAACAAACAAATGTGTTTAAGTGTCCCTTCCGTTTCTAGGAGGCCTAAACTATACCCATAATTTGGTTAATTTGTACTTGATCATGGGCAGGATAATGAGTAAGGAAGATGGAGGAATCAGAGGACAGGTTGCTAGGAAACAGATTTACTTCTCACATCCAGACAAATAAACTAAAGATGTAGTGCTAATGAGTCCAGTTACCACCAGTCTTAGCTTCAAGGAAGTTCATTATTGCAGAAGTGTTCTGATCATGAAAAAGTACCAGTCAGAGTCAGAGGCTGTGGAGGAGGAGGGTCAGGGTAGGTCTAGGAGGAGGAAGAAGGCACAGGGTAGGGAGGAGGAGCAGGGTAGATCTAGGAGGAGAGAGGGGAGCTGATTAGGTCTGGAAAGGAGAAGGGGATCAGGGTAGGGAGGGGGAGCAGTGTAAGTGTGGGAGGACGGAGGAGGAGCAGGATAGTGCTGGGGGGGAACAATAGTGGTAATTTCTGAGAACAGATTTGCTGGTTGAATGAAGACCTTTATGGAGGTGACTCAGCACAGTGAAGGCTGCTAGTAGACATTGGTCTCGTTTATTTCTTCCTTTCTTCTTTATATTTGAGTGGAGGGAAGAAGAGCAGGAAGGAGAGGAGGGAGATGGAAGAGGCAGAAGGGGAGGGGAGGAGGAAAAGAGGGGAAGGGGAAGGAAAAGAGAGGAGAGGCAGGTAGAGGAAGAGAGGGAAGAAGAGTCAGAGAAGAAGCTGGAGGAGTAGGAAGGAGAGGAGAGTGCCCTCTTAAGAAAATGACCTTGGTTGTATCATCCCAGGCCAGGGTTCAGGCTGCTCAGGGAAGAAGGCTACCTCTTTATTTATTTGTTAACTTTTAAAGACACACTGTCACTGATCATGTTCGGAATACTCAAGCACGTGGGCCTTTACCACAAAGGGCTGAATGGGATAAACTTAGGCATGAGGGTTTGTTTGTTTTGTTTTTTCCAGAAAGCTTTTGCAAGGCCTGGAGAATACAGGGATAACAATAAGGCCATAGACTATAACTTAGAAATAGAGAAAACCAAATAAATCATATAAAGAAGGCAGACGTGTGCTGTTTTAGTGTCCTTTTTTTTTCCTGTGACAAATAGAACCAGGTCTAGACTTTGAAGGTTAATTTAACTTAACTCTGAGTCATGACACTGGGTGTGAGCTGTGTCTCGGGGAAAAGTCACTGGAGACCCACACCCAGGATTCCTATCGGAGTCTGGCCACGACCACACATTGCCTGGAGTGTATCAAATTTCCAGAGGGGGAGCAATAGCAGCGACCTCAAAGTGTTTACAAACAAAGTTTTGTCACTGTGGGGTAAGCTTAAGAGCACTTGGTGTGAAGAAAACATGTATAAAATCTAAAATCTTAGACACTAGCCAAAGAATAATATTGCTAGCAGGTCTTTCTGGGGGTGAAGGTATCAGTCTCACATCTGCTATGTTAATATTTCTGTACATCATACAAAATCAATCACACAGTATATAATCTTTTTAGTCTGCAGAATATATGCGTACTGCTAATGTCTTTGGGTGCACACTTGTGTAGTATTTGTGAGTTCGTTTGTGAGTATAGGTCACTACACTGAATGACCTAACTCAGGTATTCATGCTTGTACATCAGACATTTATCCACTGAGCCATCTCCTGAGCTCTCTATTCTTTCAAGAATGGCTTCTTTCACTTAGCAACATGTGCTTAAGATTCATCTAGGTGTTCACAAGGTTTAATAGCATAGTGTTCTTCCTAATTGCACAGTATTTAACAGTTTGGGCATACCACAGTTAATTTTTCTACTAAAGGGGATCTTGATTGCTTTGGGTTTTTTTTGAGATTGTCAAGAAAACCTCAAAATGTCCTGCAAGGCTGTGTGTGTGTGTGTGTGTGTGTGTGTGTGTGTGTGTACATAAAATTTTCAATCAGGAGTGAGAGTTCTTGATTGTGTAACAACTATACTTAGCGTTGTAAGAAGTGTCCAAACTGTGTTTCCACCAACAATGGATGAGGGTTCCATTGCTTCTTTTCTTTGTCAGCAATCAGTTTGGTAAGATGTATGTTAACTGTTGTTGTTTCTATCCTTTACATTCTAGTCTTTCTGGTAGCCATATCGTAGCATCTGATTGAGTTTACAGATCCTCAAGGACCTGTAGGATTGAACATTTTCTTGTAATCTTATGTCTTCTTCGATGAAGATTCTATTCACAAAACATGTATATTTGTATTAGCTTGTTTTTTTTTTTTTTTGAGGTTGAGTTTTTGTCTTTTATTTGTGTTTGATTCTTCTGGTACCATTAGTTAAAAATATTACACTTTTTCTATTGAATTGTGGTTTTGCTTTGGCTTAAAGAAATCAACTGACTGTGTGTGTATGTGTACAAGTGTGAGTGTGTAGAAACGTGGGTGAGTGTGCAAGTGTGTAAGTGTGTGCAAGTGTGTGAGTGTGTATAAGCATGTCTGTGAGTATGCATATAAGTGTGTGTGTGTGAGAGTATGTTTGTGGGTAGGTGTGTGTGAGTGTTTGTGAGTGTGTGAATACGTTTATCAATTCCATTCCAATGACTGCATCTCATTATTTCATTGATTCGACCTTAACTTGACTATCACAGCTTTGTAAATAGTCTTGTAATTGAGTAATGTGAGCCTTTCTTTATATATCTTCATCAGGTTTATTTGATAGCTATTTACTTAGTGTCTCCGTTACTGTTCTACTGCTGTGAGAAGATACCATGGCCAAGTCAACTCTCATAAAAAGGAAGCATTTAACTGGAGGTTAGCTTAAAACTTTAGAGAGCCAGTCCATTCTCATCATCGTGGGGGAGCATGGTAGCACACAGACAGGCAGGGTGCTAGAGATGTAGCTGAGAGTTTTACATCCTGATCTCCAGGCAGCAGGTGAGAGAAAGGGGAAGAGAGGGAGGGGGAGAGAAAAGGGAAGGGAGAGGGAGAGAGAGAGAGAGGGATGAAGAGAGAAAGAATGGGCCTGGCATGGACTGTTAAAGCCTCAAAGCCCACTCTCAGTGACACACCACCTCCAACAACACCACACCTCCTAATCCGTCCTAAAACAATTCTACCAACTGGGAACTGAGCATTCAAATATGTGAGCCTATGGGGGCCATTCTCATTAAAACCTCCACAGTTAGTTAGCTAGTTAGTTCAGGGGATAAAAACAAGGGTCATTTTACATGCCAGGCAAGGATTCCACCTCAGGGATACACACCCAGCTCCTGAATCTTTCTTCAACACTCTACACAGAACCCTAGTCTTTTGCTTTTCCATATAATCAGAATTATATAATCCTAGAATCAGATTGTTTTAATCTAAAATGGTTTGTATAAATGTGATTCCATTGTGGGCTTCTCAAAGCCATGAGTACACTAAGATGGCTTACAGAAACCTAAGAAGGACACACATTCTTCTACAATATCCAAACTTAGTTGACATTAATATCCTAATTTTTCCCGAATCCTTAGAATTTAACCTCTAGAGATCTCGTCCTGTATTTGACCAGGTGTCTTACTATGTTAACAATTTAATTAGAATCAATGTCTGGATGAGAAATCACATCTTTATTTAGTGGCTGTGAAAGTATTTTGGTCACATCTCCAGATATATCTTGGATGTCCTGACAGTTGTTGTAAAAGCTCATCGAAGCACAAAGCCGACCTTGCCTGACTTAAATGGTCTCAGCGCTTTCATAGTGGATGGGTGACTTTTCCTCCAGCTTATAGTCAATGATTAATGGTGATTCTATATAATATATAATGCAATTTTCTTCTCATTCAGATAATGTAGCATTACACAATTTATTAGAGGGATAATGTCATAAGTCTTGCTAGCCCATGCCTCTCATGGCTATTGGCCCTCATCTAATAAACAATAAGGTGGGTTTTTTTTTTTTTTTTTTTTTTTTTTTGAGACAGGGTTTCTCTGTATAGCCCTGGCTATCCTGGAACTCAGTTTGTAGGCCAGGCTGGCCTCGAACTTAGAAATCCACCTGCCTATGCCCCCCACTAAGGGTGAGGGGTACATTTGTTGAGAGTCTATGTAGCAATGAGCTAAAAAAATCTATGCCAAGCACCCTCCCTAGGCTTCTGTTGCCCGTACGTCTCATGTTCCTGCCTCCTTTTCACATGCCTGAAACAGGCTGCTTTGTTTCTATTCATTTGATTAGCACTGTGATAATAAGGAACCCTAATTCTCTCCAAGCAGTTAATACAATTCATCCCTAATTAAATGTTGCTTTTCTTCTGAAGGCCCATCAGTTTGTCCAAGCTTCTCTGAAAGGTCATTAGAGAACTCCCTGATACCCAGGGCTTAGTGGTCCAGAGGCAGGGCAAGGTATTACAGCTCTATCGACTCTAGGCCCTCTCTTGGTTTATGTTCAATTGCTTGGTTGTGACCAGTAGTTGGTCCTGTTAAGAGACTTGTCTCTTTATTTGAAGAGGCAGGTTAGCAGTATGAAGAGTTTTTTTATGATTGAAAGAAAAATTCTATTAGTTTATATGGCTTCTAGATGACGTTAAATATTTTATGTCTAAGACACATTATTATAGTGATGTTTTTTTAAGCATAGTACTTTAATTATTCAATAAATGCAAACATATTCACTATCAAAATCAACATGTTTATGATATTTTAAGCACCTGTAGAACACCAACAGTTCCAAACAATAAACCCCATATAAATCCTTCATGAAGACCACTTATGTTTTTTTATTAGATATTTTCTTCATTTACATTTCAAATGCATTTGAAAAGTATGAAGAGTTTTATGAAGGAACTTTTGGGAGGGGATGCAACAGCAGCTCTCACCACGGTGAATCCCAGTTAACACGTAATAACTTTGAATTTGACCTTATATGGGGGGAGGAGGCTTTTTGTGGCTGTAATTAAGGATCTTAAGATGAGCTCACATTAAACTATCTGGAGGGTTCTGGGACAAACGTCCTTCTAAGAGGAAAATGAGAGACTCAGGAGAAGAGAGAGCATGGTGAAGACACTGGCAAAAATCGTTATGTGCCACAAACGGAAGGATATGTGGGGTGGGGGATGCAGAGGAAGGTAGGAGGGCTCCTCTTAGAAGCCTTTGGAAGGGAGCATGGTTACAAAAGTAATTGGATTTTAAATTTCTGAATGCCAGAACCAGAAGTGAGTAATATTTGGTATTTGGCCATGAGAAACCAATGTACCTTCCCTCTCAAGTTGTTCAACCTAAGTTTGAAAATTCTGGCACATCCTTCTGAAGACCTCAGGTTAGAATTAAATCCAGGGATGGTTGGGGACCTCCCCAGGCTGACACCAAGAGTTGATGACAGGGTTGGGGTCAGGAACTGGTCTTAGAGGCACTGATCAGAAGATGGGTCTATGGTCCAGCTGAGCAGTTCTGAGCATGTGTCTCTGAGGTATGAGACACTAAGGGAAGGACTTTAACACAAAGTTCCTTAGAAAACTTCAAAAGT
>LR750824.1:181668-204168 GCA_902729485.2 Mus minutoides
GGACCTTTACTTACTGAGCCTGGGTTATGCTTCTAATGGACAATGATTACAAGGACTCATGTTAGTCCATTCAAGACTCAAAAGTCCTGAAGCATCTGATACTCAATTCATCTTTCTTTGCTAATTACAGGTATAGTTAAAAAGTGAGGACACAAGTGTACTAGCTTGGTATCCGGATGGCTCAGCAGAGTCTTGCCCTATAATTAGCAGATGACTCCTGACTTACCCGACTTCAACATCCTGTTTTGTTTTTTCTTACAACTTAGTGATATTTTGGTCTAAGCTATCAACCTCAGTTTTGAGTGGCAACTCACAACCACAATTCACACTCACCCAACAATATACTTACCCAACAGATTCTAGCACGTTCAGAGCCTGTGCTGTTGAAACAACTCCCAACCACTCACAAACCTGGACCTCAGCCCCATGATCATAACCCGAGAAACGCTGGTCTTGTCACTAGCTGCTTGCGTCTGTCAACTCCCCCTCAACCTCATGGTGGCAAATCCCTCAGCAAAATAGCTGAGGCGATAAGATTCCATCTGCTTAGAATTTTGGAGCTTTTGGCCCATGGTTATTTGACTCCCACTACTTTGGATCTGAGGTGAGGCATCAAGACCCGAGTTCAATCTCCAGAATACACATAAAAATGGGTAGATAGAAATGAGGCAGATGTGATGTGGCCAAGCTTATAATTGCTGGAAATCTCAGAGTGAGAGGAAGAGCTGAGGAGTCCCAATCCTTCCTTTAAGGGAACATGCTCTGTGACCCAGTCCTTCAATTCTGCATCACCGTGTAAGCTTTCTGCCACATCCCAATAGCACCAGCAACTGAGGACAAGTTCCTTGGGGATAATTAAGATTCAGATCACAGCTCTGAAAAGAGAGAGAGAGAGAGAGAGAGAGAGAGAGAGAGAGAGAGAGAGAGAGAGAGAGAGAGGAGTCCTTAGCTATCTGTCATGCTGTGCCATTCTGCAGAGAGGGATTAGGGGAAACCGTCACAGATATGAAGCCTGATCCTGATGCTCAAATTAGAAATAATGTCCTCCTTGGAGGCCCCAACACAGACAAGGAGTTGTTCAGCCTGTGACCCAGTGTTGCATAATACGGTAGCTGTGAAATGTGACCGACATATTATAGATGCCACTGTGTTGGAAAGACTGGGTAACACTGATTTCTAGAATCTTGGTCTGAAACCCTGGTAAACTGAGCTCAAAAGCATGGCTGGGAGGCATTGAGAGGCTCAGGGGCCATGGAAATCTTTGTGTTTCAGTATCTGTGAAAGACATGATTAGTAGGGCGAGTGTGGAGGATTCAGTTCTTGGTTAGGTGCAAGTCAGCAGCCTGATTATTTGAAAGTGATGTCTAGAAATTTACACAACCTATTTTGAAAAATAGCAAAGTTAATAACATTGTAGACGAGATCTAGGCATGACAGCATGTACCTAGAACTTGAAGCCTGAGGCAGCAGAATAGCAAAATTGAGACCAACGTTGGCTGAATAGTTAAGACTCTTCCACCAAAATAACTAAATGAACGAATAAACAAATAATTGGGCAGAGGACATACCTTACATCATTTGTAGACTGCATTGAATGACAAGCTAAGACTTCCAAGGCCAACCCAGAGGCAACTGTTTGAAGAGCAGCTGGCTCGCAGGGCTAAGAAGGCATGCTATAGTGTGAGCAGAATTCTTGACATTGGTCTAGAATCTTCAGGTCCCTCCAGCTCCAAGGTCCCCAGTCTGATACACCGTCAGTTCAGCACATTGCATCTGTTTTGTTTGAATGATGTTGCCACTTTCACATTTCATTTCTGGAAGAACATAACTCGTGTGTCCACTTGGGGGTAGTAAAGCATTTTTCAGAGTCTCTAGGGAGTCTTCAGTTTCTCTGCAAGTGCACTGGAGGTGAGTAAAGCAGAAACTACTGGATGGGCTTTTTCTTTCACTTTGCACATGACTGCTCTTCCAGAACGTAAACAAATACAATAATAATCATGGGAGTCCAGACTTCGTTTCCTTTCTTTCTTCTGACTGCAGGGCTCAGAGAGTTAAAATGCTGGAAAATGTCATCTCTGTAGAAAGTACAGCCAGGTTGGTTCAGGCTGGATGACATTTGAGTTCAGTCAATACTGATGGTCCAATTATGTTAAACTGAATTCAATAAGAGAATCCCAAGATGGTGTGGAAGTTTTTAGGTGATGAGGTACTAATGATTGAATCATGCTAATGCTTGAATTGTCCTTCTCAAACTACTTCAGGATTATGACATCTTTATATTATGACAACTTTATATTAGTTAGAATTACACTAACACTTAGCAGCTGTAAACTGTTCAGGAGTTTACTGAAGAGGTGGTTCAGTGGGACACAGTACTTACACTGATAGCTTGGAGAACCTCAGAGCCCATAGAAAAATATAAGTGGCCTTGCATATGCCTATAACCTTGACATTGTGGGAGATGGAGCTGAGACAGGAGGATTACCACTATCCTAGCTCCAGCTTCAGTGAGAATCCCTGTCTCAAAGGAACAAATTGGGGAATTGCAGAGCAGGACTTCTGATGTGCTTCACTGGTCTCTGTGTCTGTATATGTAGCTGTGAGCCACCCCATGCACACATGTGTGCATTCACTAAACACACACACACACACACACACACACACACACACACACACTCATCCCAAAATAACAACAACACTTCATTATCATTTCACAGTTTCCATATCATGTATGGCATAGTAGGACACCTTGGCCTGCCTCAGGGTCTCTTTACATCTACATGGAAGGTGTTCAAAGACTGCAGTCTCTGTAGGGTATGGCCAGATCAGGGATGGCAGGGATATGCTGACAGTCTCCTGCAGCTGGTTTGTCTAAAACAAAATGTTTCGGGGAAGAATAAGAAAAGAGAAAGACATAGCCCTAAATGGAATGTCTCTATCACGCTTCTACCCTCAAGGTCTATGTGGGTTTTAAGATGATGGACAACTCCAAGGAAATGGTGTTTTTCAGGCACAGGAGGATGGATGCACATGTGATCCCACAGAGTCTATGAGAGCAAGCACAGGGCCTGTACAGGTTCAAGCCAAACAAAATCCCAACACAGAAAAGGAGAAGTAGGCACAAAATCCCACCCCTAACCAAAAATATTATTTGCAATTGATAGATGTGGGGAGAAGAAAACTTAGGATTTTTTCTCTCTCAATGGAGTAAATTTGTACATCAACCACACTTTAGAGCTGGTCCACACTAAGGAGTAATTTGCTAACACAAACCAGATTTCATGGGTTGTGTGTATATGTGTATGTGTGCATGGGGCTTTATTTACTTTATTTACTTGTTTGCTTATTATAGTCTTGTTTTTTGTTTTCGTTAAGAAAAAGAAAGAAGTTGAAGTGGGATTGGAGAGGACCTAGGAGGGGTTGTAGGAGAGGAAAGAATATAATCAAAATATATGAAACTCTCAAAACTGAAAAAGGGAGGGAGGGAGGGAGGGAGGGAGGGAGGGAGGGAAGTGAGAGGAGGAGAGGAACGGGTAGCATGCTCAGGATAGTAGAACATGGTCTTTTGTTCACTTAAACATAAAATGATCTCCCACTACTTCTGCTATGCTTGCTTGTTAGAAGTAAGTTGATATATAAGCCTTACTCAATGGAAAGACACTATGTGGGGACCTGATTGCCAACAAGTGGGATCACTGCACTGTGCTAAGTATCTCTACTATTACAACAGGCATATAATTTAGAGACACAACTCTAAATGAGTCCTCATTTGAAAACATTGCTAAGGCAGTGTTCACCAGCTCATCAGACTTCTGCTTTGCAGTCACTTAACCAGCACCTTGCGCTGGAGGTCAAGAGACACGCCTGCCAACCTCTGCTCGCCTGCCAACCTCTGCCCTTCATCAACCAGCTGCAGTGCCTTAGGAACATCATGGGAGCCCCGAGTCTTGATCTTTGTGTCCACAACACTACAGGTCAGGTAGGTTACTTATTAATAAATTAATTATATTATTTACTATATTATTTATTTATTGACGATTCCCTCTAGCTTCTATTCTTTTCAGCAATCAAATTCTACTCTAACATGTCCAACTCTCTTCATTCAAGCTGTGTGGGGTTGGATAACTTTATTTTGGGGAAGGGACAATGAATGTCTTAGGATTCATTGAACACACAGTGCTGGGTGGCACCTCATTCTACCCATTAGATGCCAGAAAACAAGGAAACATGTTTTGGGGGCATGGGGATAACCACTCCATGGTAAAGATCTTGCCTAGCGTGTTCATGAATTTGTGTTTGGTCCACAGCAATGTAAAGAGCAGTATGTTTTAAGTTTTGGGGAACATGGATACAAGGATATTCATATTTAATTAAACACACAAAACATGATTGCTTTTTATGTAATATATTGATTTTCCTATCACAAATTTCATAACTTAATATACAAAAGCTCATACCTTACATGTGTGGATGGTCTGAATTTTTCAACTTTTCACTTTCTGGTACAAACTTGGTACAATTCTTTAGAAATGAGACTTTAATTCTGATGTCACCCTGGGGCAGTGATATTTGCTAAGTTTCTTCTTCAGCAGTGAATTGTAATTCCTATCAGTCATGTGACCAAACAGCACACTACCCATGGGCTAGAGTGCTCTGTGTTCCTAGGTTGTTTTATTAGTCGGGGTTCTCTAGACTAGCAGAGCCCAGAGAATGAGTCTATTCTCTGAAAGAGATTTAGTAGACAAGCTTCACAATAGCAAAAGCTGAGAACCAGGGAGCAGGTTGGTCTACAAGGCTGGACACCTCCGTGGTCCTAATCTGGTACTAAAGGCCAGAAAATTCCTGGAGAGCTGCCAGTGGTCTTCAGTCCAGGTTAGAAAGCTAAAGAAACCAGGTGGTAGTGGCAGCAGCAACAGCCATAGAGTAGATGCACCAAAGATCAAAGACAGGGAAGCAATTTTTCCCCCAAGGCAGGTAGGTGAAGAGGACACCGAGATGGGTTAGTTTGATCAATCAAATTGATAATCAAGATTAACCATTACAAGTATGATGCTTGGCAGGTTAGATGCGTCAGGTATTTTCAATTTCTGATGGGTTTATTGGGATTTAACTCATTATAATCTGAAGAATTAGAATTAAGTTTAATTTTGGAAAGGACTTAGACTAGAATTTTCTAAGAAATTCATAAGCCTTTAGCACTGTGTTACTTATTCTCCAACCTTCAGAGTCAGATTAAAATTTGTACTTAACTTTCTGTGTTTTCAACTTATAGATTACATATCTTGAGACTTTTCAGCTTCCATAGTCATATGAGACACTTCCTAAATTTCTGTCTATAAGCCTGCTCTCTACCTATCAATCTATTTGTCTGTCTGTCTTTCTATCATTTAGCTTTCTAGTCATCCATCTATCATCTGTGTCTCATCTATTAATCATGTTACAACCATCTATTTATCTAATTTATCATTCCTATCATTGATCTGTCATCTACTTAATCAATCAATCACCTATCATCAATTCATTCATCTATTATCTATCTCTCTTTAATATATTCTGTCAATCATCTCTTATCTATCATCTCTATCACTTATCTATCTACATATATATCAATTATCTATCTATCTATCTATCTATCTATCTATCTATCTATCTATCTAATATCTATCCACCCATCCATCCTCTGTGGGTCATCTAGTCATCAGAAATGCTGAGATTTATAATAGGATGGAAATGGGAAACTTCTAGAAGAAACAAAGATGGTAGAGAGGACAATTTTAGAGAAGCTACAACTTTTTCAGTGTCATATTCCAGGACCTGACACTTTGAATCTTGGCAATGTTCTCTGTCATGGGTCACAGGTGTGCCCTCCTCAACCCTTAGACTAGCCACATGCTATGTGTGGCCCCTCCTCCAAATTACTCCAGTGCCTTGGTATGTTTGCATTAGCGAGGCACCTCCTTGGTCTTACCTTCCACCTGCGGAGCCTAGTTAGAGCAAAGAATTCTGCTGAGGTATTAAAGATTCTCTTCTGCACTTGACACTGCTCACATTCCTTTCCTTCAGCCTCTGTCTAATTGGGTGTCTCTGCTCTGAAACACCACTATTCTTTTTTTTTATGTTAGAATGGTTTGTTATTTTGAGCAAAATTATTGTTATGTTTTGTTTTTGATATTTTCTTTATTTACATTTCAAATGTTATGACCTTTCCCAGTTTCTCTCTCTCCTGGAAACACCCTATTATATCCTCCTTCCACATGCTTCTATGAGGGTGCTCTTCCACCCACCCACCCACTCTCATCTCCCTGCCCTAATTCCCCAACACTGGGGCATCTATCAAGCCTTCATAGGACCAAGGACCTCTCCTTCCATTGATTCGTTGACAAAGCCATCCTCTACTACATATGTAGCTGAAGCCATGGGTACTCCTTTGTTGATGGCTTAGTCCCTGGGAGTTCTGGGGGGTCTGGCTGGTTGATATTGTTGTTCTTCCTTCAGCTGCAAACCCCTTTCACTCCTTCAGTCCCTCCTCTATTAGGGACCCCATGCTCAGTCCAATAGTTGGCTGCGAGCATCCACCTCTGTATTTGTAAGGTTCTGGCAAGGCCTCTCAGGAGACAGCCATACCAAGTTCCTGTCAGCAAGCACTTCTTGGCATTCACAATAGTGTCTGGGTTTGGTAACTGTATATGGGATGAATCCCCAGAAACACCACTATTCTTAACAATTTCCCATCCCTTCCCTCACCCTGATGCTGGTTATAAATCTCATCTCTCTGGGCCATCCTTGGGCTTGGGCTCATTCTCTCCTTATCACAACCACAGCTCTTTTTTTTTTTTTTTTTGCATTTTTTTCCCTTTTATACAATTGTGTACTTATTTCTTCCTAGGTGAGAATTGTGTGGGCTAGACTGAAAAAAAAATTCTGGGACTTATTTCCATAGAGTATCTTTGAATTTCAGTGTGAACCATCTAATTATTACCTAGGCTGTATCTTTTTGCTATCAAAAATTAGCATGTGTACAGGGAATACAAACAGATTTTGAAGCTACTCAAATTAGAAAGGAAACTTGTTGAGATTCTCATTAATGGAAAGAATTATGCTAATTTGAGTGGGTTCTATCCCCTAATTACCAGGCTGTGGGTAGTTTCCCTTTACTCAAAAGCAATGCGCTTTGGGAGGAGTCAGCCCCGGTATACACCTGACACTCACTCTTATATTCAGTATCAGCCAACTTCCCCTTTTGTGCCTTAGGTGGGCAGGATAAATTTGTAGCTAAAATCTGGAGGTCTCTACTCCCAATCAGTTATGTTCCAATCTGTTAGCTACAGGCTAGTCAGATCACACCCATTTTCAGCAGTTCTTTTATAGCTACTGTGAATGGAATCCAAGTCTCTACCAGAGCCTGCCTATAAATCTCATGCCTTCATCCTTAGGTACCCAGATTCTAGGATAATGGCAAAGGCCACTCACATTACCCCAAGGAGTTTTACACACCCTGGCTACCAGGCTCTAGGACAAGAGACAAGGTGTGGTTATATTGGATATTTGTCAGCTAGATGTGTTCCTCCTCATTAACCCCACCCCCCACATCCTCCTCTGTACCCCTCTTTCCTCAGAACTACAGCACTTCTCTGCTGCCTAGAAATTAAGCAGAGCTGCAGACCCATGCTAATCAACAGTGCAGTATGAGCCCCAGAAGAAAGGACCTCCATTCTGCCTCTTGAGCCTGAACTCTCACTGGAGTCCCAGGTATGCAGTCTGTCTGTCTATGGTGTTAGGCTCTAAACTCTCCTCAGAGATGTTGCTGTCTGTCTGTGGCATCAGTCGCTCTTCTAATAAACCTGTCACTCAAAGGACATCCTGCCTCAGTGTACCCCCTTGAGCTTCAGAACAGAAACTTTTCACCATCTTCCCTTGCTCTCATCCCACGTCCTGGCTGTTGACCCTGAGGAAAATCATGAGACCTCTATGCTTCAGTGTGCTTTCTCCTCGGGGAGAGGGTCAAACCTGTATCCATCTCTTAGAGTTTCTGGGAAGACTAAATCAGCTAATATGTCAAAGAAGTTTTAGCATGGTCATTGAAAGAAATCCAAATCAACATTTCTGATATATGAATAAGATAGAGTCATTGTCTAAATAATCAATGAACTCCATGTTTAGTGAGAGATACTGCCTCAAAAAGTAACATGGGGAGACTGATTAATTTACCCACCATCCACTTCTGATGTGCACATGTGCGCTCTGCATGTGAGTGCACACTCTCTTTCTCTCTCTGTGTCTGTCTCTGTCTCTGTCTGTCTCTGTCTGTCTCTGTCTCTGTCTGTCTCTGTCTCTCTGTCTCTGTCTCTCTGTCTCTGTCTCTCTCTGTGTGTCTCTCTCTGTCTCTCTCTGTCTCTCTCTGTCTCTCTCTCTCTCTCTCACTCAATCCTCCTTCATCTCTGATCTTGATGTCCAGGCAGGAATGATCACATAGTCTTTGCCCTTAGGCCCACCATCTAACTCTGAGAGAAGAAACACAGACAGTTCCGCAGCTGGCAGAGGCTGAAGGCCTTCAAACACAATTAATATGCTTAGCCATTCTGGGCCGTCTAGGCTCCTCATTTTGTTGACTGCCCTGTCATAATATTGATTAATCTTTCATGTACCAGAGAGGCAATCTGTAACACATGTCTGCGCCTTCATTATTCACGAGCCCTAGCAGTGGGTGATGGAATCTTACGGAGTTTATCTGAATTGTGAATGAATAATGATTTTTTTAGAAGCCTGACAAACTTCCTAGGATGTTGCTGTGAACAAACGTTTCTAGAAAGGAGTTGCACACCCAGCTGAACCTTCCACCAGGTCCAGTAACTGATTGGAACTTCAAAGATTGTGGGGAGGTTGGAATGTTGCAGGTCCAGAACCCAATTCAGATTTAGCCATACTTTTCCCATGTCTACATCTGATTTAACATCCTTGTTATGATCAGGTGAAACCTTTTGGAAATGCATTATAAAGGAACTCTGGCTAGCATGAGCATAGTAAACAAGGCTCTGGCAAACCTTGCCCTTCTCTCCCATTCCCTCTGCCTTACCCAAAAGCATTAAATTATATTTCTAAAGGTAGCCATCAAGGTCTGTTCCCTTATTTGGCCTCTTCATCTTCCTAAGGCTAACTACAAAGGTCCAATTATCAACATATTGAAGTCCAGTAATAAAAAGCCTTGTTTGGCTCACCTAATTAACATACCCAATTAAAATTAAACACCTCATCCTAATACAGGGTTTCTCTTGTGTAAACTGCCATTTTCCTATGGGCCATGTCTGTTTGTTTGTCTGTCTGTCTGTCTCTGTCTCTGTCTCCTCTCTATCCAGAGGCAGTCCTTATCCCCACGGGACAAATACCTTTTCTCCCTCTCCCTTGTTCGCTTCCCCTTCTCCCTCTTGGCCCTCAGTCTCCTGTCTTTGTTTCCTATTCCCTGCCCTCTGTCCTTCTGCAACAAATACTCTCCTTTGTGCTGAGAACTTGGTCTTGGGGGTCCTGAGCTGAAACTTTTCCTAACATATCAACTTAGTGGACCCTTGTTTCCCACCAATCAGAAAGCTAAGGTTGCCATGTGATGGACCCAAGGAGCCAGAAGAGCCCTCCTGATTTGCTTAGCAATGGGCTTCGTGTCTCCACCAATGCTCTAGAAAAGTACCTTGATGTATGACTTCCCTTTTTCTGTTACTGTAAAAATTTCATTGAACTGTTTCAGTGTTGGAACATGGAATTTGGGGAGTTTGGGAGGGGATGGCTAAATCTGCTCCTGGACCATGGTCACCACATTTGTCCCTGGAGTCAACTCTTCTCCCTTTTGAGGTGAGGGAGTGGTTTTGTGCCAATACTGCTTATTTACACTGTGTATTTGACTACTTCCCCAAAGACATATTGCTGTGTAAAATTTTCCTGGAGTGGTGTGAACCTGTATGTTCTCCCCCACCCTAGAAGGTCCACAACAGAGCAAGATAAGGATCACACCAGCATCTGTTTTGGTGAGCCGATGAGGTTAGCGAGGTTAGAGTGGGAGTGTGGAGGAGGGGTTACTTACAGGAGCTTAAGCAGCTCAGAGGCAGGTGCTCACACACAGACCACTCCTACATGGCTGAGAGTCCTGCAAGTGTAGCTTGTAGGCAGCTGGGCAGGCCTGGGAAGTTTGTCTCTACAACAGCCAAGGTACCCCTCCCCTGCAGACATGTTCACTATGTCTATAATGCTGATGTGGATCCTCTTAAAACCTGAGTTTCAGCTTTTGAGACATGTGAGGCGTGTTTACTTCCTGAGTCCCGTGAGCCCCTGGACTCTGTCCAGAAGGGAGCTGATGTACGACCAGAACATTCCTTAAAAACTCAGCAACACAGTAAAGTGCCATGACAACCTATTTTCCTGAGTATTATGTTCCTGTTTGTTTGTTTTTATATTTTGTTCTTTTGTTTGTTTGTTTCTATAGATGCTATTACAGTGTTTCTAAGTACTGCCCAGAGGTAACCATCCTGGCCAGGGTGAGGCTACTCAAAGAGATGCCCCTACTCTCCCTTTAGGCTTTTGAAACAATAGACTCCAAGAAATGGGAACTTCTTTGGGAATCTCATGCTAGAATAAGGAAGATGGTGTAGCCTGGTGCAGCCAGAGTAGGAGCTCTTCTTCTAGGAAAAGATTTCATCCAGTTCTGACAACGACTGTCAGAGGATTTGGGAACTTTGGAGAATTTGGAGCGCAGATGATGATGGACTCACGGACTCACATTTGACAGGACTACTTATTTATGCATGTCTCTGGTCCTCTATTTATACATTAAATCCCCTGCATAATCCCCAAAGATGGCATCGGGGCTCATGGACGACTGCATTCCATGCTGTCATGTGGGCACAACAGTATTACTTGTTTCTTTAGCTGGCATACAGGTGTCAGCACAGAGTCACAGAACTCACCTTATAGGGAAGGAGAGCAGGTTTACTGTGAAGCCAAATGTGAGTGGCCCTGGCCCAGGACACAGACAGAGCTCAGGGGTCAGGTAACTTTGTACTTCTGGCTCTGACACAGTGAATGAACACCGCCCCCCCACCCCCCACCCCCGGCCTGACTCATCTCATCCTTCTGGTTGTCAATACAGAAAACACAATTGTCACCCAAGAGGGGATAAGAGCTTATTCTAGGGTTAAATATGAATAGTGACTGTGGCCCAGGAACACAGATTCAGGTCACCCCAATTTTCATGTTCAAGCATGGTGCCAGTTTGATGAAGTTTTTATAGTAACAGAACAAGGGAAGTCATAAATCAAGGTACTTTTCTGATGCATCAGTGGAGACATGAAGTCATTAAGTGGTTAAAGCGAAACAGGGAATTTTGCAGTGTCTATAACAGTGTTGTCAGCCCTTCCTTTGACTGTAAGCTAATATAAATATTCTGTATGTGTTATAGGATATGTCTAACAATCGCAATGCTGTTGGGTTGTTACTTAAAATTCTCTTTATTCTCTTGAGAAAATTAAGCAGTATTCTGAGAGTTGGGGAAAGGCTAGTGTTTTCCAAAATCTAGCCTTCACAGGGCAATGGCACACGTGGCGAGCTTGATAGGGCCACAGACTCCTGGAAAGTAGATTTCCATGCTCCTGGTCACTTATTTACCAGGAGAAGTGGGTTCCCCTGGCAGCCACAGCAGCTCCTGACAGGTTTGTTCTAGAAAGTTTCTGGTTTGGGACTGAAGGGGAGTATCTTTTTGGCTAAAAGCTTTATTAAAAGAGTTGCTAACATTATGAGCAGTCAGTCAGTCAGTCAGACAGACAGACAGACAGATAGCACAGTGTTGTGGCTGAGGAGAGCTAAGGTCCCTGAAGCAGAGTGGAGGTCCCTCTTATATGTTTCAGAAGAAAGAGGAAGGCTTCACAGGGAACATCTGTCTGGGGCAGGGCCACTGGTTCCTCATCCCTAAGCATCAGAAGGGAGGGGATAAATTCCCAGAAAGGAATCTGCTACTCTGAGGATGCAAGAGAGGGAGGAGGAGATGGGGAGTGGGGAGGAGGTGGAGAAGTGGGGAGGAGGTGGGGAAAGAGGAGGAGGTGGAGGAGTGGGGAGGAGGTGGAGAAGTGAGAAGGAGGAGGGAGGAGATGGAAGAGTGGGGAGGAAGTGGAGGAGTGGGGGAGGAGGTGAGGAGTGAGGAAGAGGGGGTGAGTGAAGGGTTCTGGGAAAAGTGCAGTGAAGAGGCACTTGTAACTGAGGTGTATAGGGTAGGGCTGTTCTTGACCACCCTTCTTAGGCTTTTTTAGGAGGAATGACACCCACCCACACAGGCCCTTAGTAGGCACTCAGCATTATTTATAGGAGTGTAAGAAAGAGGCTGCTGCAGGAGGCAAGGTCAGCTGGGGAACCTTTCCAGCCCCTGTGAGTTTCTGAGGGAGATTCCAGGACTCTGGTGCTTGCTTGGAGATTGCTTGTATAATTTTCCCAGGAGTAAGGAAAGATAAGCTCTTTGCTGTCAACTAGAAGGGGGCGGGCAGACAGTAATTCTTTATCTCTCAGTAAGATGGAAGAATCGGTGAGGGAAGAGAACACAGAAATGTGCACAGGACAACCTTTATTCCATTTTATTACTGAGGAATTGGTGGTCAAGGTCATATCTGAAATTTTCAGCATTTATAAAACAAAGCAGAAAGTGTTGATAAGAGATATCTTTATGTTGTGAAAATATACAAATAAGTGGTGTTCTATGAAACCTTTTAAGATTTATGTTCAAAATGGCTTTTACTCACAGAATTTCTTATCTATGCATCCATGTAGTTTTATAGCAGACACTGAACATGTTTGAGAGGGTAAATTGTTTTCCCTTAAAGTAATAATTTTATTATTATGTGTGAGGGGGTATTGCTACACAAGCCATGGTGACTACACAGAGCTCAGAGAACAACTTCAGGTGTTGGATCTCTTCCTCAACCAAGGAGCTTGGATCAGCAGGCTTATGCGCAAATGTCTTTGCCCATGAGACATTAATTACTCTTCTCTCCAGCTTTGCTTCTCTTAGTCCTGGACTTCGGCTTTCTTTGCCAGACTTGTCCATCTAACTCTCTAAGTCTGAACAGAGAATGTATTTCACTAGCAGTGAAATCTGGGTATGCCATTTAGGTATACTCTATAATATCTATCCCATATGTAAATAGTCAGAACTTTCAAACACCAACATTGCCTTGAGAGTGCTTCCATATGGCATGGGTGGAGTATCAGAAACAGACTCCATGGAGCATTCAGGCATCTACTGAGGGTGGGAAAGGGAAGGAGGGGCCTGAAAGGCTGTTCTGTCTGTGATTTTGATTTATTAGGCTTCTAGAAGATAGTGTGGTTGTTAGCTTCCACGCTACGGATTCATAATATATTTCTTTAATTTTTTAAATATGAACTTATCTATTGTGGTGAGTGTTAGGGTGTGGTATGCCTTGGTGCATGTTTGGGGGTCAAAGGACAACTTGAGAAGTCAGTTCTCTCTCCTTCCACCACATGAGTTCCGGGTATGGAATTCAGATCCTCGGGCTCGGTGGCACGTGCTTTTGTCCTCTGTGTCACCCCCCCAGTCCTACACCACATGGTAAGAACAAAATAAATCCGCAGCCAAGTGGAGACGAATACGGAAAAGTCATCTGTTTTGACAACACATCCTCTGGGCTCTGCAAACACAGACGTGAGAGGGAAAATAACACTCAGTCCATTGCTGTTTTCTGCATTAATGTTAATGGATGGCATCCAAAAATAATCCTTCCACTCCAGGTTAATTATAAACGCTGATGTTTCTTCCATTGGCTTAATTAGCAGTATTTCGCCTATTTTTGTGTAGGAACGTTTTTTGTTTTGTTTTGTTTTGTTTATCTAGTCCATAGCATTTTTTTCCAGAGTTAACCACGACTCTAAGTAGTTCATAATTATAGCATAAGCAGCATTTCTTCTAAAAACAAGTCCCACACATTGCAATGAGCAGGCACAGCGCCAGCTCATTAATAGCTCTCAACCTGCTCATGGGCCAGCTCTCCAGGGGATAAAAATTATTTAGCCCTGATTTAGAGAGCTTGTTAATTTCTGTAGCATAAATGCTTCTGCTAGGACTGATTTTTAAGCCATCGCTTATTTGACAACAAACTCCCCAAACTCCTAACTATTGGAGGGTTAGGTTAACTATTGGAGGGTTAGGTTAACTATTGGAGGGTTAGGTTTTGCGGGCAGTTCCTACCCAGCGGTTTCTCCTGCATCTTAGCTTTGGAGGTTAGGATAACTGTATTGTGCTGCTTAGCTACTCTACAAAACCTTTACTAGGCTAAACCCACCCATCATGAGAGCATCTTTAAGTGAGACTCCCATGGCACATTACAATCACAGTTATAAAAAAACTCACAACGCAGAAAGATGGAGTGTAACGTCTGCACTGGGACCCAGAGCCAAGTCTGAGTATTAACATTAAAACAAGTAAAGAGTAGGTTGAATCTAAGAGCCGCATTGTCTCTCTAATGGCATGCAAGGAGGCAGAGGTGACAGAGTCCTCCTCCTTGCAGTGCTGGCACGTAGAGGGATGTCAATCACAGAAGCCAGGCCTTCTGAAGTGGCCTTCTGACCACTCCTTTCATGGTACCTCTTCGGCATAGGGGACGGTGGTAAGTTGAGTGTTGTGGACTGATGACTGACAAGGGAACTGGGGGCCGGCATCCTCTGTCAGCTCCACAAGGTGGCATTCTGTCAAGAAGATGACCTTCTGGGCTGGAGGCCCCTGTGGGCGATGCTGGGGACTGCACCATTTGCAGGAAGGAGAGACAACATTCCGAAAGGCAGCCCGGAAGCGCCGAGACAAGAGGTTATAAATAATAGGGTTGACCGCGGAGCTCAGATAGAAAAAGACACCTGCCAATGAGGGATGGAGGAAGGTAGGAAAAAAAATGTAAATATTTAGCAAAGGCCTTGGAGCCCTTTGATCACCTCTCCTGGAAGCAGTAGGGTGTGCAGGACACTCAGTGAGAATTTGAAACACTGTGGGGAAATCTGCCTGTGCACTCAGGACCCAAACATGGAGCTAAAAAAGAGTCATGGTTTTACGGTGGTGCTGGGTAATGGCACTGAGGCTAGACGGTCAAGTATCAGAGAAAAAAGGCTTGTTTCTTCACTGGATTTTTAGTCAGCTACAATTTGGAGCAGTAGCCGTGTTGAAGATGGGTAAGTCGGTCAACACACTGTCCCTGGTGAAACTTCATTTTGCTGAAAACCTCTGGCAGAGGGCGACTCCCAACTGCTCCGGTGCCACGCCCTTTCCTACCCACTCATGCTTCCCCGATAGCGCTTCCACGAAATAATTATGTTTTACCATTTATTTTGTCCTCCAGACGGCTTGCATATTGTCTTTTCTCTGCTTGTTATAGTGCACTCTTTTCTTTAGAGATTTATTTTTTAATTATGTGAGTGTGTGGGTGTCTACGCGCAGGCACATGCGTTCATGAGTCCCAGTTTCCACAGAAGCTAAAAGAAGGCATTTGATCCTCTAGCACTGGAGTTATAGGCATGAGAGAGGGCCTGAAGTTGGGTCCTCTGTTAGGGCAGTACGTGCTCTTAACCACAGCGCCGTCTCTCCAGCTCATGTAAACTCATTTACTATCATCTCCTGTTTTGTTTCTCTAAGACACCACTGAAGCTTAAGGGAGGCTAGGATCGTGACCCTCTTCTGTTCTGGGCTCTTAGATAAACACACTTCAGCTCCTTCTGCTGGAAAATGGAGTTTGGGTATTCTGCCTGAAGCCGAGTGCTGAGAAACAACATCCTCCAGGTCCACTCGGTCACTGCCGTGGCTGTCTAGGACTGTCAGCTATGATTACCTGTTGGAGACTACAGAAGGCTGTTCCCATTCACTTGGCATTACAGGGCAAGGGTTTGACTGCCTTTCCTCCAGGATTTATGGACAGTTAACAGTTGTTTGGGGAGAGGGTCATGAGACTGGGTCCCTTCCTAAGGATCTATAGACAGTCAACCATTACTGAAACATACATGTTTTCACTGTAACACCTGCCTGTAAGTTGCACACATCCCTGTTAGTAACCCTAGTGACTCTCTACTTCAACAAACCAAACTCGGGTGGAATCCCTTTTTGGTGTCTATGGTCAGGGCCCTCTCTTGGATGAGGAGACATGTCTGTTCATTCAGGCACTGATCGAATGCTTGCTAGGACATTCAGAGAACTCCAAAGCACATTGAAAGATAAGATATTTAGACCCCCCCCCCAATACTCTATAATTTTTTTCTCCAATTCGAAGATTATAACTGAGATAGGATTCTCAGCAAAGCTGGTAACAGGGATACACAGTGATATCTACTAGAAGCATTGTGATACCAACTGCCTGGCTACAGCAGTTATTCAGTCATAACAGAGACTGCTGTGGTCATAAGGGACTCAGAGGAGATGACAGACACCAGCTGGACCTTGACATGGGTAGGAGATGGTTGATGAAGAGAGAGAAAGTATATTTGGGTGCAAATGCTCAGAGGCAGAAATGGCTGCATTATACAGGCAAGTCTGGTATATGAGCTTTCTCTCCTTTCCATCCCTTGCCCTCTCTCCTTCCTTTTGTCTGGAGATGTGATGTTCCTAAGTTGCATATATGCTTCTTACCTCTGCTTCTGGTTATGTGCCTGAGAATCCAGAGCCCACAGAATAAGCCAGCGACAACAGACACTGGTGGAAGTGTCCTGAAGCTAACACCATAGCTTCTCTATTTTGGAGGAAAAGCCCCTGAACCTAAAATTCGATAGCTTAGAATTTTAACGGTTTTTATAGACTTGTGCCTTTGGGGAAAACCATTTCTTCTGTGTATGTCTTTGGTGTCAGACACTGATGATCACTGAGGATTCCCTGTTGTAATTATCATGTATAGAGTTGGGGGTTTTCCTTAAAGTAACCTCTAAACATTTTTAATCTTTAAATACAAATCATCCATCTTTGAATACAAATCAGCACCTGCTGTTTCCATAACAGAAGGCCAGAGCCCCAGATCCCCAGATCCCCAGATCCCCAGATCCCCAGATCCCCAGATCACCAGATCACCAGATCACCAGGTCCCCAGAGCTGCTTATGTACTGAGCTTTCAGGACAGAGCGAAGGAAAAGCCGCTTTATAGTTGAGTCACCAAAACTACCAAGTCTTTACCTGATACCACGTGGATAAGGTTGAACACAGCAGCCAGGGACTCAGTCCACTCGTCCACAAAGCTGAAGAAGAGCCGGTCTATATGGAAGGGGGTCCAGCAAATAGCAAACACGAGGACCAAGACAACTGGAAAAGGAGATGGGAGAAGGGATGATGGAGTAGATCAGGGAAGAACAAGATGCTCGTCCAGCCTTCTTCTTCTTTAGCAGGTTTTCCCTGCCACCTTGGCTAAGCGATGATTGCTATAGGCAAAGGTGACCCCAGAGTTTAAAAATATTTGAACATAAGAATTAGTTGTATGGATCAGAGACCAATTTTCTATACAATTGCCTCAGTTTTCTTTTAAAATGTATAGTTCTACTTTTATTTGCAAACTTTCTGTTTTTGAAAATTTCATAAATGCACATAATAAAATATAATCATGTTTACTCCTTCTATTCCCTCTCCAACTCCTTCCATGTGCTCCAACATGACCCATTCCAGCTTAATGTCCTTTTCATTGAGAACTCTCCCTGCCCCTTTCCTCTCTTCCCCACTGCCTCTCTCCCTCTTCTTCACAATAGGCCCAAGGATGAACTGAAGCTGTGAACCTAGATAAATCTTTTCTTTGTTATGTATGTCTTGTGTGTCCTCTCTCTCTCTCTCTCTCTCTCTCTCTCTCTTCCTCCCTCCCTCTCTCTCTCTCTCTCTCTGTGTGTGTGTATGTATGTATGTATGTATGTATGTATGTTGTGTCTTGTATATGTTGTATGTCTTGTGTATTTTGTGTGTGTTTGTGTGTGTGTGTGTGTGTGTGTGTGTGTGTGTGTGTGTGTGTGTTGGGGTGTGGGGAACAGAGGTCAATTTTAAGTATCATTCCTCAGGAGGTCTGCCCACTTTGTTTTGAGACAGTCTCACTTATACCTTGAATTCACCAATTCAGCTAGACCGCTGGCCAGCAAGGCCCAGGGATCCACCTGTGTCCATCCACCCAGCTTTGGGATGCTGGATTACAAACACACATCACCCAACATGCTCAGCTTCTTATTACACAGATGCTAGGGATCAAACAGGAGCTTGTTCAGCAAGCACTTTACCAACCCATCCACGTCCCCAGCCTACTTCCCTTTGTTTTGTCATAGCAGTGCAGAGCAGTTAACACAAAACTGGAACTCATCAGGGGTCTCTTTGATCCTTTTGATCCTGTGATGGGCTGGGTGAGACACAGAGTCAGAACAACTGTAATCACAGTGTTGATTCTGGGAGGAAGACCCTGTCCTCCCGTCAGAAGTGCACAGAATCTCCTGCTTCTCATTTCCAGCCCCAGGGGAGGGATGGGTGTGCCAATTGTTTCTCCTCGGGACACTGAAGCTCCACAAAGGTAAGCAAACGTTTTTCCTCTTTAAGAAGCTGTCAGATCCTTTCCTGTGATGGACTGCTTGAAGTTTGTATCTGAGTGATCTAATAGAGATGGAGGAGAAGAGAGCCTCAGGATGAAGGGAGAGCAGCCATGAGCTGACACCTTCTGAGGCTGAGAGATGGGTACAAGGTCTTCATTTTGCAGCTCTGCCCATGAGAGCATTCCAGGTTTTCACAGAAACTGGTACCTTTGTTTCCTTTTGGAGTTAACTTTTAGGGTAAGCTGTCTGCCTGTGCAATGTGCTTCCAAAAGTAACTGGAATATTCTTTTGAATTTATTCCTCAATAAAATATCTTCCCACCACCCACTTCTGGTCATCATTCCATCATTCGTGATTGCAGTGAAGGCAAGTGGTCTACATTTTGTCATTATTACTTTTTTGCTCTGTTTTTTTTTTGTTGTTGTTGTTGTTGCTTTGTTTTTTGAAACAGGGTTTCTCTGTATAGCCCTGGCTGTCCTGGAACTCACTTTGTAGACCAGGCTGGCCTTGAACTCAGAAATCCGCCTGCCTCTGCCTCCCAAGTGCTGGGATTAAAGGCGTGCACCACCACATCCAGCCTTTTTTTTTTTTTTTTTTTCTAATAATACTGGGAATTGATCTGGAGCTCCACACACATCAGGCAAACACTCCACCAGTGACCTACAGCCCAGTCTGATTTTTTTTTTTTTAACTTTTGGAGACAGTTTCCTGTTGGGTTGCCCAGGTTGGCTTTGCACAGAGCCCAAATCTATTTTTCCTGTGTGTGGCATGCTAGGAATTGAACCCAAGGCCTTGCACATGCAGGTCATGTGCCCTACCAAGGGGCGACATTCCAAGCTTGCTACTAAGATGCTAACACCAGCAAACACTGAGATCATGATCAAAGGGAGAAAGAGAGACATAATGAAGACTCCCTGTCTCCCGACAAGATCTACCTGGGGATGAAAAGCCTCAAAGAATATGATTATTAGAGTCAAAAGACCAACTTGGAAACTTCTAGGTTTTGTCCACAGAGGGCCCAGTTTCCATGAGTCATGGGTATGTGAGCCTGGGGATTTTTTTTTTTTTTTTTTTGTAAAGGCAGGTTGTGATTTGGAAAATTTATGGTAACTTTCACATATCTCATCATTGTCTCTCCTGGACCTCTGGTGCTGTTTTTCTTAGCTTTCATTTTCAAGTGTCCCTTTGTATTGTGTATGGAGGTGTGTGCATGTATGTGTGTGCATGTTTGAATGTGCATGAGTGTGCACGTGTCTGTGTGTGCATAGGCCTATGGTTGAGTCAAGAATTGTCCTCGATCACCCATCCACCTTATTTACTGAGGTAGGGTCTCTCAATCAAACTCAGAACTCACTGATAGGGCCTAACTCCAGAGCAAGCTTACTGTGTAGACCCTCTGTTTCTGCCTCCCAAGAGGGGAATTATAAAAGGGTGATCACTCACACTAGCATTTACATGGGGTCCTGGGGATCGAGCCCTCACTCCTCCTGCTTGCACAGCAATGATTTAACCACTGATCTATCTCCCTAGACCAGGGGTCCATTTACTTTTCTAGCATCCTTGTGAGAGAGGATGTTCAGCACCTGCATCTCTTAAAATAGTTCATCTCTTACAAGTATGTACACTTCTAATAAAAAGGCTATTTTTACTGTTTTGTTTTTAAACAAGATGATGTTTTGATACAATGTCCTGGGTAAGTCATGACTAATTGTTCTTAATTTGGAATAAAAATATTCACAGAGTCTACATGGCCATTGGGAGTTTACAATTTCCTGAAGTGAGTTTTAAAACATTGTGTGCGTGCGTGCGTGTATGTGTGTGTGTGTGTGTGTGTGTGTGTGTGTGTGTGTGTGTGTATGTGTGTGCACACAAGCATTTGTGAGTGAAGGACTCACCATGACCTGTTCCCCATGTTTGAAGAATGTTGGAGCACATATAAGTTAAGAAACCATCCCTACCTCATCTTACAGGAAGAGTGGGGTTTAGGCTCAGCATTTCAAACGTGGTTTATTTCATAGGATTTGGAAGGCACCTCAGCAACTGTAACCTAGCAAAAGCCTTTGAATGTCCAAAACCAAAGATGAAATAAAACAGGAAAGTCATAGAAGCTTCTGGAAACCAAGAAGGACATCTTAACCAGCACCATTACGTCAGTGTCAAAGACAAAATCCTCTGCTCTTATAAACAAAAGTGAACAAACATTAAAAAAAGCAAGCAGCTTACACAGCATCTTGGTGACTGATTTTCTGGAGGGTCTGTGAATATTCACAGTCACTTTGTCTGCCTCAAGAGATTCATCTCTCTTCAGCTGAAAGAGAAGTGGAAAAGTGGTTAGGGAGAAAAGGCTGACTGCTTTTCCCATGAGAAACTTTGGAGGTATATAAACAGCACTTAAAAAAAAGGTTTTGAAAAATTTAAACACTTCACTGGAGGCAGGATTCAATCTAAGTTCTCTGGATAGGGTTGTGGGCAGGATACAGTAAAACGAAAACTAAGTTTTTAGTGTGCAATTCCATGCAGTTCTAATTCTATAGTATGTTAGGAAATATTACACACTCATGTACACACACACACACACACACACACACACACACACACACACACACACGTGCACACCCAAAACGGCGAATCTTGAAATTAACAACAGCAGCAACAAGTAGTTAGGTCCTTCCATTCACTTATTCATTCCTTTCCCTTTTGTTAGATACATCATTAGAGTCAAGACCCTATGCCCTATGTGATAGGAGGTTCCAGAAAACAAAATATTATGATCTCATGAGTGTTATGCTCGTTGCTGTGTGTCTTAGTCACTCTTCTATTGCTGTGAAGAGACACCATGATTAAGGCAACTCTTACTAAAAAAGGCATTTAATTGGGGGTTTGCTTACAGTTTCAGAGGGCTATTCAGGATCATCACGGTGAAGGATGGTGGAAAGCAAGACAGCATGGTGCTAGAGCAGTAGCTAAGAGCTTTACATCCTGAACCATAGACAGTAGGTGTGGGGGGGGGGGGCGGGGAGAGACACTGGGCCTGGTGAGGGCACTTGAAACCATAAGGGCCATGCCTTCTAATCCTTCCCAACATTACACCAACTGGGGAGGAGGTATGCAAGTATATGGGCCTCTGGAGGGCATTCTCATTCAAAGCACTGTACTGTGGGCCCCGTGGCATCTTGAGCGTGGTCATGAGATATGTGGATTCTCCAGGGGCTTGGGCATCACTTTCCCCAATGTCCACATTTGCATCTCCCACGCTCATCCCAGTGGACGGGGGATCACATTTCTTAGAATCATACACTTCCAGCCCCTTCTCAGCAAATGCCCTGACACTACTGACCAGCATAATCCACAACATGCTCTTTTTCTGATTCTCCTGCACATCCATCAGAATTTAAATGATAGATATTCATCTTAATTGAGACATAGGGTAATCCTTGTAGTAATGTAAGTTTGGAATGGGAGCATGATGTTATATGCCATCTCTACTAGCCTGTTTAAGGCCGACCTACTTCTGAAGATGCCCATTGTCCCTAGTCCATTGTCCCTTTCTTCCTTCTAAGCCCACATGTACCAGAGAGCACTGCTTTCTTTTTGGTGGTGGCTCTTTCTCCTTTAGATCTACTCTTTTTTTTTTTTTGACTATGGTGATTTTGCACCAAATGAGAGGAACTCTAATAATGTGTGACTATCACATACCTCGAAGTGAGTCCAGTGCTATTTAATTCTCTGGCATTCCCCGCTTGCTTGCTTACCAACATCACCCTACATTTCTCTTAGACTGTTTATTCCTTTCCAACATTTACTTGGTAGTTTGGTGGGAGTGTCAGTTACTTTTCTTGTTGCTATGACAAAACTAAGCAACTTAGGTGAGGAAGTGTTTGTTTGACACATTGTTTGAGGAGAGTCTATTAAGAAGAGGGAGTCACAAAGGCAGGGGCGTGA
>LR750824.1:209168-234168 GCA_902729485.2 Mus minutoides
AAAGTGGCGCAGGGGCAGCAAAGAGGCAGCAGGTTGTATAAGCATCACCCCAGAATGTGATCCTCCAAGCCTAGATCACATGTACACATTTAAAGTGAGACTTCTCCTCGAGCCCCTGGAGTCAGATTCTCTCACACATCGATGCCCCTAGAAAGCTGTCTCACACCTTCTTAGAAACACAGGTTGACAAGCATGGAAAGAATAAGAAACACCAGGTAAAGAAAGTGATAGAGTTGTGGTTTTACTATGTCTAATTGGTGGCAATTCCCACCTGTTCAAAAGGAGACCAAGCTGATTTTACCCATGCGATAAATCTTGAGTACATGTGTAGAATTTTCATACACCACTATTTTACATACATATAAACTCTTGTTTCTTAATTTCCCACTTAACGGTATCCTCTGTGCCCCTCCCTGATTCTATCTTTCCACCACACTAAGTCTTTCTTTGAATTCAGAATGGGCAAGAAAGGTGGATGCTGCCCCAAACCAGCCCCCTCGATACTCACCCTGAGCCCCATGAGATAGTAGAGGACACTGATGAGGGTCATCGGGAGGATGTAGAAGAGGAAGGAGGTAGCTTGGATGATGAAGTTATACACCCACATGGGCTTGGTAACTGTGCAGGTGGCAGAGCCGGGCACGGAGGACCCGTTGGGAAACTGCTGGAACTTGATGCCATGGATGCTGGTGTTGGGCAAAGAAAAGACCACAGAGAAGCTCCAGACTAGGCTGAGGATCCTGAGGGCCCGTCGCCGCGTGCTCTCCAGCTTGGCTCGGAACGGATGGACGATGGCCACGTAGCGCTCTATGCTAACCGTGGTAACACTTAGAATGGAGGCAAAGCACACAGTCTCGAAGAGGGCTGTCTTGAAGTAGCATCCCACCGGCCCAAACAGGAAGGGATAATTGTTCCACATCTCGTAGACCTCCAGAGGCATCCCTAAGAGCAGGACCAGCAGGTCTGAGACCGCCAAGCTGAAGAGATAGTAGTTGGTGGGTGTCTTCAAAGTCTGATGTCGGACAATCACCAGGCACACCATAAGATTGCCCATCACCCCCACCACGAAGATCAGCGCATAGGCCACAGACACTGGAAGGGATAGTTCACTGCGCTTGGGTCCACACAGGTAGGCCAAGTACTCCTCTGTGCTGTTCAAGTACTTCATGAGAGGATCGTGGATCCAGGAAGCATTTTCAAGTTTTCCCATTACTGAGCTTAAAATCCACGACCACGGGTATCCCTTGCTCTTGGGGCTCTGTCTCAAGCTGAGCCAGAAGGAGTCTGAAAGCCGAGGCTTCTGAAGAAGGTCTGAGAGAGTGAAAGGATAGCATCAGCCTCTAGGGCTCTCCTCTCACGCTGTTAATGCCTTTTGAGGACCACCCAAGCCCCGCCCCCGGCACGCTGTAGGCCAATGAGTGCGTTAAGCTGCACCGTGGGAGAGCCAGGCAGGTTGGTGTGAGGGCTTTGTGTTTGGGGAGCAAGAGAGGAGGGACCTCCCTGTGACTTGGAAGCAGCCACAGAGAATCAGCTCTCACTGAGTGAGCTGCCTGCACCACCTGAGGAGTGAGCATTCCCAGCCTGGCCAGCCTCAGAGTTGTGGGGCTCTGGGGAGGAACACAGGAAGGGCTGAGGAGCCTGACTGCTAAGGCAGTCTCCATTGCTCTCTGATCACTCTATGTCCTGTCAAAGAATGGAAGATCAATCGATTTCTCCGATTATATTGTTCCTCTGGGCAATCAGGGTTCTCTGGGAAAAGCATGAGACATATGATTTGGGGTATCTCAGTGGCTGAAAATCAGTTTTTAGATTTTAGCCTTGCCTAACAATCTCAGCAGCTCAGAAAGCAAGTGGGTTTCAGGACCAGATTACTAGAAATTAAGAAAATTCAACTCTCGGAGTTCCCTCCCTCCTTTTTCTGCTTCTTGCTGTTTCTCTCCTATCTCTTCCTCTCTATTCTCCTTCTGTTTGTCTGTTTGACTCTCTCCTTCTCCCTCTCTGCCTGTCTGTCTGTCTGTCTGTCTCTCTCGTTCTCTCTGTTTCTGTCTCTTTCCTTTCTTTCCTACTCCTTTACCTGTCTGTCTCCATCTGTTTCTGTCTCTCTGTCTCTCTCTGTCTCTCTCTCTCTGTCTCTCTGTCTCTCTCCACTACATTTATTTATTTTGTTTTGATCAGCATATAATTCTATGGATCTACTAGATATGCTTTAAAGTAACATATGTTAAACATAACATAGTTTATGTTTAACAGGAAACATAAACCCATTAGTCATTCTTATTGCTGTTCACAAAACACTCAATGGAAGCAACTTACATGAAGGGCTTGTGGGGCTGATGAGATGGCTCTGGACTAAAGCTTTCCACAAAGTCTGGCTACCTGAGTTCAATCCCTGAGACTTACAGGTTAGGAGAACCAATTCCCACAAGTTATCTTCTAACCTCCACACATGTGCCATGACACACATTATACACACACACACACACACACACACACACACACACACACACACGTACTTGTGCAAGCAGGTAAGTCAAACTGAAAAAAAACAAATAAATAAATGCAAAATTTAAAAAGTGAAAAGGTAGAATGAGAAGGGCTTTACTCTCACAATTTAAGAAAAGTTTCAACAGTCTGTAGTGGTGGGGACGGTCACAGGAGCACAAGGAACTGGTCACACTGTAGCCACAGTCAGAGATCAGAGTGATTAATACTGAGACTAAGTTCATAGTTTTCCTTTTTTTATTCAGTCCTGGACCTCACTCCACGAGATGATGCCTTCCACATTCAGGGAAGATCTTCCCTCCCCAGTAAAGCCTCTCTGGAATGTCCATCACAGACATAGCCCGAGATTATCTCCTGGGTGATTCCAAACTCAATCAAGTTGCCAGTATAGATGAATCCTTATAGCCAGTGGCTACCTGTGCTCCACTGAGGTTTTGTTTTGTCTTGTTTCTGTTAGGGTATCTGAAAATGTACAAGCAAATTAATAAATTATGTTTCTGGATAAAAGTTAATAAATAACTTGCAGAGGAAGTCAAAGAAGGCTTATTTCAGCATATGCCTTTGAGACTAAGATCGGAAAGGCCTAGGGAATGATTTAACCAGTAAATGGTCTTAAGACAGAAACAAGCTTCAGAATATGGAGCTGATCAGTGATGGTAAGGGAATGAGAACTTAGGTTAGTGCTGTGTAGCAAGTTCCTCTGAGATTAAACTCCTTTCTGGATGAAAGCTTTTTAGGATACAGGATGTTCTAAGAAGAGGTAAAATGTCCCATGCTTCAAGGAAACTCACTAAGCTCAGGAAATAGACAACTGAAAAGTTTCAGGAAGTCCCTGAAACTGACAAGATTTACTGGGCTCTTCTCTACTAGAATGCATACAATGCCAAGATAGCTGGGAGACAATCTTAGATAAGATGAGCTGCCTATAGTATGTTCCAGGTTTCCAGCTTTTTCGAATTGTCACTGATGCTAGGGTGGGCTTTGGTGATGTAGGTGTCTTTGAATAATTTCTGCTCCTGTAAGTTATCCCAATAAAACTCAGACATTCACCAAGTGTTGGGGTCCACTGCCCGCAGTGGACGGGGTTCCTGGAGGATTGGCCCGAAGCTGAAATGAAACTAAGGGAGTGGGGGAAGAAAGAAGATCTCCAAGGCTACATGGTTGCTTCTGCTTAGAACCACTGTTTAACGGTGGACAAGCACTTGGGGAAAAAGGAAGGGAAGCCCCGCCCCCAGTCTTCTGCGCAGGCGTTCTGGAGTTTGGCGGGAACCCTGAAGTATCGTGACATCTCACAGGTTGCACAGGTGGGCTGGTCGTAAGTGGGCCGCTGGTAAGCTGGGCGGAGCCGGGGGATCTGGGAGGCATACAGAACCTGGCTGGGGGGGGGGCTATCTCTTAGCCTAATTAACAAAACAACAGGTGCCATCGGTGCGGCTTTCTCAAGGCTTCGGTCTTGGCACCAACTATGTGGGTGGAGAAGGGACGCCACAACTATCTGGTGTGAGTAGAATTTTGTTCATATCTCCTCTGGAAGGAATTTTACCTCATTGTTAATGTAGCATAATTATCACTCTCTTGGGATATGTGAGGATGAAGACTGGGATAGAGAGTTTGCTTTCTTCCTGACATTCAGTAGACTTTGGATCTATTCAAATATGGAGAGATGTCTTAGGAGGGTTTTGAATAGGAATGCCCAGAAGAGTGAGGCTAGGAAGAGACAGGAGTGGCTGACATCACTGTAGTAACAGTGAGGTAAGAGTTACATTTATATTTAGAGATAATTTTGCAATAGTGACACCTGGTACTGCTTTGGGGCTGAAGGAGGTAGGTCCTGGGGAGATGACTCAATAGCTGTGAATACTAACTGCTCTTCCAGAGAACCTAAGTTCAGTTTCCAGCACCAATACTACTAAAAATGATGAAGATTTGATCCTACACTGCCTGCTTAGCAAACAAACATCAGTGAAGAGAGCCTTCCCTGTGCTGTGATCACTCTCAAGGCCAGACTGACGTGGTTGCCACTACCTGGGATCTTGCTGGTTAGTTGGGAGAGGGAAGGGAAGCTATACTCATCACCTCAGAACTGCAGTACGCTTTGAGAACTGGCGAGTGGCTGAGTTGGTCAAGTACTTTCCTTGCAAGTGTTAGAATATTCAGTCACTAGGACCCAAAAGCCAAGCATAGGCTGGATAAAGCACATGACTCAGAAAGTGCACCTGAACTCATGGCCTGCATTTGTGACCTCAGTGCTCCTAAGACAAGATGAAGACAGCAGACTCTTCTGAAGGGAATGAACCAGATAGCGTGGCATGAGTGTGGCCTAGAGCAAAGAGACCTTGCTACAAACAATGTGGAGGGAAAGAACTAATATCTGAGCTTGTCCTGTGACTACTCACAGGGTACTGTTGCTCTTACATATCTTATAACACATGCACATATACATACATATAAAGACTTTTAGAGTATCTGGGCATAATATCCCATGCATATAATCTTAGATCTGGGTGGGGGCAGAGACAGATAGATCCCTGGGACTCACTGGTCAATCAGCCCAGATACCTGGAAATTTCTAGGCCAGCGAGAGATGCAGTTTTCAAAAACAATGTTGATGGTACCTGAGAAGTGACAGCCAAATGCTGTCCTCTAGTCCACATACACACATGTACATTCACATATGCTAACATGAGCATGCTCATAGACACACAAATGCTAACATGCACACCTGAACATGAAGAAGCACATAACACAATTCCAAAGTGTTTTGATGTTGATACCATTATTAACAAACTTGAAGGAAATATGAGAGAATTCAAGATGAAAAAAATCTCCCTGAGATGTAAAGATCTTTAAAATTATAAAGGTAGAGAGTGGCAGATGTTAAATTCAGGGTTAAAGAAATGTAGTGATTTGAATGAAAATGGTCCCTATAGCTCATATCTTGGATTACTTAGTTCCCAGTTGGTGGAACTATTTGGGAAGGATTTGGAGGTGTGGCCTTGGTAGAAGAGGTGTGTCACTGAAGGTGGGCTTTGAGATTTCAAAAGCCTATGCCATTTCCAGTTAGCTCTCTCTGCCTTGTGGTTGTTGTTTCAGCTACTGTTCCAGAACCATGAATGTTTGCTGTCATGCTCCCCACTATGAAGATCATGGACTCATCTTCTGAAACAGTAAGGTCCATATCAACTCATTCTTCTATTGCCCTGTTCATGGTGTTTAATCACAGCAGTAGAAAAGTAACTAAGATGGGGTGGTACTTCTTAATTCATAAAGCATTAAATTAAAGATTGAAAATTATCACAAGTTATGACAGGGTAGGTCCCATCAAACAAGATAGTACTTCCTACCATCAGTGCAAGGGGATGAGATGGGATAAAGAAACGAATTGCAGACACCTAGTATAAGTGTGGGCTTTGACTATTGTGTTTGTCTTTTACTGGCTACTGAAAACATAATGAACACATATTACTAGGAGTCATAGGCTACAGGAGAAAACCTATTAATGCTTTTCTAATTGGGGATATTGTCAAACTTCCTCCTAAGTACGTGTGTTTATATCCTTGTGTTTGTGCGGCTTTCAACCTTGGTCTGAGAAGCTTCTCATTACAGAGGGTTGTGGTTGTTAATAGAGACTCACAACTCAGCAAAGTGCAGAGGAGAAGCAACTGTGAATGTTTAGCTGTACATGAAACATCGATTTTTCCTCTCTGAGCTCAAGGAACTTCATGGAAGAAGAGATGGAAAGAATGTAAGAACCAGAGGATGGAGAAGAGAGCTGCGATATGCTTTCTTCTGGACTTGGCATGATGCTCTGATGAATTCACAGTTGCTGTAGTTACCTGTACAAGATGTTTACAAGATGTAGCCAGCTATAATTACAGCACAGAAAGGGAAGTGGTTCAAACTTCCATCCATAGCTGAGGAGCTGTTGGCAGTTGGTGCTGTGGGGAGACACCATAGTATTCCTTAGGGTGTGACCATTGGTAGTCTGCTGATGCCACAGTATATAAACCCAAACCCATGTGCATATAGGCAGCATCAATGGCATTAAACTAAAACTAATGGATTTTTAAAAGCGATTTTAAAAGGAGGACATAGGGTTTGGATGGAGATGCTGTTGGGGGAGTTGGAAGAGAGGAGAGTGTGGTGGTCATGAGCAAAATACACCTACAGTTATTCAGTTTTCAAAAAACAAAGAACAGTGGCGTATTGAGTTCCCGTAAGTCTCAGTGACCCCATTTGTAAAAGAAATAAAATAGCTACAGTACCTTGCAGGATTGCCATGAGGGTAAGTAGTTCCTGGGAAAAGCATGCAATATAGTTCTAAACAGTGGCTCAGCATTAGAGGCCTTTCCTAGTAAGGAGGGAGTCCCAGGTCTGATTGCTGGCCCTACAAAAAATTCAGCATGAGTTATTTAAAATTATACAGTATCTTAAGTAAAATTGAATAATATGATATGTAATAGGGTAATAATCATGAGAATTGAATAATTCAAATGTGTTTACTTGTATTGAGGTTAGAAAAGGGCTATAGTGTCTGAAGCCACCCTGGATTTCATAGCAAGTACTAGGTTTGGGCTTCTCTGTGAGCTTCTTTCTCACAAAACAAGCAGGTCAATTATGATCTGCATACTGGGAATGTGCTTGGAATGGTAGGCATAAAAATGATCCCCCCCATGTGTGTGTGTGTATGTGTGTGTGTGTGTGTGTGTGTGTGTGTGATATATGTGCATGTACATGCATATTCACCTGTGTGGTTGTGGGTATGCATATGCCACAGAAGCATATGTTGAAATCATAGAATAATCATGGATGTCACTCAACTTCCACCTTGTTTGAGACAAGGTCTCTTGTTCTTTGCTGCTCTATGAATCAGCCGAGCTGCACAGACAGTTTCTAGGACTCCACCCTCCAGCTCCACATAAGACTTGCTGGATTTACAGGCAATCTGCCTTGACCTGCAGACTTCTAAATTTCAATAGACTTGTGCTAAAGCTGATAAGAAAGTGTATGCACAGGTCTCCAGATCCCCAGAGTGGAGATCTACATCTAACTATGCAATGGTGATAGAATGAGGGGCTTAATGTCCTGAAAGGACCCGTGGTAGTAATCTCAACTGTCAACCTGATGAGATCTAGAATCACCTGAGAGGTGTGTCTGTGGCATGCCTGAGGGGATTATCTTGATCACATTATTTAAGGTGGGAAGCCTGCCCACTATGAGTGGCATCATTCCCTAGGATGAGATCTTGTATATAAAGAAGAAAGTGAGACATAAGAGAGAGTGGAAGTGAGGTCAGATGAATTAGAAAAATAAGAAGGAGAAATTGAATTGAGCATCCACTATTCATTTTAATCTTCTTTTCTCACTCATTTATTTCTATATTCATTTTACCTCTGGATTGCTGAACTTCCTCCTTCTAGTACCTCCCTCGTATAGTCCCCTTCTCACCTCCCTCCCTTTCTCCTCTGAGAGGGTAGAGCCCCCTCCCCTGGTATCCCTCTACCCTGGTACATCAAGTCTCTACAGGGCTTGGTACATCCTTTCCCACTGAAGACAGACAAGGCAGCCCTGTTAGATGAGTGGGATACAAAGGCAGGCAACATATTTAGGGACAGTTCCCACTCCAGTTGTTGGGGGACCCACATGAAGACTGAGCTGCACATCTGCTACATAAGGGCAGGGGTCCTATGTCCAGCTCATGTGTGCTCTTTGGTTGGTGGTTCGGATTCTGAGAGCCCCAGGGTTCAGATTAGTTTATTCTTTTGGTCTTCATGTGGAGTTCTTATCCTTTCTGGGTCTGATTTATTTTTTTTAAAGATTTATTATTATTATTATTATTATTATTATTATTATTAGTGTGTGAGCACATGCACATGTACCTGTGTGCTTTTACGTGTACCATGTACATGCAGGAGTCCCCTGAGTTCAGAAGAAGACATTGAATCCCTTGGATCTGGAATTATAGTGATTTTGAGCCACTATATGGGTGTCGGGAATTGAACCCAGGTCCTCTTCAGGAGCAGTAAGTGGCCTTAACTAAATACAGATGTAAGACAATAGCTACCTCATGCTCGCTCCTGCCACTGAGACTTCTTTACCATGATTGACTGTAACCCTGAACTTCGAGACAAACCATTCCAACCTTAAATTGCTTTGGTCTGGATATCTTATCACAGCAACAGGAACAGAAGCCCAGACAGAACCAGTTATTTTACACAGAGAAGTCTCACCTGAAGAAGACTCAGCAGAATGGAGCATAAAGTCACCTCCACGTACCAGACTATATGTGTGGGTGGCACCCAGGACTGGAGGAGAAGCTGATGTGTAGATAATCTCAGGGCAACATCAGAGAGTCCATTCTATGAGAATTTCCTAAGGCTAAACAGGGAAGTTTTAGGGATCACCTGTGTGCCCCCACAGTTTTAACCCCCTGCTGTGAGATGGGATGCTGTTGGTGCAAGAATCCTGCATCATCTCTCACCCAACCATTCCTTGGTTCTTCAGAGAAGATTAAGGGGCAGAGCAGTGGAAAAGCAGCGTGGGCTGGTAGTGCAGCCTGAGCAACAGCAGTAAGGCTGAGCCTGCACTGGGCTCTGCTTTTGTAAGCTGAAGACAGCGAGACAGGAAGTGTGACACCAGGGGTGAGTGGCATCTATCAAACCTACAAAATAGCTGTAGCTCTATTTGTTGAGTACCTCTTCTTAGCCATTACTGTGAGTGTCTCATGTACACCAGCCTTGTGCCTTATGCAACCGTGCCTGTGAGGTTATCATCCCTTATCCCTGTCAATACAGAGGAAGAAAATGAAGCACAAGAACCTGTGAGATCAGGGGTACCTGTCCCTTGGTTAGGCTATGTTCTGGGTTAGCTATTCATGGTTGTCAGCCTAACTACGCCTAGAATTAACTAAAACTCAAGTGGCTGGGTGTAGCTGTAAGCATTTAATTTTCCTTAAATCTTTTGAAGTGGGAAGAACCAGTTTTAATCTGTATCTTTTGGTGTAGGAATATCTACCTTCATTCTGGGCCATACCTTCTGCTGGCAGCCTGTATAAAGGACACAGATGAAGGAAGCGCTCTTTGCCTGTTTGTTCTTGCTGGCAAGTCCATTCATTCACTGGCATTAGAACCTACTTCTTCAGCATTGCAACATACACTGAAGACCAGCTGAAAGATTTAGTTGTGTGGACTGAATTGGATTCCTGGACTATCCATTGGTAGACAGCAATTGTTGGATTAGCTTGACTACAACCTGAAAGCTATTCTAGCAAATATCCTTTATATTTACACACACACACACACACACACACACACACACACACACACGCACACAAACACACACTCACATACTCACACACACAGTCTATCAGTTCTGTTCCTCTAGAGCACTGGTTCTCAATCTATGGGTCATGACCCCTGTGGGGGGGGGGGGTCTAAAGACCCTTTCACAGGGATCACTTCAGACCATCGGAAAACATAGACATTTACATTAAGGTTCATAACAGTAGCAAAATTACATTGTGAAGTAGCAACAAATATAATTTTGTGGTTGGGGGGGGTCACCACAATACAAGGATCTGTATTAAAGGGTAGCAGCACTAGGAAGGTTGAGAACCACTGCTATAGAGAATCCTGACTAATATATGATTCTTAACAACCTTAGGAAATTAAAATAAACAAAGATTTGTTGCTTATTTATGCTTCAGACCCACCAAGGATTGTCTGGTGTTTTCTACTCTATCATGTTTTTGTACTAGGGGGCAGGTTTCATCCAGTGTTACATAAACCCTAAGCAAGCTCAGACTGTGTGCTTGAAAATGGCAAATTGTAATTCCATTCACATTTCACAGGTCAGGTCAAGTTAGAAACCATAATCCTAGTGAAAGTCAGGAACCACTTCCCAACCCAAAACTTCTGTTAAACAGAACTGATGACTCAGCATCCCACTTTCTCAGGCACATGGTCCTTGGCTCATTGTCCTTCCAATCACTGGAGACACCTTGCAATTTCTACCAAGTCATAGTTCCAAGTTAGATATCATAGCAGCCTCTGTAATGAGAAAAAGCAGAATCTCTCTCAGCAGATCCACATGGCTGTCTTCCTGTTCCATAGACCTGCATAACCACAGGCTGTCTCCTACAGAATCGCAGCCTTTCACTGTCTCACGTCAACATCAGGCTTCTAGACTCATGTTACATGTGCTCAGGATTCCTCCTGTGGCAATTTTCTGCTTCTACATTGAGACAAGAGTCAACAGATCAACTCTGTCATGATAGCTTTCCTTGTCAGTTAGGTAAACAGGGTTAGCAGTTTCCACCTCATTGAGATTGCTATGGGCAAATGGTAACAGATATAGAAATAGTTCAGTGTAGTGTTTGTTATACAGTGAGTATCTAATAAATAATGTCTTTTGACGTTATTTATTGACATACTGAAAGTTGAAAGAAGTTGATCCACTATAGGAATAGCTTGACTAAGGGCAAGGTCACTGGTACATGCTGGAAATTCAGCAAATGGTTTGCTGTAATTCAGAAATGTAATATTGTCTTTTGTTTTCCATAATATTTTGATTGAAAGTTATTTATAATATTTACATGCCTGTAATAATTTATTGGTGTCTCAGCCAGTGTTCTATTGCTATGAAGAGATTCCATGATCACAGCAAGCTCTTATAAAGGCAAATATTTAATTGGGACTTGTTTACTGCTGCAGAGGTTTAGTTCATTATCCTTATGGTGGGAAGCATGGTGGTAGACATGGTGCTGGAGAAGCTGAGAGTTCTACATCAGTATCCCCAGGCAGTAGGAAGGAGAGAACCACTGGGTCTGGCTGGAGCATTTTAAACCCCAAAGGCCCACTCCCAGTGACATGCTCTCTCCCATAAGACCACACCCACACTAGCAAGGCCATACCTCCTAATCCCTACCAAATAGGGCCACTCCTTAATGGCCAAACATTCAGAGATATGACCCTATTGAAACCATTCCTACTCAAACCACCACAATTAACATGATTAAATTTTGTCTTTTCTTATCTATCTATCTATCTATCTATCTATCTATCTATCTATCTATCTATCTATCTATCTATCCATCCATCCATCTACCCATCTGTGTGTGTGTGTGTGTGTGTGTGTGTGTGTGTGTGCGCGCGCGCGCGTGCGTACATACACACATGTGTCCAGGTGTCCCTAGAGGCCAGAAGAGGACATCAGATCCTCTGTAGCTGGACTTATAGACAATTATGAAGATCAGGAGTGGATGTTGAGAACTGAACTTGGGTCCTCTCCAGGAACAGCAATAGCTTTAACAGCTGAGGCATTTCTCCATCCCCAATTTTAGCTTCTTTTTTGCTTTTAGGACATTGATTGTATAGTTCCAACCATTTAGTATTATCTAAATCCCCCCTTGGTTATGACCTCTCAACTACAGTTGTGAATGTATGCCATTTTGGAAAGCCGATGTTTTTTGGTAAGAAAAATCTGATCTGTGCCTGCTAATTTCATTGTGTAGATTGCATTAGTTAATTGTTTATGATGGAAGACATTCATACTGCTACTGAAGCCATCATGCGAGCAAACATGGTTTATTTAGTTATAGCTTGCCAGAGCAGGAATGGCGAGAGCCCTAGGATGGAAGGGTTTGAGAAAGAGGAGCCAGGAGGGCGCTGACACCAAGCCAGAGACAGCACTCAGTGACCTTGGATCTCTGTCCTCTGAGCTCAGTGCTAACTAGATTTTCTCTTCAAATTTCTGTTTATGAGTTACATTTTCCCAAGAAAGAATAAGATTTGTTTAATGTTGATTTCTTGCCTCATCTGTGACAGGCAGAGGACCCATTTTCTGCAAGAGGAAGGAGAGAAGGGGTCAGAGAGTCAATAATGATCAAGGTCTACCTGGGCCTGTGAGGTTCACATCCCTGTGTCCCATCTCTGTCCTTCTCTTTCCCACCTGTTAGTGGCCATAGTCAAGCAAAAAGAATCAGTGGCAGGAGCCAAGATCCCTCTTATTATCTCTGTTCTATGTAAGCTCTCCAGACAAGGTGTGTTAGAATGATGGAACTGGCCCCCAAGCAGTAAGTGGGGTTGAATGCTTTCCTCTGCGCATGACATGGCCATTGCTCTCTTGAGTGGTTGACAGCTGTGATTACATTCAGGGCACCTGTGCAAGATGGAAAAGGGGTTTACGAGGCCCACCTTTCCCCCAAAGATATATAGCCAGTTGACAGTTGTTAGGGCAGAAGGGCTCATAAAATCTTACCTTCGGGATCTATAAGCCATTATCAGTTACCAGGTGAGTCATTTTCTTCAATGGTGTAGTCACTCCTAGGTAACCCATGCTCATGTAACTATCTCTAATGAAAGCCATTGGTTCACTTAGACTGGAGTAAAATCCTTTCTTTCTCAATCATTGGTGCCCTTTTGGGGGTGATAGTTGGTCTCCCAGAAAAGTTTATATAACCATAGTATATGCAGACCGTCGAATGGCTGAATGAGATGAGTATAATCAGCCTGTTCTTTTCCTACCTCAGGCTTCTGCATATGCAGCATCTTCAGCCTGATGTTCTGTCCTCAGGGTGCTTCCCAAACAGCCCTCTCTCAGCTTTTCATCCCAGGTTTAGTCATTGTTCAGAGTTGTTCCCTTAACCTGCTAAGTCTACTGCCTTCATGGCAGCCTCACGGCACAAACACTTGAAAAATATTTTCTTTTGTTCATTTGGCATACTTTATTTCACTCCTCTGTTTGTATGGATACAAATTTCATGAAGGTTAGGAATATTTTATTTGTGGCTGTACCTCTGGTACTCTTCACCCCAATTGGCATCTAAGCACTCAATAAAATGAGAGCCAAATGAAGAAACAAGAAAGGCTCCGACTTATTCTCTTTGGGCATGAAGATGCTCTACACCACTCACTGCCTGTCCTTCTGATGCTTGACACTTTAAATGGGAGAGCACCCTTCCTCTGGGAGAGCATCCTTCTTTATCTCAATTATAATTGTCTTCTCTTCCTACCTTTTTCCTTCCTTTCTTCCATCCCTTATTTCTTCCTTCCATTTTCATCCCTTCCTTCTTTACTGTTTTTTGTTTGTTTGTTTTGGTTTGGTTTTTGGTTTTCCTCTGGCTGCTTGAGCTGTACATTTAGTTTTGTGTGTAAAACCCAGTAACTAAAATTTACACCAGGATAACAATGGATTGGCCATCCAGAAGGTCTGAGTTCTATTCTTAGATGTGTGTCTACTCACAGTGTAAACCTGAGTTCCTTCAGTGCCCATTTTGGACTCTCTGTTTTCTCTTATTTTTAAAATGAAGAGATTTGAATGGATGACCCAAAAAATATCCTTTGCACCTGCAATATTATCTAACTTATAGGGTTTGTTTGCCTTTCATCAATCAACCTAGACAGTTGCTGGCACTTGGCAATGCCCACTGGGCCCAAGGCTGTATATATCCACTAATTCATATTCGTGTTAGAAAATGTACAAGCTCTGAGGGAAAACCAGCTTTAGCTTGTCTGGCATATAAACAAACATCTTGTGCCCCTGCTGTAGTGCTGGTGCCTTTGGAGTGGTCTGGGAGTCACGGATGCCTGTGAGAGCAGAAAAGACGAGAATAATGTCTTTGTGGTGTTTGCCATCTGCCAGTCTTCCTGGGTCTGCCAGAATTTCCTCAGCATGGCATCTCCAAATTTCTCCCTTTATCCCAGATGACACATAGCTCAGCTCTGGCAGGAAAGTCTGCATTCACAGCCAGCTTTAGAACTTTGGAGGCAGTGGAAACATTTTATATGTATGGATTTTTAAATATTTATTACCTTGAGTTCAGTGACAGAGGAGAGAGGGAGTATGGATAAATGGGTGAGAGGCTGGACCAAGGCTTGGATTTATTCACTCAGTCTTCATTCATTCATTCATTCATTCATTCATTCATTCACATCAGTTGTGTGCATGGTGTGTCGGGGGGGTATAAAAGAACAAAGGGTTAACTTTGGGCTATCTTCCGCAATCTCCATTTTATTTTTTTGAATGTATTTTATGTGTATGAGTGTTTTACACATTTAATGTGTATACCATGTGTGTCTGTGGAGGTCAGAAGAGGCTAACAGAGGCCCTGTAACTGGAGCTATAGATTGTTGTGAACTACAAAACAGGAGCTGGGAAATGAACCCAGATCTTTTGCAAGATCAGCAAGTGTTCTTAACCACCAAGCCATCTCTCCATCGCCATCTCCACCTTACTATTTATTTGAAGCAGAGTCTCTCACAGAACCTGGAAATCATCCATCCAGATTGCTGGCTGGTGAACTCCAGGAAGCCTGCTGTCTCTGTCTCCTCAGCACTAGGATTCCAGGCATGCAATCCCATTATACTTGGCTTTTTAGGTGGGCGCTAGGGATTTGAACTTAGGTCTTCAAACTTGTGGCAGGATATATACTGACCCAGCCCCCTTCCCAGATGCATAAGCCAGGATTTATACATGATGTGGTCTGGATAATGATAGGAATATTCTAACAACTTCATTCATGTAGGAGACCAGAACATTATTAAAAAGCTTAACAGTGGTCTGAGGAGGCAGCTCAGGGGTAAAGTGCTTTGTGTAGCATGAGTAAGGGCCTGGGTTCAATTCCCAGCAACACAAACCAACCAACCAGATCTTAGGAGTGGATCGCCATGCAAAGCTTCGCATATCCCTGCCTCATGCTCACCAGGTAGTATGTATTATTTAATTTCATAACTTGAAAATTCTAGAATTCCAATCCAGTGTGTTTAGCTCTGCTCAGCATATCTAACTTCTATATCTTTGTCTACAAGGTAGAAGTTTGGACTGTGATCTTTAATACCTCCTACCCCAAAGGCCAACAGGGATAGACTAAGGTGGGACAAGCATTGGAAAAGGCAAGTCACAGGCACCTTAATTTCCTTAGGCTGCATGAGAATGGCTGAGCGTTGGTCACAGCCTATCACATAAGATAACATAGCATAGTTCCTTTGCCACATTCAGTGAAGTGCCATATTGATGACCACTGGTGCTGTTAGTATTTGAGAGGCCACAGGATTATAATTTTTTCCAGTGAGGCAGCCAGTTCTTTGCCTCACATACTTGGTTCTGTCCTCAACTTCTAACTGAAAGTCCATCCCACTCTCATGGATTCCAAAGTTTTCTCTCAGATCACCACTGGGATGCCCTTGCTTTCCATCTCTAAGCTTCTCTTTTTGCTCCCAGAGACACAGAGGGCCTGGGAGAGGATATGACTCTCTTTGTATCCTCACAGCTAATAAACAGCAAGTCAGTTTGTAATGACATAAGGAATATCACTCCAGGGAGTCTCATTCTCTTGGATTGCTTGCTTTTGTAGTTTTTAATGAGTCTGTTAGCAAGTTTGCATTTCCCTTGGATAAGGAATATACTAAATTGATAGGCATAAATATTTTACTTGGGATCATTAAGAATAGTTACANTTTTAGGACATTGATTGTATAGTTCCAACCATTTAGTATTATCTAAATCCCCCCTTGGTTATGACCTCTCAACTACAGTTGTGAATGCATGCCATTTTGGAAAGCTGATGTTTTTTGGTAAGAAAAATCTGATCTGTGCCTGCTAATTTCATTGTGTAGATTGCATTAGTTAATTGTTTATGATGGAAGACAATCATACTGCTACTGAAGCCATCATGAGAGCAAACATGGTTTATTTAGTTATAGCTTGCCAGAGCAGGAATGGGGAGAGCCCTAGGGTGGAAGAGTTTGAGAAAGAGGAGCCAGGAGGGTGCTGACACCAAGCCAGAGACAGCACTCAGTGACCTTGGATCTCTGTCCTCTGAGCTCAGTGCTAACTAGATTTTCTCTTCAAATTTCTGTTTATGAGTTACATTTTCCCAAGAAAGAATAAGATTTGTTTAATGTTGATTTCTTGCCTCATCTGCGACAGTCAGAGGACCCATTTTCTGCAAGAGGAAGGGGGGAAGGGGTCAGAGAGTCAATAATGATCAAGGTCTACCTGGGCCTGTGAGGTTCACATCCCTGTGTCCCATCTCTGTCCTTCTCTTTCCCACCTGTTAGTGGCCATAGTCAAGCAAAAAGAATCAGTGGCAGGAGCCAAGATCCCTCTTATTATCCCTGTTCTATGTAAGCTCTCCAGACAAGGTGTGTTAGAATGATGGAACTGGCCCCCAAGCAGCAAGTGGGGTTGAATGCTTTCCTCTGCGCATGACATGGCCATTGTTCTCTTGAGTGGTTGACAGCTGTGATTACATTCAAGGCACCTGCGCAAGATGGGAAAGGGGTTTACGAGGCCCACCTTCCCCCCAAAGATATATAGTCAGTTGACAGTTGTTAGGGCAGAAGGGCTCATAAAATCTTACCTTCGGGATCTATAAGCCATTATCAGTTACCGGGTGAGTCATTTTCTTCAATGGTGTAGTCACTCCTAGGTAAACCATGCTCATGTAACTATCTCTAATGAAAGCCATTGGTTCACTTAGACTGGAGTAAAATCATTTCTTTCTCAATCATTGGTGCCCTTTTGGGGGTGATAGATGGTCTCCCAGAAAAGTTTATATAACCATAGTATATGCAGACCGTCACATGGCTGAATGAGATGAGTATAATCAGCCTATTCTTTTCCTACCTCAGGCTTCTGCATATGCAGCATCTTCAGCCTGATGTTCTGTCCTCAGGGTGCTTCCCAAACAGCCCTCTCTCAGCTTTCCATTCCAGGTTTAGTCATTGTTCAGAGGTGTTCCCTTAACCTGCTAAGTCTACTGCCTTCATGGCAACCTCACGGCACAATATTTGAAAAATATTTTCTTTTGTTCATTTAGCATACTTTATTTCACTCCTATGTTTGTATGGATACAAATTTTATGAAGGTTAGGAATATTTTATTTGTGGCTGTACCTCTGGTACTCTTCACGCCAATTGGCATCTAAGCACTCAATAAAATGAGAGCCAAATGAAGAAACAAGAAAGGCTCTGACTTATTCTCTTTGGGCATAAAGATGCTCTACACCACTCACTGCCTGTCTTTCTGACGCTTGACACTTTAAATGGGAGAGCACCCTTCCTCTGGGAGAGCATCCTTCTTTATCTCAATTATAATTGTCTTCTCTTCCTACCTTTTTCCTTCCTTTCTTCCATCCCTTATTTCTTCCTTCCATTTTCATTCCTTCCTTCTTTACTGTTTTTTGTTTGTTTGGTTTGGTTTGGTTTTTGGTTTTCCTCTGGCTGCTTGAGCTGTACATTTAGTTTTGTGTGTAAAACCCAGTAACTAAAATTTACACCAGGATAACAATGGATTGGCCATCCAGAAGGTCTGAGTTCTATTCTTAGATGTGTGTCTACTCACAGTGTAAACCTGAGTTCCTTCAGTGCCCATTTTGGACTCTCTGTTTTCTCTTATTTTTAAAATGAAGAGATTTGAATGGATGACCCAAAAAATATCCTTTGCACCTGCAATATTATCTAACTTATAGGGTTTGTTTGCCTTTCATCAATCAACCTAGACAGTTGCTGGCACTTGGCAATGCCCACTGGGCCCAAGGCTGTATATATCCACTAATTCATATTCATGTTAGAAAATGTACAAGCTCTGAGGGAAAACCAGCTTTAGCTTGTCTGGCATATAAACAAACATCTTGTGCCCCTGCTGTAGTGCTGGTTCCTTTGGAGTGGTCTGGGAGTCACGGATGCCTGTGAGAGCAGAAAAGACGAGAATAATGTCTTTGTGGTGTTTGCCATCTGCCAGTCTTCCTGGGTCTGCCAGAATTTCCTCAGCATGGCATCTCCAAATTTCTCCCTTCATCCCAGATGACACATAGCTCAGCTCTGGCAGGAAAGTCAGCATTCACAGCCAGCTTTAGAACTTTGGAGGCAGTGGAAACATTTTATATGTATGGATTTTTTAATATTTATTACCTTGAGTTCAGTGACAGAGGAGAGAGGGAGTATGGATAAATGGGTGAGAGGCTGGACCAAGGCTTGGATTTATTCACTCAGTCTTCATTCATTCATTCATTCATTCATTCATTCATTTACATCAGTTGTGTGCATGGTGTGTGTGGGGGGGGGTATAAAAGAACAAAGGGTTAACTTTGGGCTATCTTCCGCAATCTCCATTTTATTTTTTTGAATGTATTTTATGTGTATGAGTGTTTTACACATTTAATGTGTATACCATGTGTGTCTGTGGAGGTCAGAAGAGGCTAACAGAGGCCCTGTAACTGGAGCTATAGATTGTTGTGAACTACAAAACAGGAGCTGGGAAATGAACCCAGATCTTTTGCAAGATCAACAAGTGTTCTTAACCACCAAGCCATCTCTCCATCGCCATCTCCACCTTACTATTTATTTGAAGCAGAGTCTCTCACAGAACCTGGAAATCATCCATCCAGATTGCTGGCTGGTGAACTCCAGGAAGCCTGCTGTCTCTGTCTCCTCAGCACTAGGATTCCAGGCATGCAATCACCATTATACTTGGCTTTTTAGGTGGGTGCTAGGGATTTGAACTTAGGTCTTCAAACTTGTGGCAGGATATATATACTGACCCAGCCCCCTTCCCAGATGCATAAGCCAGGATTTATACATGATGTGGTCTGGATAATGATAGGAATATTCTAACAACTTCATTCATGTAGGAGACCAGAACATTATTAAAAAGCTTAACAGTGGTCTGAGGAGGCAGCTCAGGGGTAAAGTGCTTTGTGTAGCATGAGTAAGGGCCTGGGTTCAATTCCCAGCAACACAAACCAACCAACCAGATCTTAGGAGTGGATCGCCATACAAAGCTTCGCATATCCCTGCCTTATGCTCACCAGGTAGTATGTATTATTTAATTTCATAACTTGAAAATTCTAGAATTCCAATCCAGTGTGTTTAGCTCTGCCCAGCATATCTAACTTCTATATCTTTGTCTACAAGGTAGAAGTTTGGACTGTGATCTTTAATACCTCCTACCCCAAAGGCCAACAGGAATAGACTAAGGTGGGACAGGCACTGGAAAAGGCAAGTCGCAGGCACCTTAATTTCCTCAGGCTGCATGAGAATGGCTGAGCGTTGGTCACAGCCTATCACATAAGATAACATAGCATAGCTCCTTTGCCACATTCAGTGAAGTGCCATATTGATGACCACCGGTGCTGTTAGTATTTGAGAGGCCACAGGATTATAATTTTTTCCAGTGATGCAGTCAGTTCTTTGCCTCACATACTTGGTTCTGTCCTCAACTTCTAACTGAAAGTCCATCCCACTCTCATGGATTCCAAAGTTTTCTCTCAGATCCCCACTGGGATGCCCTTGCTTTCCATCTCTAAGCTTCTCTTTTTGCTCCCAGAGACACAGAGGGCCTGGGAGAGGATATGACTCTCTCACATAGGAGTGTCGATTATTTGTCGTTCAGTCAAACATTACTGTATTCCTTATAGTGAGGTCCCTCAGAGTAAGAGAACCTAACGAACGAAAACATCAAAAATTACTCAGACAATCGTTCAAACGTAAAGGGAACCTATTCCTTATATGATTTAACTATCCGTATTTATAAAATGAACCCTAGTAATTCTTATCAATGTAGTGAAGGGAAAACAAGACTCAGAAGGATTCCTGGGGCTTTAGAGGGACCAGAAAGGAAGGAAGAGGGAAATGCAGACAGGATTGGGGTCTCTGTTTGGTAGCTGAGATTTGTTAGTGATCTGTAAGCAATGGCTTTAGGGTGGTGATGATGAGGAAGATGAACCCAGAGAGGATTAAAAACTGAATAAGAATTGTCCTAATTTCATATATGTTATTTTGGTAAAATAGCTGGTGAAACGCAACTTAGAGGAAGAAAAATTTGTTTGGCTTATCATCCAAGGTCGCTCTTGGTTATATAGCAAATTCGAAGACAGCTTGGTCTACATGAGATCTCAAAACAATAGGTCCTGCAACACCAGAAATCAAGTCCAGCTATTTGAAAGAGCAATTCAGTTATCAGAGACATTCAAAGTTCAAGCGATGGGCCTGGCTGAAGGCAAATGCAGGTGATAGGGGTGAGCTAGCTAAGGTTATACGGCTATGAAGCCAAATGGAGATAAGTGTGTCGGCATATTAAAGAGCAAGAGAAACAGAGAGTAGTGACCAGGTGAAAGTGAAAATGGCTGAAGGTGAGGAGACTGTGAAATTGGGGCTTAGGCTTTTGACAGGCAAAGAAGAGGACATTGGGTGGCTGAGGCTGGTAACATGGTGCTTCACAAAGGATAGAGGTTGTGACATAATGACAAAAGGACTGAGGAGTGATGTGACCACTTGCTACCCACTTCCCTATGCCCTGTAGGAGGTAGAGGACTGAACAGCCTTGGTGGGGCCAAGAGAGGAGCAAGATTAAGGGAATGACTGTTTCCCAGTAACACAAACTGGTGAAGAAAAAGGAAAGAAGTTTAAAGGGAAAGGAGGCTTTGTAAAAAAAACAACAACAAAAAAACCAACAACAAGGATAGAATTATCTTTGCACTTTTAAACATTTATTCATTTAGTGTGTGTGTGTGTGTGTGTGTGTGTATGCATGTGTGTGTAAAGGTCAAGGATCGCTTGTTGGAATCAGTTCTTTCCTTCCACCAGTTGGGTCCCAGGGTTTGAACTTAGGTCATGCAGCTTGGTAGCAAACACCTTTATCCTCCATACCATCTCAATGCTCCTAGGCTCTACTATGCTCCTTAGAAGAGTCAGGAAGGGACTGTTTGATCATAGCTACTCCCTCACATAAACAGATACATCCTCTGGATGATAGCTGGAGATCTCGTGCAGGGCTCCCTGGCTGGAATGCACGTGGGAATCTCTTTGGGATTTTGTGAACTTGCAGACTGAATGGGTCCTTTATATTTGTGTCTGCTGGGGGATGGAGAGGTTGGGATTCTGCCTACGGTTTCTACCTGACATTCTAACGTCAATGTTGCTGAGTTGTGGTGCATAGCCGAGGGAGAGGGGGTTTGGGGTCTTGAACTCCCTGGTATGATCAGGGTCAAGGTTGGGAGCAAGGATGCCGGGGGTATGCATGGTCAACAGCGTTCAACATACAAGCATTCTGCAGCCCGCTCATTCTAAGACCCCATCATTTTTAAACACCATTTTTGTTTATCTTTGCCCTTCATCTTTGCTCTTAACAAGTGCATTACCTCAGTCTCAGGCACACACCCATCTTTCCGACAAGATTCTCTGCTCCTTGGAGCCAGACACTGTGGGGACTGTGGGAAATGGTTGGATCATGAGTTATAAGCCCTAATTTCAGTTCCCATTTCTGCCATTTAGCAGCCAGGGGAAGCAGCAGAAGAAGCCATTTACCTCTCTGCTCATTTTTTTTTTTTTTTTTTTTTAATATGTGAAGTGGGGATAGTCACATCTGGCTGATGCTGTTAGGAGACTTGAATGAGATACTCGATAAAAAAAAAATCCTGTAATCCAAAAAAATGACAGAATAATGAGCTATTATTATAAGACCAGAAGTTCTCTGGATACCTGTAAGAAGGCAAAGTGAGTCAAAAGTCATTTTTTTTTTTTTTTTTGCAGGGGCTCTGGATGAGTTCTTGCCAAAGCTGCTTCCATACAGTACTCTGGTATCAACTCTTGTCCTCCACAGCAAAATGTTTCATTTAATTTTCTTTTTGTTTTTTTTTGGCAATTTCATACATGAATTTATTTTTATATTTACATCACCTATCCCTTCCTCTCCCTTTCCCCATATCTCCTGTTCCCCTACTCTTTGTCAAATCATAACCTTTTCTATAATTATTACAACACAAGGCAGACACACAGACACATACACAGAGTGTGTGTGTGTGTGTGTGTGAGAGAGAGAGAGAGAGAGAGAGAGAGAGCGAGAGCCTACTGGGTCTATAGAGTTGCTTGTAGGTACATGCATTTAGAGTTGACAACTTGGGACTAGACAAACTATCATACCTAAAGGAAACTGATTCTCCCCGTCTTACCACCCATTGGTTACCTGTAACTCTTTATGTTGGGTAGAGACTTGTGCAATGTTCCTTATCCACTTTGAGGTGTCAGCTCATGCTATTATGACGCAGGTCCTGTTTAGGCAGCTACATTGCAGAGATTTCATGGGTACAGCTTCTCTGTTATTTCTAGTTGACACTATCTTCCAGCAGATGTCCTGGCCCTCTGGTTCTTGCACACCTACCTCCTGTAATGTTCCTTGAGCCTTTGGTTTAGGGTTTGTGTTGTAGATGTATTGATTAGGGGCTGGACACTCATAGTCACTTATCCCATGCACTTGGACTGGTCCTTGCAACAGATTTTAAAGCGACTCTGCTCTTCATTTGTTGTAATTTGTCCTCTCTTAAGATGACATCTTTCACACTAGCAGTGGATTGGTGGATTTGTGCCATAATACTTAGCTAAAGGAGGAGTGTTAGATGTGGAGAGCTATAGTTAACCTCATCCCCATTTTCATTTAAGTGTCAAGTTGGGTGTGCCAACATGTCACGGAGACTCAGGTCAAACTCTCCCAAACTTTCTGAGATGCTTTCCATATATGGAAATACATTTATGAGCAAGGCCTGTTCTCTGGCAGTAAAACCACTTTGCTTTGACTTTTCTTGGAGAACTTACATTTAGGACTGATTTACCCGAGCCTTTGGAACAGAGACTTGAAAGTGCAGTTTGGGAGTAAACGCTCTAGGTTTACCCATTACTACTTGGAATCATTTAATCATGCTCTTTAATCTCTCAAATTCTCAGGTTTCTTGTCTGTAACGTTGGGTAAGTATCATGATCTTCCTACAAGGAGAGTGGAAAGATGGACGTAAGGGGAACAAACAGTGCAGCGCTCCCACCCAGTGAGAGCTCTATGTTAACTCTGTGCTTACAGCTGTTGCTCCTGCAGAGAATGGGCTTGGGTCAAGAATTCAAGACCACGTCTCTGTAGCCAACAGCTGAAACACACACTTGCATGCATTGAAGCACATATGGGTGGGCAGTTGCTCAGAGCTCTCTTGGCCAGCTTTTTTTCTGAGTTCTAACTCAAAAGTGTAACTTCTTCATTTACTTCTAAAAACAGTTTCTAAGTTGGGCAGGGATATAAATCCTTACCACACTCCTGGATGCTCTCACTGTTTGTTCTGAAGATCCCACCTTTCCCACCTTCCTTCAGCTGCCTGCTGACCCGAACTCAAAAAGCATCTTCTCTCTCCCCTCTTCTCCCTCCTCCCAGTGCCTATTGGGGTTACAACTTGCCTGTGCTGGGATTTTCCTCTCAAATGCTAATGAATGGTCCTTGAATTCTCTCTGCCTCTCAAAAGGGTAGTGTGTCAGTGCTGGGGATGTAACTCAGTTGGTAGAGTGCTTGCTTAGCATGCACATAACACTGAGTGCCATCCCTACCACCACATAAACCTGGCATGCTGGTCCATGCCAGCATCCACTCCACAAGGGGAGGTGGAAGGAGTTCAAGGTCAGCCTTACATACTCATGAAATAGAGTTTCAAGGCAATTTTAGGACACACGAGAGCCCATCTCTATAAGTAGAAGGGGTGAAACTGAATTTTTAGAACAGATGTTACATGAAGTCCAGTATGGGTAGAAAATATGCAAATGAGAAGGTGCTTAACACCCTTGCTCCTCAGGGCAACATGAATCGGAACCACAGTGAGATTCCAGTTCTTGTCCTCCAGAACCAACAGCCAACTTTCTCCCTAAACCAAGCCTTTTCAAACCGGAGCAGGCAGCTGGAACTCTCGCACGGCTGGTGGGCTTGAAAAGTCAAAAAGCAACTAATGAAATGCTTGTCAGTATCTTAAGAAGCTGCATACCTTGCCACAACCATGCTGCCCCTGAGCCTTCACACACAGCCACCTCTCTCTTTGTAACACTCCAGGGCTGGAAACAGTCCAAATTTCTGTGCATGCTGAATGGATAACGAAGTGGTGGATAAAGAAGTAGAGTCACCTTATGGCTCTGCAACAAAATGAAATCAATTACTGATAGATCCTGAAGAGGATATGTCTTGGAATAACAGTGCCAAGTGAAGGAAGTCAAAGACTAAGTACCTGCCTGATTATGTATATGTATGTGCATATGTATATGATGTATATGCCTATGCACGTGTATACACACACACATATATACAAAGATACATATGTATGTATGTATGTATATATATATATATATATACATGCATATATATATGTATATATATACATATATCTGGATAGATAGATAGATAGATAGATAGATAGATAGATAGATAGTTAGTTACACACACAGAGACACACACCACATACATATACACATAATTCTAGGAGATGCAGTAGATAGAGACTGTCAGCTGAATGCTATGGGATGGGGTGAGAAGGGAGAATCAGGAATAGGGAAGATAATGGGGCAGCCAGGGGAAGGATATGCTCATTGTGCTGATTGTGTCTGACAGGGTGATGGTTTCACAGCTGAACACAGATGTTACAATGTAACCAAGACCTGTGGAGTTCATTGGACCTCAGTAATTCCTCAAGGAAGCTAACAAG
>LR750824.1:239168-278976 GCA_902729485.2 Mus minutoides
AAAGCAGCTGGGGCCAAGTGACTACAGTGATGGTTACACTGTCGGCTGACAAAGATGTCATTAGTGCAGATTTGGAACTGGGCATTCATTCAATGCTCATCCGTTTATTCACCCCTTTATCTGCCAGCTCCTAGCTTTCTTTATAATTGTTGTACTTGGGACAACAAAATCTTTTTCCCTGTTACAAAAAGAAAAAAAAAACTGGGGGCCAGGGTGCTTTGAGTTGTTATCTGTAAGCCACTTAATGATTATGTCATTTTGAACTAATCAGGTAAGCTCTGGGAGAAATATAAATTTCTGCTTCTTTTATGTTTGGTTTTAAAAGGAGAATTCGGCTAAGCTTGGCAGTGCAGGCCTGTAATCCTAGCTACTTAGGCAAGAAAGCATACGTTCAAGGCCTGCTTGTGCTACAGAAAGGGTTTATGTTCAGCCCAATCAACTTAAAAGATCCTGACTCAAAATACATATGTTTTTACAAGCTGTGAGGATAGCTTACGCACAGGGACCTGGTTCATTCTGTAACACTGCAAAAATCTAAAATGAGAAAAAAAAAGAGAAAATGAAAAGCAGTCATAGTAATAATGCCGCCCCACTCCCACCAGTAGTGCTGAATTGCGCTGTGACACTTTTTAAGAACCAAGAACTGTCCGGAGGACCTTATCTGTGTTCCCACATCCCATACTGTGTGTATGATAACACACACACACACACTGTCCTTATTCATAAAGGAGAAAAGGGGGGGGGTATAAGGGCTAATGAGCAAGCCCCAAGTCTCACAGCTGGCAGGTACACACCATGCTCTCAGCTGAAGGCAGAGCATGTAACCAAGGACTAGGTAAAAGAGTCTTTGTCCTACTTAATACAGGCTTCTGACTCCCATGAGATATCTTACCCCTTGTAGCCTAACATCTTATCTGGCAGCAGGAGTGGTAAGTGAAGCTCACTCATGCTCTTGATCCGATAGGCTCTAAACCTGATTCTTACTGTCTGCTCTCAGTGGTCAGATGAGCTTGGAAGGATTGCTGTGTAAAGAAGGTAGTGGCATGGAATCGTAGGAGCAGAAATTAATTTCTGCCTTGAAAAACAAGGAGGCTTGGCTTCTGGTCTTTCACAAAAGTGTCTTGGCCGTGGAAACAGCAGAGTTTCTTCATTCAGGTCTTGTCTTCCTTATGCTGCATCCTTGCCTCATGCTGGGAGCTCAGAGGCTGAAGCTGCTCTTGAAGCACAGTCTGCCCAGCCTGTGTCTCTTCACTCACCACCTTACATCTCCATCGTGCTCTCAGAGCAGAGCAATGAAGATGCTCGAAGTAGGCTTGCTGGTTCTCCTCATATGATTCATGAAGCTTTGCCCATCATCCCTGGGTCACCTCGATCCTTTGCAGCCTTTGTTCCTTAAATTTCCTATGTGATTAAGCCTCTCTGCCAAATCATTCATTCATTCGTTCATTCATTCATGTATTCATTCATTCACTCAACTTTGTGTTGGTTTCATCAATAATTAGAAATGTCCCTATAACATGCTTGGCATGAGAGATAGACAAGAAGACAAGAAAGGATATATGAACCCTTGCTTTCAGGTCACTTACTGTTCTAGTTTTATTCTGTTGCTGTGACAAACATCAAATGAAACTTAGGGGAAGAATGGGTTTATTTGGATTATATTTCCAGATCACAGTCCAACATTGAGGCAAGACAGGGCAAGGACCCAAAGGAAGAAACCATGGAACATGCTGCTTGTTGGCTTGCTCTCTGGCCTGTATGCCCATACTCAACTTTCTTATACAGCCAAGGACTACCTGCTTATGGATGGTACTGCCTGCAGTAGGCTGGACCTTCATGCATTATTAATAGCAAATACAGCTCACCATAGTCACAATCAAACACAAGCAAGACTTGAGCAATTCTTCAGTTAAGATTTTGCTTTCAGATGACTCTAGGCTGCATGGAGTTGACAGTTAACTAGGACATGTGAGGACGTGCATTGTAGATTTAAAAGGAGAGAAAGAGACAGAGAGAAAGAGACAGAGAGACACACAGACAGAGAAACAGACAGAGACAGAAAGAGTGTATGAGTGTGTGAGACTATGATCAATTTTCATTTTGAGAAAAATCAATCAGGTTGCTTGTGGCAGATGGATTGGAGCTGACAAGAGTAGATGCTTTTGCTGTGATGAGCCAGAGAGGTGAGGTGGGTTTTGTGACTTTATTTTTTGTTTGTAGCAGAAATTGAAAGTAAGGCCTCACGTATAGCAGTGAAACATTATGCACCAAGCTTTATCTTTAGCAATGACTTCCCCTTTGGTTTTGAAAGCATGTTGCCAACTGTGGTCATGAAATCTCTCTTTAGCCCAGACGGTCCTTGTGTATCAGGCTCCCAAGTAGCTGAGATGACAGTCCTATGCCATCGGTCTGGCAATATACTCTTGCTTTCTCTCAGAAATCCAGCCCAACTCAGAGCCTTTATACACACCCAGTGCTCACTGCCACACTGGTCTTCAGAAACCATCACAGAGGGCCTCTTGAGGAAATTTGTCAAATCCCTCTCTTTGCAGAGCATAAGGAAGCTGAACAATTTCCCCAAGACCACACATCAAATCTTTGATTGATATGAGACTCAGTATCAGAATCCAGAGCCCAACTCCAGTGTGTGAACTTCTGGTTCAATGAAGTATTGGAGGCCTTTGTCCTCTTGTTTGTAACTGTAATCCCACAGCAAAACAGGAAAAAGCCAGTGATCAAGGAGACTGCAGAAGGGAGAGGGATAGTATCAATACCCAGATAAATGTCTTCACTTTTTAAAGATTTGTGAGTAGGGGCAACTCATCATCTCTCGAGTGGGCAGGTCAGAGTTGGGTGTTAGGGAATCAGAGATTCTGGGACCCTTTGGAAAGTCTGGGGGTGAACCACTGGGCATTGTAGTTATAAGGAAAACATCTTTTCTGTTCCTTCTTACAAATGTTTTCTTTTCATTTTTATTTCATATCTGCATGCATGAACATGCACACACATACACATGCATACCCCCACATGCACACACACACACACACACACACACACACATGCACACCCAGACACACCCAGACACACACACACCCAGACACACCCAGACACACCCAGACACACACACACACATACACAGAGAGAGGGGGGAGAGAGAGAGAGAGAGAGAGAGAGAGAGAGAGCGCGAGCGAGCTTTCTTGAGTTATGCTCTTCTCTGTGATCATGCTTTCCTGATCAGTGATTCACCAGACATTGCAAATGTCTTTGGGGAATCAAGGACTTAGCTTTCAGACCTGGCTCTCCATGACATCTAAGATACTGAGTAGGCACTGGGTCTCTGAGGACTGGTTGCTCATTTTTAGCTCTCTGGGTGACCTGAGAAGTGATAAGTAGTTGAAACAGCCATTATTGGACGAGCATGTATTTTGACTTCATTTTGTTACAGTAATAAAAATAATCTGATGACAAGCAACACGGAGAGGAAGGGCTTCACTCTGAGCCTAGTTCCATCACTGAGGGGAAGTCAAGGCAAGAGCCCAAGCACCAAGGCACATCAGCACCATAGCCAAGAGCAAAGAGAATATACACATCCTTGCCTACTCATCAGCCAGCTCTACTCCTGTGTAGTCCGGAGCTGGAGACCAGACCAGGCTGCTGAGCCTTTCCAGGCAATCAGTTCCCCACAGATATGTCCAGAGGCCCACCTGCTCTGGAAATTTACTCAACCGAAACTCTCTTCCCACAGGATTCTCAGCTGTGTTACCAACGAGCACAGCATACCATCGGGCTTTACATGGGATCCTCCCACAGTAAATGATGAAGATGCTGTTTCCTCGGTCTCCTCAAAAGCCTTCAGATTCAGAATCTCTGACAGCAGACCCTTATGGCTTCCGCTCTCCCAAATGGTCCTCACATGTATTAAAAAACCACTCAGTAATTCAGATGCCATTGTGTAGATGCATTTTCAAAAAAAATGTATTGCCCTTCTCTAACTATTCTGGACTTCATTGTTCTGCACTTCAAAAAAATTTTTCTTATAAAACTACCTCTGCAGGAGCCTTTGACCATCCTGAACTATGAAAAGAGCACATGGATGAAGGGCAAGCAGCCACCTGACTAGAAAATCTGTTCTTCATTTTAGACCTGACTCACCAACCTTTTAAGGAAACCCTGTAATGCTGTTGAGTGTGTGTAATGACCGGATGGGGATTCAGGCAGGAAGCTTGTCATACCTTGATGAACAATGAAAGAAAACACTCTGCAGGTCACAGACAGGAAGATGAAGATAGCCCAATGTTTGGGATAATGCAAGCCCAGTACATTGATGATTGAAGTGTCTAGTTTGCACAGATAGAGCAGTGAGCCCGTGCCTTATTATCCTTTGAGGAGAGTTCTGTAATCATTCCTGATGTTGTACGTGGATGCCCTCCTATGTATCTTTGTGCTTCAGAGAAGTGGCAGGGAGCTTGGGATAAATAATTTTCTTAATCTAAGCAGAGGGATAAGGAGGCACTGGCTCAGGTGATATGAGACCTGCTAGATGTCATGGCTCTAAGTACATAGGTTATGACCGCTGTGCTCTGGCCCAGCCCTGGTCTACCTTCTGATTATTCCTTTTATTTTACTTTTATTTATGTGTGTATAGGGTGTTTGTAGTATCCATTGAGGCCAGAAAAAGGCATTGGATTCTTCCCAGAGCTGAAATTACAGGCAGTTGTGACCTATCACGTGGTTTCTGGGCACCAAACTCAGGTTCTCTGTATTAGTATCCAGTGCTCTTAACTACTGAGCTATCTCTCCAGTGACCATCTCACCCCTACCCCATATTCCCTTAGAGAACAGCTCATTCGAGAATTTGCCTGGGTTTTGTTCTGTATCCTTTGAATAGACAGACTGTGATGGCCCAGGCCCAGGCCCAGGCCCAGGCCCAGGCCCAGGCCCAGAGTGGTGTTTGTTTGTTTGTTTTTTTTGTTGCCTGGATAGTCTGACTATGGCTGTGTCTTTGAGGCCTACTTTCACATTCTGTACTGTTTTGTTTTTCCAATTTTCACAAAACAAATTAGGTTTCTCTTTGAACGGGTGCAGGAATAGAAGCAGGAGGCCTATAAAATAGCTTGGATTTATGGCCCATCTCAGAAGCGATTTTTTTTTTCCATCTCACCTAGGCTGAAATTACTGCAGTCTGTTCTCTGCAGCTCTTTGGAACTTATTCTCCATTTAGACTGCGTCCTTGTAAAAATAGGATACAGAATGACACTGCAGTTTCTGAAGAACAGTCTGGAAGCCTATGCCGTGCCTTGCTAATGCACAAATTCAAATAGGTTTGTTACAAAGGTACTTCTGTGAAGATACTCGTTTTCCAACCCCTGAGATCTGCCATTAGCTCTGCACAGCATATACCACCCGAGGGGTCCCAGGAGACCTCCCTGATGTTTTTAATGATACTTTCAGGGTGTTTAAAAGTGAAATATAAAAGGAAAGTGGTTATGCTGAGGCCTGGATTTTAGCTCAGACTCTCTTTATTTCATCAGGACTAGATTAAAGCTCTCTGGCCTCAGACTTTCTCAACTGTCGGGTGGGAGGGGCGACCTCCAGGCGTGTTTTTGAAACAATGTTGTTTAGAATACAAGTGAAATATCTAAAAGTAACTGCACCTGCAGGCAGCAGTGGCAACATTGTTAATATGCCGGCCATCTGCTCCGCTGATTTCAGTATCAAAGTATTCTAGGAATTCTGTAGGTATGGTCCTGAATCCAGAGCAGAATGCATTGAAAAGCTTGTTGCTTGGTAATAGATCAAGGGAACAGGCGTGGAAGAGGCACCGTGAGATTGCATAGAAACACTGTGCCTCTGGCTTTGGGGAAGTCCTTGGACATGCTGTTCTCTGTGCTCTCTGGTCTGCAACCCACGCCTTCCATGTTCTGTGGTCTCCCTGAAGGACACACACACACACACACACCCATCACACACTTGCATAAACATCAGACACTCCTCACACACTCACACACAAACACTTCTTACACAATACATTACTCTCATACACATACACCACTAACACACATACACCAGTCACATACACACCCACCACACACTCGCATACACACCACGCACCACTCACATACACATACATACACCCACTGTGTGCACACACATTTACACACCACACACAGGTACATGCCCCCCCAAACATACACATACCACTCACACATACCACTCATACACACATCACTCATATACATGCACATACATACATACCACATACACAGGCACACATGCAAGCACACAATACACATACACAGGCACACATGCAAGCACACCACACATTCACATAGCACACTCACACACATATACCATACATAGTCACACATAACACATATAGTCACACACGTGTACAGACATGCTCACACACACACATATTCACACACATATATGTACACTCACACATGTTAACATTCACACAGCACAGGCATTTGCAACAGAGATCTGATGTCCTAACTGTTCTTTGCTTTTTGGTAGCACTTGGTAGACTCTTAGAACATTATAAAAGAACAATCCTATACAAACATGGTCACATGGGACCATGGGACCTAGGTTGAATGACCCATCCTTGGCTCTACTTCCTTTTCTTACCCTAGAACTTCTCATCCTCTCCCTAAAGTCGAAGCTCTTCTTCTTTCTTCCTTTCATGGTGCAGTTCATGCACATGAAGCTCATATGAAGAGGAGATTCTAGCTTCCCGTGTGTTGTAAGTACCAGACATAAGGATGCTCCACACAGCAGGTCATCACCAAACACCAAGTAGGCTAATCAGTAAATTATCTACAAGCTATACTATGGGAAACAAACACTATGCCACACAGATAAGCAGGTAGAGACAAAAATAACTAATATAATAGATCAACAGTAGTTTTAGTTTAGAGTACATTTCTAAAGGAATAGAAAAGGAAACAAACAGAAGGGTTCTCCACAGAACAAGTGGCTGCTTTTATTTAAACCCCAACTACTAATAAAGTCGGTAATCTGAAAAGGAGAAAACCAACTTCACAGAAAGAAATCAAAGAAACTTGGACACCAGAACTTTCCAGTCAGGAGACATGCCTGTTAAAGATCAGTCAGAGGTGCTCAATCCCAAGCTGGAATGCTCAGAGAATTAGAATCATATACCCAGACTCCTGTTAGAAAGCTGAAATCAAGAAAGTTAAAAAAACAAAAAACCTTGAAGCAGAAATGGGTTAGAAAACAGATTTTTTTTTGCTCTCAAACTCATTTTCTGATATTACCAAGAAGCACTGCGCCGACTCAGCTGGGGCTCTGGGGAACCATAGCCAAGTCTATGTGGACCAACTGTCCCATCCATCCAGTGAATTTGCGTGGGTTTCCTAATCAGCCTGCTTTACTTTTTGTTTTCTTTAGTTTTTAGGTTCTGTTTCTCAATCTAGAATAGGAAGGTGGTAATGGCCCCGGGGGTGGGGAGAGCACTGGCAGTGTTCCATGAGATGAGCCAAGTGCCCTGTTTGCAAACTGAATGTAAAACACCCTGTCACCATTACTGTTGTGAGTCCCCCTCTTAAGTGTAGACTACATAGGTATATTCTGCCTTGCAAATACAGTCACACACAGGAGAAGGGTGACTTCAAGGATAGCCTCATGAGGCATGAACAGGGGGAGAGAAAACCTTGAGTTGAGTCGATTTTAACTCTGTTTTAATGAATGTGAAGCTGATGAGTTTTTATGTAGAGGCTGGCCCACTAGAATGGGTGATGAAGAGAGTGGTGGGGATGTGGCCCAGTTGATAGAGTACATGACTAATGTAAGTGATGCCCTGGGTTCAGTTCCCAGCACCACTTAAACTAAACATGGTATTGTCTGCCTATGATTCCAGCCACGAGGAGACACAGACAGGAGGAGCAGAAGTTTAAGACCATACTTGGATACAGGGTAAATTTGAGGCCATCCTTGGCTATATAAGGTACTGTCTAAAGGAGTGGGGGTGGAGGGGGTTTCACACAAAGAGAGAAAATTGTACAACGTCACATAGATCTCTTCACCGCTCTTAAATTCTGTTTTCTCATTTAAAAAATCACATTTCATATCAAATCCTTTTTTTTTTTGAGCTTTTCCCGCATATACACAATGACCTGTGACTGTACTTACACCCTTACTCTCTCTTCACCACCCCCCCACTGACCCTCCTCGGTCCCAGTTAGCCCTCCCTTCCATCTCTCCATGGTTTTTTTCCATTTAATCAAGGTGGCTTGTATTGGATGGGTTGGAGCACCGGGTAACTAACCAGTGGTCAAAAGAAAATGGCTTCCTGTCTCCTAGCAACCACAAACCATCAATAGCTCTTCAGAGAAGGTTGTACCTCGCGAGCCCCTGCCCTGTCCATGATGACTGAGCCTGTTCAGTTTTGTGTAGGTATCCACAGTGTAACAGTCTTAAATGTGTATTAAGAGGTTGGGGATGGAGAAGACAATGCACAAATAGGCTGCTATCAACTGTAGAACAATACAGGACTGTCAAAAGAAACAGGGGGCCATGACAGATGCATGCCAGGCCACATGTGTTGGGTAGGAGAACGTGGTTTTCAGATCGGTAGTGGAGACACTGGTGACTTCATAACAGGTTCAGTCTGCTATCATTTGCAATTAGCAATTATACTCACTTGGTGGTCTTGGTAGGTGGCGCGCAGCAAGAACACCAAAGCTAGTCCTTTGCAGTGAGAGGCAGGAACCATCTATGGTGCCAACTCTGGCTTGAAGATGCCGTGTCAGCTCACCAAAGCTGTAATGCAAGGCTCCAGGGTGCACCTCGCTTGGCTCTCCTGCCTAAGGTGACACAGGATTCCTATCGAGATTCCACGCTTCGGGGGAGAGTGGGTAGTGTCGTAAAGAAGGACATCTACAAAAAACATTACTCTCCCAGATTGCTGTGACAGTGTACAGACCATTTGTGTAAATAACTTGTTTTCTTCACCTTGGATTCGTTCCTCCTCTGTCACAAACGGGTCGTCTAGGGTAGATTATTCTGCAATGACTGCTTGGGGCCACTGGCCCATCACACTGCAGCAGTAATGGAACAATTAGCTTCCTGCCTCATGTTCCCATGTTAACCCAGGGGTAAAGTGACATACTGATCAAACACACTAAATTACATTGAGCACACTGTTCAACTTGAATGCCTTAGCTGCTGTCTGCACAGAGATTAGCAGCTCTTAGGTTTATACTGCAGCCTCACTCCAGTGAGAAACCTTAGCCATCAGATTCAAGAAAACCTTCTGCAGGAAGCCCCAGCTTTGGCATTGTGGGAGCATGTGTCAAAATTGAGCAGCTGTGTCTTATCTCTCAGTACCATCATATAGGTGGCATCTTAGGAAAGGGTACAGCTGAGCAAGTGTAGGGGTGTCTGATGACCACTATAAACCTTGTGCATGTGTGCTATTGAGCAAAGGAACTATCTGCCTTTGAAAAGATCAGATAGATGTGTATAGAGAGTGTGGGTCAGCAGTCAGCACAGACCAAAGGCTTGTGAGAACTCTCTCTGTTTTCCTGAGAGTGTACAAGTCTCCTTGCCCTCCCCACACTTTAACAAACATACCCTTGAGGCTGGAGAGATGGCTCAACATTTAAGAGCACTAACTGCTCTTCCAGAGTTCCTGAGTTCAATTCCCAGCAACCACATGGTGGTGTACTCTTCTGGTGTGTGTCTGAAGACAGCTACAGTGTACACATATTAATAAAAGTAAATAAATCTTCAATAAACATACCATGGAGTTGTTCTAATCTTTCTATTAATGACGTTTCTGATATAGTAACAATTTAAAAGCATCACTTAAAGTCGGACATCTCCACTTTCAGCCCTCTCTGGTTTTCATGACAATGAGCTTTGAGAAGTACTGGTTAGTTTTTTTGTAAAATGTTCCTTAAAGTTGCTTTGTGTGGCTGAACCCAGAGCTATCAGTGTTATGAATGATGAAGGGGCTTTATCTCACAGTGCTACCCACTAATGATAATCTTGATAATATGGTTAAGTCAGTGTTTTTTTATTCAACAGTGCCTGTAGGAACCAATTCCTTAGCCCTCCACATGGGAGAGTATTCTGCATAGATCTGTAATTATTTTGCATTTGGTTTGGTTATTTATTTATTTATATAATCATTTATTAAAATAAATATGTTTGCGTGTTCTCAGTCTGTAATGCAACCACAAATACCGTTGTTATGTTTTTGCCTAGGTTGCTCAGGCTTGGTTGCTGGAAGTTCTACTGGTTTAGCCCTTACACCCATCAGATACCTCCCATTCAGTTCTCTTTAGAAACTTCCTAACTTCCTCATAGTCCCTGGAGTTCTACAATTAACTTGAGCTTTTCCTGCCCCAGTACTAGGGCCAGACTCGCCCAATGGAGCCTAGATTCCTTTTATCATAGAATAGTATTCTAAAATCAAGATTTAGGCACTGGAAGTGATCCTTGGTTCTGAAGAGGCATTGTTTTGGGGTTCTTCCAGAAAAAAAAGCTCTAGATTCTAGAGAAAAAAAGATCTCTTAGTTAGGGTTTTATTGATGTGAAGAGACACCATGACCATGACAACTCTTATAAAGGAAAACATTTCATTGAAGCTGGCAACAGCTCCAGAGGTTTAATTCATTATCATCAAAGTGAAAGCCAGACATGGTGCTGGAGAAGCAACATCTTGTTCTACAGACTTCAGAAGGAGACTGTGTGCCACACCGGACATAGCTTGAACATATGCCCCTACAGTGATGCATTTCTTCCAATAATGCCACATCTACTCCAAGAAGGCCACATCTCTTAATCGTTCCACTCCCTGTGGGCCAAGCATTCAAATACATGAGTCTATGCGGGTCTTTTCTATCCAAATCATATGTGGTATGATAATCCACACATTGACAGTCATCTGCCATTGCTTCTGGGTTTGCATATCTCTGATTACATTTGAGATTGTACTTTTAAGAATGAACATTGTGGGGGCTAGAGAGATGGTTCAGCGCTTAAGAGTACTGACTGCTCTTGCAGGGATCCTGAGTTCAATTCCCAGAAATTACATGGTGGCTCACAACTATCTGTAATGGGAGCTGATGCCCTCTTCTTGTATGTCTGAAGGCAGCTACAGTCTACTCATATAAATACAGTAAATAAATAAATCTTTTTAAAAAAGAATGTACATTGTAGCATAACTATGTTTGCATAGATGTTGATGCTTCCAATGCACAACCTACCGGAGCCTTCAGTGATTCGAAGACTGCATCTTGAAACCATCTATTTACTGATCTGTCTCACCTCAGCCTCCTCACCAAGCAGCTGTAGAACTGCTGACCTGTGACCTCATGATAAAATGCTTTAACAACTGAAGTATAACACCTCTGTCATTTTCTTCTCTCTCCTCTTTGAATCTCATCTAAACACCATTTGCAGTGTGTCTTGGGTCGTCTCCTCCTCCCTGTTCTCTAGAAAGCAATTATGCCAGGCATTTACACTTTTCACAGCTTCTACCTCACCTCGGATTCCCCAGCATTCTGATTGCTTTTTTGAATACTTTGTAGCTCATGTGTGAGTCTTCTCTGTGATATAAGATTCTATAGTTCACAACAGATCCAAGGAACTATTTGTCCCTTCCTCTGATACCTTATTAGATGCTCCAATCATTCCAAATTTTCCTCTGAAAAATAGTCATTTAGTTCAAATTAAAATAGGACAATATTATCCTACTATTTCAAGACATAAATAGTACACTGGTGAATTCTCTATCAATGTACTCTACTTTTCCAATCCTTTGTCCTTACCTAGGAAGACCTACTGTGCCAATGAATGAAATCATACAATCATGGCTATTTGGGTCTGGTTTTTTTTTTTTTTTTAACTTAACAAAATCTCTTTGGATTCAACTGTACTGCTGAATGAATCAATGAACAATTTCATGGTAGCTATAATAGAGAACTGGAGGCTTGTCTTTTCCCTGGTACCATGTAAATTCACCTACTCTACTCTCAGAACTTTAGTCTATCTGCAACTTCAGGGAGGCCCTCCAAAATGAGAGTGCTTTGTAGACTTTTCTCCACCTTGGCAAGTGGGTTTTAATCCTCATTTGAACTTAACTAAAGTGTAATACAACCATTTACTATGCTAGGCTACTTAATATCGAGCAAATATATCATCTCCCTGAAGAAGGCAACTCCAGGAAGGCTCTTTAAAGATATTACCTACCTAGTTCTCCTGGTAGTAGTGGTAGTAGTAGTAATAGTAATACAATTAACTTATTCTAATAAGTTTCACTGTTACTGTAACTGAATATCCTATTACTCCATGTGTGTGTATCTGTGTGAGTGTATGTGCGTGCATGTGTGTGATATATGTAGGTATGTGTGTGGAGGTGTATGTATACTTTTATTCATGTAGATGTATATATGTATGAGTGTGTGTGTGTGTGTGTGTGTGTGTGTGTGCAGAAACATGTATGCCATGGTGTGAGTGTGGAGGTCACAGAAAAATCTCAACCTGCATATGCCAGGCTTGCTGGCTTATGAGCTTCCAGAGATACTCTTGTTTGTTTTACATTTTTGCGGTAGAAAGGAATGCTGTTATCATAGAAGCCTGTAATGTACCTGACTCTGTGTAGGACCTGAAGATCTAAGTTTAGGTCCTCATGCTTGCCTGTAGCAAGCACTCTATCCACTGACCCCAGCCCTTAGAGCACATTAGGTATGAAGTAGGTAGGGGCTGGAGAAAGGAAAATACGTGTCTATGTCACTGAATCATGGCTACACTTTCAGAAGACTTAGCATGTGCTTATGTGGAAAGCAGATGTCCCCAGAGCAAAACTGGGGGACTGGCGGTAATTAGGAGGCTCCTGGAGTTATGGTGTCTTCTCTTCTTCCCTCAGTGCCACACGCGAACTGAGCCATCAGAGTAAAGTGGTAATACCATTCATCAGAGACATGTCATCAAGTTAAGGTACAGATCATGGAGCACACTGGATTTCACCCTTGTTGGCCATGTGGAATGAAAGCGTGCTTAAACTCTCTCCTAAGAGAGTTTGCTTTGCTTCCTTCCTATGAAAAATGACAGCAATCCCACCTGCCAGGCCGGGGCGGGGGGGCTTGTTTTAAATTAGATAATGTCAGTAAAGCTTCCAGCAAAGGGATGGGTTTATAAATGGTGTTCCACCCCCATCTCCACCCTGGCTCCTGTGTCTGCAGAGATTCAAGGTATGTCTTCGCAAGTGAATCGGGTTACACGGGGAAAAGTGGGTTTTCTCTGGCTCGCTCCCACCTCCTCGTTGATTGTCATGTTGCCCGTGAGTCAGCTCAGCTCTAGCCCGGACTTTTAGTGCAGCAAATCCACATTCGTTCTTTGACAGTTACGAACTGCATTGCCATAGTGAACGATTCAGAATGTCTTCTTAAGAATCTACACCCAATGCCAATCAATACAAACGCTTTTCTCGGTGGTCTGTGTGTATTTCTCTCTCTTTGTTTTCTGTCTCTCAGTGAACTTTAAGTTCATTGATCTGCAGAGAGAAAAAAGGCTAGAGACTTGTTCATTTTGGAAGACCTTCTTATTGGCCCTAGATCATACATCTCCTGTCCTGCTGGGTCTCCTATGTAAGGCTCTGAGAAGGCCTTGTCTACCTGAAGATAGTCCCTGTCTACCTCAGGTGGCCCGAGTCTCTTTCTCCTGCCTGCATTCCTATTTCTGAGGAGCCAGCTTCAAGGAGCCTGCTCTCCAGCCTTCCCTGGAACAAACCAGCAGGTGAATACAGTGTCTCCTTAGATGTGGCTCCTGTTTGGGGTACAATTCTAAAAGATTCTAAGCTCTCCCCAGAGTATCTGAACCCAGGCTCTGAGGGGGTTTAACATAAGACCATAGCCATCTCATTCATAAGAAATAACTGAAACTTGCTGTAAAACAGATGTTTGAGCCCCAACCCAGATGTTCTAAATCAGCATCTGCTGGGTGAGCTCGGAGGACATGAAGCTTGTGAGAGGAAGCACTCTGGGGTTCGGGCTCTAAAGCATGGCCCTGGGGCTAGAAACAGGGGCATCAGCTGGTAGCTATTTAAAATGCAAACTCGGGCACCATCCAAACTCCATGAACCAAGCTGGAACAAAATCCTCAAACGTTTGCTTGCATACGGCAGATATTTAGAAGCTTTGGGTGTTCAGTAGTTCCTTATACATCTTTGTCAACCTTGTATCAACCATGCAGCCTGGAAGCCATCACCTTGGGGACAGAAGTCTTCCTCGAAATGGATGATCTTTCCACCCCAGAGTTGACATTCAAACCTGGTTTTTCTGCTCCTGGGAGAGCCTTCTAAACAGCGGTGTGGGAGAGCCATTCTACAGTCTCCTGTGATTCACTCTGGGCAGCCACAGGCCTTCTGAACAGCGGTGTGGGAGAGCCATTCTACAGTCTCCTGTGATTCACTCTGGGCAGCCACAGGCCTTCTAAACAGCGGTGTGTAAGAGCCATTCTACAGTCTCCTGTGATTCACTCTGGGCAGCCACAGGCCTTCTGAACAGCGGTGTGTGAGAGCCATTCTACAGTCTCCTGTGATTCACTCTGGGCAGCCACAGGCCTCCTCCTCCCTAACTGTGAATTGCTCGGAAGTTCATAGCTCTATTTCCTCCTTATAGTCAGGATGTAGAGGATACACGAACTGAGAGGGACAGAACTTTAGGCAGTTTCCTTTCCTGAGCTCTGAGTGAGCAGAGGCCCATTCTGTCCTGGGCTCCTTTGATATAGAGGGCATGCAAAGTTAACCTTTGATCTTGGGGGGCAAGCTGGTGGAAGTAAGGGTGCATGTCACTGGGAACAGACTGAATCTGCAGTGAGATTTGTTCAGTTAAAGAGCATGAGGACCTTTAAGTAATTGTGTGTGCCCTTCAAATTTGGATAGCTAGTTAGATCTGATGTAGGTCAAGTGCCTAATGAGGACAAGGATGATAGCAACTTTCTTTCGATGGTGAGCTAGTCAGAGATGTATTTGATTCTGAATTACCTCGTATATGGAAGCACACACCAACTTTTCCCTATGGCTGTCTGAAGACCTGGGAACCTTGGAGGAAGTGGGATTGCCTCACCTAAGGCTGTTTCATGTTGATGTTGATTGATTGGCAACATCCTCTGTCAGTGTAGGAAAGATGGGAAGAGATCAACCAGCTTGGGTGATCCAAGGGCTTAACAGGGCCTTTGATGGAGCCGTCTTATCCTGGAGGTAGATGCCTGGAAGCTGGCTGTGGGGTAGCTGAGTATTAAATACTCAGCAGAATGTCTAGGTCATGCAGGGCCCACTGACAAGACAAGGGAATTGAATTCCATTCAATAGTGGAGTTGGCTCAGGATTTAGAGGGATCAAGAGAAGAGAAGATTGACCAACATCACAGACCCATGAAGACCAGACAACTGGCTTCTAAGGGTGACTAGAAACTCAGTAATGAAACGCACATACAACTTGAGTTGCATTTAATTATGACTGCATCCATTTCTCACTAATGGAGATACTTCTAATCTAATTATCCCATGAAATTGATTTATAGACTATCCATTTATTTTGGCTGTGGTTGAAGAATAAAACAACCAAGGAGCGTAATGTGATATTTTGGAGCCAAAAAATGCTTGCATTTAGATTCAAAGTCTGAGGACTCATCCAGCTAGCCTATATCACATAAAAGCAGTCAGGTTCTTGTCAACTCTCTGGGGAATTATTCTCATTTCTGAGCCAAAAAAAAAAAAATTAGCTAATGTAGGTGGCATGCTCTTCTCTAGGTCAGAAGACCTAGAGATCTCTGCAGCAATGTTGGAGAAGTCCAACAAGGGGCTGGCACCCAGAGCCAGTAGGCTCTAATGAAGCTGAGGTGGATGACAAAGAAGCAAGGGTTAATTAAACAGTGTCTGACTAGGAGGGGCATAGAAGTGGCAAGAGTGGATAGGATGACTATTGGGAATCAACAGCTCACACATTCAGAGAGATCGTTGGAAAACTAAACTGAGCTGATGGAATGAGATGGGGAGTCTGAGTGCTCTGGCAATGAGCTACTCCTGCAGACCAGTATGCTACTGTGCCTAAGGAGGTTGGCATTTCTATTCTACCTGCATTGTGGCTGACAGGTGAACAGAAGTCTGTGCAACTTGGGACTCACTCATCTTGGAAAACTAAAAGACACCATGCATTGCAGGGCTAGAAGAGACATAAGGAGGGCTTCCTAGTCGGTGTGTGTGTGTGTGTGTGTGTGTGTGTGTGTGTGTGCCTGTGTAAAGATTATTAAAATTTTTGCAATTGACTTCCTTGCTGTGAACTACCACCCTGGCTACTTGTTAGCATGGGGAAAGACGCTCAACAAAGATATTTGGGAAAATGGGCAAAGAGGAACCTGTTGCTGATATGCTCAGACTGTATGGGTGAAAAGACTTGGAATCAAACTTTATTAGCAAACCGGCTTCTTTAAGGAATCATCCCGTCCTAAATCCCTTACTCAGCAGAGCACAGTGCAAACCTTTCCCTTTCTCTTTTGGTGTATATCCCTAGAGTTGCTATTCATAGAGAAGTAAGTCTCTGAAGCCATTGTCCTTTGGGGGAGTGGACACTCATAGTTTGTCCCAAACTATAGGAGGACAAATCCAGTTGAGGTTATTTACTGTACTCTCTAGCACACTCTACAGAGTGTACACCTGTATTGTTAGATGAAGATACCAACGTTGTTATGCTATCCTAATAAAAATACAAGCCAACAATGAGTTTCCTGAACTCAACTGAGGAGATATCCATTTCCCAAACCCCGTGTTATTTATTTAATGGGAAAATTAATGGAAAGTCAGAAACTCAAAGGGATGGAAATGTCTACGTAGCGTTAGTCGCTACTAAGACTAGTTAGTGTAAAGAATATGTAACTGTCAAGTAGGGTGCTTCCTAAACTGGTGGTTCTCTTCCATCCTCAAGAAAAGAGACAGACCATTCATAAAAGTCAATATGCAAAATAAGAGTTTTTGCAAGTGTGCTGGATAGAGCCGTTCAATGGCTTAGCCTAACGCCCAGCAGGGAAAGATGACAGCTCAGGCTGTGGTCTACTCTGCCCTTATGATGCTCAAGCTATTTGACTCTCAGAAAGTGTACCCAGGAAGAAAACGAATCCAGGGAGAACACAAGAGTGTTAAAGGCTTCACAACCCGGAGTTTAAAAACTATAAAGATTAAAAGCAGGTTAGATGAGGTTTAATGCCAGGCATCAGCACAGCTCTGACTTCTTTTGTTCTTTAAATTGCTTCCAGTAGCAATTTCCCCTATGCTCAGAACAGAGTGACACAGGCACATTCTAATCGAAACTCTTACAGAGAGGCCCACTGTAGCCATGCCTCCCATATCTGTGGATGGAGAGGTAGAGTAGAGAGGCTGCAGAGACAGCAGCTGCTTGTGAGATCTGTGCTAGCCCAGCTCCAGATGAATGGGAAGTGATCCACTGAGCTCCTGGTTCACAAAGAGATCTTCCCTGAATGACTGTAGAGCAGGACAGTAAGGACTGTTCTCAGTGGGGCAGAAAGCCTGCTGTGAGCTTTGAAGGCTGGTCTCAGCTAGGCACTGAGTTCCTGTTCTAAGGATTGCATGACATTCTTAAGTGAAGAAAATGAGAGAGTCACTATGGAGAGAAGGAGCTGGAGCTCGGCAATTGACTCCTGGTGCCCGAGGGAAACAGCTCATTTCCCATTTATTCCGAAAGGTCTCTTCACTATGCCCCTGCTTCTGTTCCTGTAAGAGTCCAGGTCTCAAATGAGTATGTTTTCCTTTCCTTCTCTCCTTGAATTCTTGAATTCCTTCTCTCCTTAAAATTCTGTGTCACCTTGATTCTCAGAATGGATACTGAAAAGCGCTACTCTGCAGCCCACCCCTTGGGAGCACATTTTGAGATTTTTCCCAGTTCCTCACTTTTAGCATCTTAACAGCTTTCCTCTCAGATGGAAATATTTCAATTTTGGGGGAAATTCTATACAACAATCTCAGACAATTTTCACTTTCAATCTCTAGGGGCTGAATCTTGAGTACCAGTCCTCCCTCCAGATAGAGCTAAAGAGACAGACAGATAGAGATAGAGATATGGGTGTGTGGATTGCAATCATGGTAGAGATGATTCATGTGGGATTGGATCTTGTCTTAGTCAGGGTTTCTATTCCTGCACAAACATCATAACCAAGAAGCAAGTTGGGGAAGGAAAGGGTTGATTCAGCTTACACTTCCACATTGCTGTTCATCACCAAAGGAAGTCATGTCTGGAACTCAAGCAGGTCAGGAAGCAGGAGCTGATGCAGAAGCCATGGAGGGATGTTCTTTACTGGCTTGCTTCCCCTGGATTGCTCAGCCTGCTCTCTTATAGAACCCAAGACTACCAGCCCAGGGATGGTACCACCCACAAGGGGCCCTCCCTGATTGATCACTAATTGAGAAAATGCCTTACAGCTGGGTCTCATGAAAGTATTTTCTCAACTGAAGCTCCGTTCTCTGTGATAACTCCAGCTTGTGTCAAGTTGACACACAAAACCAGCCAGTACAGATATATAGTAGGCTCTTGGATATATTGGTTACACATCCTGAAGGGGCTTGCACTAAAGTCATGGGTGTACCATGTACCACTGAGGAATAACTGCCACCCCCTATACTGTGTTTAATTAGAAAGCTTACTGTGCCTGGTGGCACTTTCTGAGATGAAGATGTTCAGTTATTTTGATAGAAGGATGGAGAGGGGTAGAGGGGCCTAGTGAGTCTAAGAAGGAAGAGGAAAACCTCCTAAGGGGTGCAGGGGATGAGCGCCATTTCCCTCCCAGCGTGGACAAGCATCTCTGTGCAGAGGAGTTTACAGAGAAGAGGGGACAAGGATCCAGCTTGTTTGCACCTCTAGTTAAAGATTATGACCTTCCATCATTATACTGGTGACAGTGCCTAGGGCAGCTTATGAATGGGAAGGGCTGTTTGCCTTGCGGACCTGATATTTCTACCCTTAGGAACTTGAGTAATCAGTTCATTATTTAAAAGCCGTATCATGTTACTTAGCTGTTTAAGGACGTGTATTTTTCTGAGTTATCAACTTCACATCTCCTGTAAGGCTGATCTGAAGTGAAGTATACATGACAAATTTAATTTGTGTGCAGCTAAATATTTCTATCCATCAAGCTGCAGCATCAAGATCCTTGTTGGTGGGCTAGGGAGTTGGCTCAGCACCTGTGTAAATGCTGACATGTTTAAGAGCCCACCTGTAATCCCAGTACTTGGGGGGGCAGAGACAGAGGACTCCTGTAGCAATCTGGCTAGCCATATTAGGCAAATTAGGGCAACTCAGTACAAGTGAGAGACCTTGTCTCAATATGTAATGTGGAGAGAACCAGAGGGAGAGACCTAACATGAACTTCTGTCTTCCATACATGCTCATGCATGTGCACATGTACTCATGTAAATGTGTGTGTGTGTGTGTGTGTGTGTGAGCACACACACACATGCAAAAAATGTGTAATATTATTCTACCTAAATATTCCTAACTTGATCTACCTAGTCTCTGCTCTGGCTTTAGTTATGTATCTATACCAGTAAAATGCATCTCTTATAATATCCATTTCATAAACATATTACATAAGAATAACAAGAAACATCATTCTATGAAGGGATTGTGTTATACTTAAAACAGAGAAAAGATAGTTTTGATTAAAGAGAGAGAGAGAGAGAGAGAGAGAGAGAGAGAGCGCCTTTGTGGAAGGTGGGTTTCCTCCCTCTCCTCTGGCCCAGACTCAGGGAACTCTGAGGAGATGATCGTGTTTGTGTTGGTGATGCTTGATATGTTGAGTCCATCATGTTACTGGGTTGGTCTAGGACAAGAAAAATATGGGCATTCCATGTGGTAGCAGAATTATGTTCTCATATGCTTGCATACAAAGTCTCAAAAGTTGTAAATATGTTTGTTCCCCGCTCAGTCTTTCAGCTTAGTCAGTTTTTCGGAACCAAGAACAGGCAGCTTATTGGACTATCTGGATGTGCCTGAGCTAATTCCCTGAGTCCTAAAAGATAAAAACCTTTCTGACCTTGTCTGGGAAAAGCTATGATAAGGCATGTGACCAGGGACCTGGAGTCTCAGGACGGATTATGCAGAGGACCTGTAGCCACGAGTCGAGACACCTGGGACAGCTTCCGATTTGGAGCCTCAAGAAAGGACATGGTGCTAGTGAGGACCATTTTGACTTTGGGTGTAATCATTTGTAAAATAAGTTTTCTGTGTTGTTTAAGTCACCAGTTTTTATGGTCATTGATAGTGCTCATAGAAAACTGTCATCCTTTTTGCTGCGGCTGGGCTAAAGATTTTTTTCTGGAAAGAGTCTCCACTTAGGAGTTTCTCTGCTTCTTAAATTGTGTTCCACAGAGCAAGCTGGATTAGACAAATTGGCCAGTTCTTGCTTCAAGTGAGAGGTCCCGCCTCGACATGAGGTGGACGGTGACACCTAATGCCAACCTCTGGCTTTGACACACATGTGCACTTATGCCCACACATGAGATTACATTTGTACTGTCACAAGAGGCAAAAAGAGAACAGTGTCTTTTCTTGTGGAGTAGAAGGAGAAGCAGAAGCCACCCAGGGAGGTCACTAGCACTGTCTCTTAGTTCTCAGATCTGGGTGAGTTTATAAACAGTACATAGGGGTGGGACAGGGGGCTGGTGTTTGAAGGAAGGCATATCCTGATGATAAGCATGCTGAAACTGTTAGACTAAATCTCCACTCTCCGCCTATCACAATTAGCTCATTAGCTGGCTTATTAGATATGTGTAGCCACTTAGCCTGTAAATGAAAGCCGTGGGGAGCAAGGCAGCAGGCAGCAGTCCTCCGTGGCCTCTGCCTCAGTTCCTTCCTTCAGGTTTCCCCTTGAATTCCTTCCCTGCCTTCCCTGAGATGTGCTGCCATAAGCCCTTCCCTCTCTAACCTACTTTCACTCACGTTGTTTTATCACAGCAACAGAAAACCTTACTATGACACATGCAGATTTCTTTTTTGAAATAAGAAATGGTGGAAGGGAGGGGTATAGTACCTGATCACAAATGATAAAAGTCTTATTAAAGCCATGCATTTTAAATTTTATTTAACCTTCCAGTGACTTGTAATGTCGAGGAGATCATTGTTTCAATGGACTAATAGATTTGTTCATGAATCCAGCTGCAGTCAAGGGGTACCTGCTGAAGATGGGCACAGGTACCAGGAGTGTGTGTGTGTGTGTGTGTGTGTGTGTGTGTGTGTGTGTGTTTCTGGTTAGGTTCTAATTGGATTCTATTCCATTGTGAGTGATCCCCTACTACCTCCTCAGGGTGCCCTTGGTCCAGACATCCTTTCTGATATTGTGCCCTGTTACAGTTCTTTGAAAATTCAGGCCCAAAGGAGTCTGAGATGTTGGAGCATTAACATTTAGATTAATTTCTCCTGGCCGTTCTGTTATTGGATGGCTCCCTCCTGCTTCCTCACTGTAAGTTGCTGTGGCTACTGTGGTCTCCCGTAAACCTCTGAGGCATAAAGCATGGTGTAATAATGTCGCCTGAAAAGGATCGCATCAATTCAGACTGCCCGCGCCACCCCGCACAAACCCTGGTCATGCTCAGCCGAACCAAAATACATCTGTAAAGATGTCGGTATTTATGTACCTGGGACCTTTGAAGATCGTTTGGTCCCTCCAGGTCTCAGGGCAGAACAATTGCATGGCCCAGTCAGAGATGTAATTGTCATGATATATACGAGACCAAATTTTCTCATTTCTGCCTCAGCCCCTTCTGTGGAAATCAAACACATATGTCACTGTCCAAATAAAACCTTTTAAGGGTGAGGGTTGGAGAAACTTAGGAATTTGGACTTTTACTGTTAGATGAACCATTTGGAAATGTGTAATTGAACAAGGATTTATGTCCAGTGTTTAGATGGACACCACACCGTCAAATTTCTCTAAATCTGATTGACTTAAACTCTCAAGTCTTCATTCTCTAGATGCTTGGTTTAGAGACAGCCTCCACTTTCCTTTTGTTCACAGTGATCAGGATATTCTATGTGGAGACATGCTTAAAGAATGATCAGAAAGTCCAGCTAACCTCAGTGCTCACTTATGGTTCAAACTTATAGTTCATTTGGAGACAGCTGGGTTTATTATTTTCAATCTAGTGTAAACCTGGCCTCCCTTGGGGTATCTTCCAAGCAGTGGAGGAAGGCAGGATGGTGCTGACCCCAAAGTACACACTTTCTCTGAGCTCACCTGCTGCCTTTGCTTCTCACATCCATAACCCAGTATGAGGCTTGTGCAGGCAGTGACATAGGATGCTACAGCACAAGGACTTCAAAGCACAGCCAGGGTGAGGCTGGGAGGCGGTCATTGGGTAACTTCTTTGTTCTTCCATGTTCTGTGTTATGGAGATTTGCAACATTCCCTCATAGAGGGCAGCTCTTCAGATTCAAGAAACTAAACTTAGAAGGCTTGGGAAGTGTAGAAAGTAATAAGGTTCGCTCCACCCACAACCAATGGAGCAAACCTGCTTGCATAAATGTAACAATCACTGGGAAGACTCTGGTGGAACTGCCTGCAAGTAGGGTACCAGAGCTGCGGGGACTCAGCTTAAGTGAGTCCTCACTCATGCTGGGGTGGGCCTTTCAGTGGCTCAGCTTCCTTTGAGTCAGCCTAGAAGCAACCCCCCCCCCCCATTCATTGCATTAGTTACATTTCTATTGCGATAAAATGCCTTGAGCGAAGCAACTGAGGGAAGAGAGGTTATATTTTAGGAAGGGTATAGAGGCCATCTTGGTGAGGGAGACAGGGCAATAGGCAGGGAAAGCATTGTGGCAGTTTGCTGACTGATAGAACTTAATCCACTCACAAGAAGCAGGGCCAGGGAGGAGGAGAAGAAATGGGGAAGAAAAAGAAGCAGGGAGAGGCTCTAAATCCTAAAAGTCTACCCCCAGTGTTACACTTCCTCTATCAAGGGTCCACTTCATAAAAACCCCACAACCTCTCCAAATAGCACCACCAGCCTCCGATCAAATATATAAACACATGACCCTGTAGGGGAACATTTCTCATTCAGACCATCACACCCCTGCTCCTGTAACCCCAGTACATAACGGTGGGGTGTTTTCCTTGGAGTGTGTTTAGTGCCTTATGTGGAGGGAATGCAGACTTGATCACATTCCCTTAGAAAAAGCCAAAAAAGCAGAGACTGCTACTCTCCCTCATCCTCTGTCATCTGAGGGCCTCTTCTCCCTCAGTGTGCTGGATTATTGATCCTCTTAATTGAAGCCAATATGTTTCATGATTCTGCTGGTTTCTTGGCATACTGACAAGGCTTTGTGAAATGTCAACTGTCTCAAAACAAGACCCAACCCCCCTGTATGTCTCTCCTTTTCCCTCTCCCTCCGTGTGTGTGTGTGTGTGTGTGTGTGTGTGAGAGAGAGAGAGAGAGAGAGAGAGAGAGAGAGAGATAGAGAGAGAGAGAGATAGAGAGAGACTGTCTCTTTCTGCAATTAGGGAAATTTCTGGTTACTTTCATTGTTCTATTTTGAGAAAAATTGAACGTTACAGAATTGTGGTGGCATTTGAAGCTGAAGGCCAGAAACTAGGGTATTTTATTCTACTGAGTTTAGAAACTTCCATGTGGATTTATGCGCTGCTTTGAGTGTGCGTCTTCCCTGTACTGTAAAGGATGCTGAAATCCTGTAACCTATCTGTATATTTTTGGGGACACGGAAACATAAGGAATGTGGACACGTCACCCCTTCCTAGAATTAAGAACAAAGCACACATTGAAAGAGTTAAAGAGATCATGTGTGAAGCTGAATCCAAAGGATGGACCCAATGACTGCAGCTGCCAGGGATCCATCCCACAATCAGCCACCAAACATAGACACTATAGCATATGCCAGCAAGATGGTGCTGAAAGGGCCAGGATATAGCTGTCTCGTGGGAGACTATACTAATGCCTGGCAAACATGGAGGTGGAAGCTCACAATCAGCTATTAGATGGAACACAGGGTTCCCAAGGAAGAAGGAGCTAGAGAAAGTACCCAAGGAGCTGAAGGGGTCTTCAACCCTCTAGGTGGAAGAATAACCATGAACTAACTAGTACCCCCCGAGCTCATGTCTCTAGCTGCATATATAGAAGAGGATGGCCTAGTTGGCCATCAGTGGGAAGAGAGGCCCCTTGGTCATGCAGACTTTATATGCCCCAGTACAGGGGAACGCCAGGGCCAAGATGTGGGAGCGGGTGGGTAGGGGAGCAGGGCCGGGAGGGGGGAGGGTATAGGGAACTTTCTGGATAACACTTGAAATGTAAATGAAGAAAATATCTAATAAAAGTTGAAAAAAAAAGGAAATACACTTCGAAATAGTAGCTGTCCAGTCCAAGTGTGTAAAATGATGCCAACTAAGATATAACAACAACAACAAAATATCTCTGTGAGCTAATTTGAAAAAAAAACCATTAAAATCTAACATCCTGTTCCTACCATTATGATGGAAGAACACAGGCTTAAACCAACAATTGTATCATGGTGTATATAAAGAGATCGGTATATAAAGAGATCACCTAAGGCTTGGAAATACAGTGCTCTAAAGTAGGGCTGTGGAATGAGGAACAAACTCCCTCAACCACAGGTGAAGTGTCTAGACATAACTAGATGAGCACAGAGTAGAGAGGATCAAGCAAGCTAGGTTGTTTCTGCTAGGTGGATTCACTTTCTAATGCACTGTGACGAGTCACAAGTCACACTTGTAAAGGCCTGGAACAACGCTTTTTATCCAGGCTTCTTCAGTGGGTTAGAGCTTGGCTGAATTCCAGGAATGCCTTCTCAGCAGGCTCTCACCAGGCATCAGAGGGATCCAGCCTTCCTAGTCCTGTAAACCTCTTCTAAGCATGGGTGAAGGTTGGAAGAGCGTCTGTTGGAAGGCTGAGGCTCTACTTTCATGGGATGTGTTATGTTAGTTTTTGTTTTTGTTTTTGTTTTGTATTGTTTTTTAAAAAAACCCTTTAATAATATTTGCAATTATTACATGAGAATTTCACGTGTGTATACAATGAAACATTATCTTGTTCACTTAAGGATTCTTCCCTCCAATCCTCTCTCGGTCCCTCTAATATGTCCCCTCCCAACTTCATGGCCTTTCCTTTTCTTCTTTATTTTTAATGATTCACTAAGTCCATTACGTGCTGCCTGGACTTACCTAGATGTGGAACCATTCACTGGAACAAGCAATCCCGTGGCCACACACCTGCCCAAAATAAAACATTTGAGAAGGGGTAGGTCACTTCCATTCATTTTTAAAATTCTGCTGTGAAACCAGGCATGATGGCTGGCACATGTCGATAATTTCACCAATTTGGGAAGTAGAGGCATGAAGATCAGAAGTTCAAAGCCAGCCTCAGCTATACAATTTCTGTGAAGTCAGCCTGGTCTATATGAGGTCCTATCATTGAACAAACAAATTAAAACCCAAATTGTGTTTTATTTTCTAAACTGTTATTTGTTATTTATATCTGACCCTTTGCATTGTGTGTGTGTGTGTGGTAGGTTTAATTTGTTTTTATTTTCATCATTTCTTAGGCTGGAGTTAATATCAGGGAATGAATATATATATATATATATATATATATATATATATATATATATATATATATATATATATGTGTGTGTGTGTGTGTGTGTGTGTGTGTGTGTGTGTGTGTGTGTGTGTCTGTTTCATCATTTCTTAGGCTGGAGTTAATATCAGGGAATGAGTAGATAGATAGATAGATAGATAGATAGATAGATAGATGTGTGCATGTGCGTGTGTGTGTGTGTGTGTGTGTGTGTGTGTGTGTGTGTGGTATAGTGATTTCAGTGATTTCAGAAGGTGTGCTTCTCATGAGCTGCTGCTTGAGCTGTCCTCATCCCATTTCATTATGAACGTATTTTCATTTCTCTGTGGTTTCTTTGGACTCCTGGGATAATGGAGGTTGGAGGTCTGATGACAACTTGAGAAGGTCATTTCTGTCTTTCTACCACACAGGTCCCAAGGATTGAACTCAGGTCACTAGTTCAGTGGCAAACCTCTTCACCCACTGAGATATCTTAATATGTTGGGGGATGTATAAAAGTTACATTTACATTACTGGCCCCTTTTGAAATATTTGGTGAACTTGAACTTTATCTCTCTTAAACTTGAAAAGAATGTATATCCTGCAGTAGCTGGCTATAGAATCAGTGTTACCTAGGTTGGAGCAACTATCTGTCCTCTTCCTGATGCTTTTATTTGCTTTTATTTGTGAGTTACACAGAAGGCCCATAGAAGTTGCTGACAGGTGTTGTCTATTGGTCTACTTTTTTCATGGGCTTTTCCATTTTGCCTGGTATGTTTTAAAAGCTTTTAAAATAGTCGCATGCATTTATAACTTATGTTGCTAAAAAAAAAAAACCAGTTCTATCATGACAAAACTTTTATTGTTATTTCTTGTATCCCTTGACTTAAATCCAATTTTGTTTGTGTCCATATAGTAACTCTGGTTTGTGTTTTTATAGTGTGAGTATCAGTCGGGGTTCTCAGCATTACTCCCTTTATTTTAGATTGCCCTTGTCTTTAAATGGCGTTGACTATAGACACAACATAATTGCTTTTACTTTTAATAGTCAGTCTGATAATCTTTGACCTTTAATGGGAATACTAAGCCCGTTTTTGCTTAATGTCCTGCTGATACATTGCTCGTAAGATGAACTAATTTTGTTCTCTGTTGTCACTTGTTCAGGCCGTCTGCCATGAACATAGTTTTGGTAGTCAGCCCATATGCATTTTAAACTTACTCTAATCTATTTAATGGCTTACCAGTCCTTGTCAAATGCGAGGAATGTCAATGTCACAGTTTCTTCACTACCTAGGACAGGACACGGAGGACAGCACTCAAGTGTTACAGGCGTCCTGTAATTAATTCTTCATGTCTCTAACAGCAGAGGGAATCTCTGGATTTTCATCATTTACCCATCTCTGAAATTTACAGAACTCTGCATTTGTTTCCTGTCTTCCTCAGTCTGGTCATGACACTTTAGAGATTGCCAAGAAGCTGATGTGATGGCTGTAAATGACCCCAATTCTACTTAACTTGAAACATCCCTGTCTTGCTTTCTACCCAATGGCTGTTTTCACTGGGCATGGCGTTCTGCCTAGAATTCTTTTCCTTTGAGCAGTTTGGGTACTCTTTCCATGCCTCCAGCCTCGTTTGCTTCTGGTGAGGAATTGGATATCTCCAGTGCTAGAGGTAGCATAGAATTGCTCTGTTTTTCTGCTGCTTTCAGAACAGTATGTCCCTCTCAGTATTTGATGTTCCTAGGTGTGGCTTTCTTTGTAATCATCATGCCTCAAGTTCGGTGAGCTTCCTAGAATTGTAAACTGTTGTTTTTTTCCTTATTTTTCTCTTCACATTTCACAACTATTTATCGCTATGAACTCCTTTGGCTTTTATTGTTTCTATAACACCATTTGTTTCTATAATACCATTGGTTATTTAAAATGTTCTATCCATATGTGGACATTATGAGTTTTTAAAAGTTTTTCAGTTAGCCTATAGAGTAGGGGGCTTTAATCAGACATTTTAATACATATATATCATTATACTTACTCATGTAGAAGCCTTGGGTATTCAGATAAGGGAAGGTGTGAAACGAAAGATCAAGTCCTCTCTGGACTGTTTCCAAGACCCCAGACAGTTGGACTCAGCCTTACCTCATCTCACACTAAGTCAGACATCTGATATCACAATGTTGCTATAGCCACCATGCACACCAAGGGGAACCCATGCAGCTTCATTCTCTACCCAATACCAGGAAGCTTGTTCACTCTCTTGATTTGCTTTTATTGATAGTTACAAGATCCAAAAGGATACTCACTTTTCGGACTACATCTGGTCCTGGTTCCCTCCTCATAGGCTGTCTAGAATAGTGTGTGTGATATGGCCTGCTTAATCTGAACTCTATGGTAGAAATGTATGCCCCCCCATGACTAGAGATGGCTGCAGGTCCCTTCTTTTCCTTATATGCTTCTTGTCTTTCTTGAGAGAATAAACTTTATCTCTTAGATTCACCCTATTGGTTACATCTTCAAAGACTCAGCTCAAATTAGTCATTAGTCCCTTAACATCACACACACACACACACACACACACACACACACACACACACAAGCAAAACCACACATGTGCACACACACTCAGATACACATACACAATCTAGTCTTTTTCTTTGTAATAGACTTGTACACACACATATACTGGTACACATGCACACATGTGTGCATGCAAACACACACACACACACACACATACACACACACAAAGCACAGAATCTAGTCTCTCTTCCTTTGTAACTCAGCTTGGCAGAAACACAAGCTGAGTGACAAACAGGGCCAATCCTAGAATGGGAATTTAAATTTTAGCACCATCCTCCAAGCTGTCTCTAACTGGGACATGGGCAAATGGAGGAAGGTCTCTGTCCTCAGACCACACACACACACACACACACACACACACACACACACACACACGCATGCATGAGCACAAACACACATGTGCACACACACCCAGATACACGCACACAATCTAGCTAATGGTAATCAGCATAGTTGATTTGACCTGTGGAAGTAGATTCGATGACTTTTGACCCTTAAATAAAATCTTAAACAAGTTCAAAGAGTTTTTTGGGGGGGACATACATTATGAGTGCTAGGGAGAAAATAAACATTTAAATAATGAAGCAAGAAAATCTAGCACCATCCTCAAAGCTGTCTCTTACTGGGACATGGGCAAATGGACGAAGGTCTCTATCCTCAGACCTTTATGGCTTTTAGAGACAATGACTATTAAACTCGAAGCTGTCAATCAGACCCTGTTCAGCTGATCAATTCCTGTATGCAGATTTCCTTTAACTTTTATACTGTTTGCCTTGGGTCAGTTTCTATGTGGAATGAAATTAAGGGTAATTTGGTCTTATTGTAAAATGGAGCTTTATGTATTCTGAAGAATGTCAGACCAAGGCCCCTTTCTTTGGTAGTTTTACATTGGGTTGGAGAGATGGTCTCTAGAAGAAGAGATTGAAACATACAATTGAACAACCTAATATCAGGCTTCGTCTCAGGACTTTGACTCTCATGAAACACCTGCTCCCTAAACTTCAGTCACTCTGAACTGTGGGACCATGAAAGACCTATAGGAATACCTAAATTGTGCTTTTCAACCCAAAATTTTCTTGCTTCTTTATTTAAATGTTTATTTTCTCCCTAGCATTCATGATGTATGTCCAAAAAAGTCTTTCAACTTGTTTAAGATTTCCGTTAAGGGTCAAAAGTCATCCAATCTACTTGCACAGGTCAAATCAACTATGCTGATTACCATTATTCAACCCTTAATTAACAACCAGTTTTTTTTCATAGACAAACTGTTACTGCCTATCCCAGATACACAATTAACATGATATTTTCTTCCTCAACCATCCAAAGCAGACTTGAAGGATTCCTCATATACCATTGCTTTTCTAGGATGATAACAGTGATCCATGATGTGCTCCCAAGCAAACCATTGCAGGCTTAATGTTTGCTATCCATCCTATGCAGACATCCCCTGATGGGAATCTGCTCCTCTGTTACTATTACTCTTCAGGTCTATCTCCACATGGTGTCTGCTGCCGCAGCTCCAGCTGAGACAGCGTCATCTCCTGAGACCTACAGACAACAAAGCTGCCTTCCTCCAAACACCTCATCTGACTGAAGACTCCCGAGACACAGGCTGAAATCCAGAGATACGTGCTAAACCCCACAGAAGACCGAATTGGGACCTTCCAGCTACATATGAGCTCTCTTGCCAAAGCCAAATGACTGCTGAACTTGGGGAAAGTTACATGACAGGAAACATAGTGTCTATCTAGATTAATTAATTGCTGTTCAAAACTGGTGTTATTACCCTCAAACTGTACTACCCGTGGAACAATTAATTGATTCTATAATCTCTTGCCTTCCCAACCCTTACCCTTAACCCTCCTTACCATTCTGACTTAGTTGTGTTGCTCTTCTAGCCTATATGCTTTCTTTTGATACTTCCACTCTACCCAAAAATTTTCACCACAAATGACACACTCACTCTAATGACCCTTCCCCTTAAAAAAAAAGTAAAAGGGGGAGTTGTGAGACTGTGAAAGGCAGCCTGTTTTCTGGTAGAGTGAGACTTATTCTGGAAACCCAGTAGAAACTCTGAAAAGGATGAAACAGTGAGCCATGCTCCCAGACAGACATGCTACCAGCCTGACACCACAGAGCCCCCAACTTCATAATTCTGCAACTATAAGTCACTCAGACAATGTTCCAAGCTCCTGACATTCTGGCTAGACTCCACCCTCACAGTTACCTGACAATAGCCAGGTATACTCCTCCCCACAGCTACCCTGCAACTGCAAGATAGCCCAGCCCACTATAAAAGGGGCTGCTTGGCCCTTCCTCTCTCTCTTAAGCTCTCACTTCTCTTATTCTTATCTCTAGCCCTCCTTCTCCCCTTCCCTTCCCCCCACTCTCCATATGGCCATGGCTGGCCTCTCTCCTTCTACTTTATCTCTTCCTCTCTGCCTTTCTACAATAAAGCTCTAAAATCATAGACCATCTCTGCTCATCAAGACTCACCATATTGGGGCAACAGAGTGGGTTTGCCTCTAAAAAGCCACGTCTAACCTCCCACTGGAAGGCCTTCCTGGGCTCCAGCCACAGACTGGACCAAAGGCTCTCACCTGAGTGGGAACCACCTAGCACCCCGCTCCCCCTGCCTTCTTCTCCCTTTGGCCCCAGGGCTGACCAAGCTGTCCCTGGGGGCCCCCACTTTGTTCTCAGATCTTCTGAGACATACAGCGATGTATGGGATGTCCAAGACTGATAACCTGTCCTCTCTGGCCTTCGTGTGGCCCAGAGACCTCAGACTGCTCCCTTTCCACGCCCCCTCTCCCCACTGGGTTCTGTGGCTTCCCACAGCCAGATGCCTACCTGGAGCCATGTGGAGACTCCATCCCCCTACCCCTCATCTGCCTGCCGAGAGCACCAGAGCTTTGGCAGGACTTGGGTTCTCTCCCACCCCTTTTATTCCCTCATGCACACTGCTCAACACTGAACTAGGGACCAATACTTGTGTTGGGACTACAGTTTACAACTCACTCCTTCTAGGTCTCTACTATAGACCAGACAGATGATCTGAGCCCAGCCTTCTTTTACTGGATAGTGAGCTTCCCATCTAAGCTCTATCTTTCCTTGGATGCTCTAGGATGGCATTGTAACTTCCTACTCATGACCTGTACATACAAAAACCATGTTTGTACAGGAGTCTCTGGTAAACTGGATGAATGTGTGGCAGTTTTCAGGTACCCAACACCACCAAAGAGGAGAAATAAAGATGCTGATGGGATATTAAACAAATGAGTGTGGGCAGCAGCAAGTATGCAGGAGGTATAGATAGCAGAGGTTGCAAAGTGGTGTCTAAAAGAGACACTGGCCATCTAAATATATTTTGGATCTATAGATGTGATCATGGAGGAGACAGAACTTCTGAGAGTTGGTTCATCATAACAATGCCACACATAGATGTTTCTTCTGCTGCTGCTGAGGATAAGTGTGGCTTAGGACACTGGAACCTTCTTTCCTTTATGTTAATGTCTATTGGGCAAACCTTTATGGTTCCACCAAACAGGATGTGAGACCTTCTGATGAGTTTTCTGTCTTCATCACCTAAGCCTCTCATGGGGCTTAGAACATAAAGGAGTAAATAGACTGAAGTAGCCACGTGTGGGCCAATCCAGTGAGTCTCTCTCAGAACTCAGCATTCTACTTCAAGTGGTTCTACAGCTAAAGTACTAGCTGGTCCCTTCTAGACCAGACTGTAAGATATCACATTTCATTTAGATCAAGTAAGACATAATATCTATGATGAATTACAGCCAATAGGATTAGCAGCTATTCATACCAACAAGTTCCCTTCTTTAGCTTAACAGCCCTGGTTCATCCACCAATACACAGAGCAAGAATGTTGGGTTCATCGATTGTGTGTGGTGGCTAGTTTTTATGTCAACTTGGCAAAAGCTGGAGTCATCTAAAAAACAGGAATCTCAACTGAGAAAATGTCTCCATAGGCTTGGCCTGTAGGCAAGTCTGTAAGGCATTGTCTGGAGTACTGATTGACATAAGCAATCACTGTGGATGGTTACATCCGTAGACAAGTGGTCCTGGGACATACAAGAAAACAGACTGAACAAACCATGAAGAGCAAGCCAGTAAGCAGTTTTTCACCATGGCCTCTGCTTCAGCTCCTATATTCAGGACTCTGCCCTTGCTTCCCTTAGTAATAATGTGACCTGAGAGATGTAAGCTTAAATGAACTCTATTCTTCCCAAGTTGTTTTGGTTTTGGTCTTTATCACAGCAGTAGAAGCCTAAGACATGGGCTCTGCTTCTTTCCTTAATCAAAAGAACTTACTAAAGAAAGAGATTGAGCTCCTCACTATAGCCTTTATTACATTATGAATCCATATCCCTCAAGCAGAATGAAACCAGTTAGGCAAGAAGTTAGAAATGTAGTAATGAGAGAAAACTGCAGCTTCATCATGTGTGTGTGTGTGTGTGTGTGTGTGTGTGTGTGTGTGTGTGTATGTGTGCATTATATATATACATTCATGTATGTGTATCTAAGAGTTCATACATGTAAATGCAAGCGTGTCTGCTTTACATCCTGTTTTTGGAGATTGGAGGACAATGTCAGCTGTTGGTCCTTGCCTTCCAACTTGTTTTGAGACTGTGCATGTTTTCACTGTGTACACCAGGTTCACTGCGGTCCTTTTTGTCTCTCCCTCTCTTCTAGTAGGGATGCAGGGATCACAGATGTTTGTGCTGTAATGAGTCCAACTTTCATATAGATGATTCAATCCAGAACTTCATGTTTGCATGACAAGTACTTTTACCCACTGAGCCATCTCCCCAACCCTGCAGCTTCATCTTGGTAACTGTGCGTCCTTGTTAGTCAAGGAGGAAAGTAAGACATGAGGGAATGAAGGAAACTGCAGGTGTAGCTTGGAGCTGTGTCTTCTTAGAGTCAAATATCCCTTTACAGTTCAAAATTCTTGAGGCCAACATTGAGTTTTGCTTGCCATACCAGGGACTCACACACCAGGCCACATTTCTAATCATTACATGCCTACTAATAAAGGTCCCATGTCCTCAAAGATCTTAGCCTCACTGTCATCATTTGCATCATGATTTTGACATTCTTTCTTGTGTGCTTTTTTTTTAGACAATCATGGGAAGAAGCAACTCTAAGAGGGGGATGTAATTCCCCCATGATACATGAGGGAAAAGGCTCAAATTACCCTCAGGAATACACCACCACCCTTATTCTTAAAAATCGACAATGCACACCTACGGTGTTGCTGTCCCTCCCCTTGGCACAGCCCACTCTGATTTTCCTTGGGGTATATGCTTTGTTTTGATAATAAACTTCTTTGAATTTTTGTGCTTCTTAGCTGAACTCTTTCCTTGGAGAAGATAGGACCAGGGAGAAGGGAGAAGACTTCACTCAGTTTTGCTGGAATCTTAAGTTTAACTTTATAGGAATTAAAGGCAATTTGGATAGAACAACTTTTAGTTTGCAGCAATAGAAGAAGTGAATGCTCCGAAAATTATAAAAGTTTCAATACTTTTCTTATAAAGATTTGAAAAGTGGTTTCTAGAGCGATTACCGATTCCGTCTAACCGAGTGTTCGACACGTAGAACACACACGACTTAGACAGTCGTTTAATGATAAAAATTATCCTGTGAAACAAGGAAGAAGATACTTAAACAGGAAAACCCTAAGCATAAATTATTATAGGCCTTATGAAAGCCCAGGACTTTGAAGAGTTCTTTTTGTTGACTAAATAATTATACTAACAATGCTGCTGGTTTGAAAGGCATCTTTTGGTATTGTGGTTATAATTGCCTGCATTCCCAAGATGGAAATGTGTCTGTACTGGCTTATCTAAAGCCACAGCTCTGTGACACAGTGGGGCTCTCATAAACCATGATTGCACTGGTGGAAAATGTGTCCTGAACCTGAGCTTCTTTAGCACCCTGTTGGGAGTGGGTGTTATGCGGACAGCCTGTCAACTCCAGAGACTCATCAAAGTGTTCTAGAGTCTTAAAGCTGTGTCTGATTGATCCTGCTTGTGCTTAATTACATCCATGAGAAAACAAAGAATGAAGATGGAGAAGGAGGAGGAAGAGGAAGAGGAAGATGAAGAGAGGGAGGAAAAGAGTTGGAGGGGAAGGAAGAGGAAAAGGAAGAGGAGAAGGAGGATAAGAGGAGGGGAGATGGGGGAGAAAAGGAGGGGAGGAGGAGCAGGGGAAGAGAAGGAGAAGAGGAAATAGAATTATCATATGCTTAACCTACAAAGTTCTACAATTCCAGGACCCTAAGTCAAGAAACTTTAACTGTGATGACCTAGGATAATAATGCAATTTTCACCATCTTGCTGAGGCTGAATGTCATGCACGTGTTGTAGATATGGCTAAATAACACACTAACAAGAGAAATGGTAGATAAAATAGTTAAAGCAGCGACATGGTTCTTTAATCCATCTGTCAAAATAGGGATCACATAACTAAGAAAGAAGTCCAAATTTAACATCAGTAGTAGTGATTCTGCAGACCCTGGGGAATAGGACAACATTTATCTGGTATATCTTCCCCACCCACCCCATTTACGATGTAACATGAAGAGATCGTGTTCTGTGAATACAGTTGAACACACTAATCAAAACCCCTTTCCTCAAATAAGAAGGCACTGGCTAAAAGGCTAGGCAAAGAGTAAGCATTTACATCTACTTTTCTTTTTTAGTTATTTTAAACCCAAACCAAAGCCTAGCGGTGACCACTTGTGAGGAAGCAAATGTGAGGCTCACAAAGTGGCTTCCTGAAATCTACCTAAGTGCATGAGGTAGGATAGATGTCACCAATCGATGTATTGTAAGTACCACTCTAAGCGTCCAACAAAGGATCATCTTTTGGCTGCCTACAAATTGTCTCCAGTTCACTTGTCAAGAAGAAGATGTAGAATTTAACAGCCTTCTTAGAAGGGGGAACAAAATACCCATGGAAGGAGTTATGGAGACAAAGTTCGGAGCAGAGACTGAGGGAACGGCCATCCAGAGACTGCCCCACTTGGGGATCCATCCCATAAACAATCACCAAGCCCAGACACTAGGCAGATGCCAACAAGAGCCTGCTGACAGAAGCCTGATATAGCTGTCTCCTGAGGGCCTCTGCAAGTGCCTGGCAAATACAGAAGAGGATGCTCACAATCATCCAATGGACAGAGCACAAGGTCCCCAATGAAGGACCTAGAGAAAGTACCCAAGGAGCTGAAGGAGTCTAAAGCCCCATAGGAGGAACATCAATGTGAACTAACTAGTACCCCCAGAGCTCCTTGGAACTAAACCACCAATCAAAGAAAACATATGGTGGAACTTGTGGTTCTAGCTGTATATGTAGCAGAGGATGGCCTAGTCGGTCATTAATGGGAGGAGAGGCCCTAGGTCCTGTGAAGATTCTATGCCCCAGTAAAGGGGAATGCCAGGGCCAGGAAGCAGGAGTGGGTGGGTTGGGGGGCGAGGGGCGGGGGGAATGGGGACTTTTCGAGGAGAAACTAGGAAAGGGGATAACATTTGAAATGTAAATAAAGAAAATATCTAATTAAAAATGTGTGTGTTTGTGTGTGTGTGTGTGTGTGTGTGTGTGTGTGTGTGTGTAAAAGAATTTAACAGCCTTATTAGGAGCCCATGTACAAACTAATAGGTAAAGAAAATGAGCCCATGGAGCTATGACAGATTATGACTTTAAAGTAAGGTGTTTATATTTCAGTTGACAAGGTGTGGACTTGTGATGGTTTGCATTGATTGACAGCTTGACAGGATCTAGAACCACCAAGGAGACATGTCTGGGAAAGAATTTGCAGGTTGGGTTAATAGAAATGGGAGAGCCATCCTACATGTGGGCAGTGTCATTCCATAGGCTGCTCTCCTGGGCTGAGTTAAAATCAGAATGCTACCTAAGCTCAGGGGGTAGGGTGGGGTGGGGTGGGGTGGGGTGGGGTGGGGTGGGGTGGGTGTTACAGCTCTCTGTGTCAGACTGAATACAATGCAGATGTGACCACCTGCCTTAGGCTCTTGATGCTATGCCTTTCTTCATGGTTGTCTGTGACACTTTGAACAAGTGAGTAAGCTAAAGTAAACCCTTTCCTTTTAAGTTGTCACAGCATCTAGAAAAGCAACTAAGGCACTGCACAATGAGGTATCGTTTGACCACAAAGGCATGAAACTGTGTCACTTGTAGGGAAACTGACAGGCATGAGATAATTGGGTTTAAAACTAAGCTATTCTCAGAAAGACAAGCATAGCATGCTTACTTTCAGGAGTAGAATCTAGACTTACACACACACACACACACACACACACACACACACACACACACACACAGGGGGGATTATTTAGGGAAAGGGATTTTTAGAGAGGGAGGGATGGCTAAGAGGTGGGGAGGGCCAGTAAGACTGCAGTATACACACGTAGAAAAGGTCACAGCGAAGGCCATATTTTAAACAAATGATTTGCACCAAGAAAGGCTCTGATCTGTGCATTCATGGCTCTGTTGCTACAAGGGAAAACTAGTTTTACTGCTCACAAGACTGTATTGCCTCTGTCCAACACAAAGCTCTGAGTTCAGAATCCCCTAGGCATGTTCTGGCTTCTACATCTTGAGACTTCAGTAGCTTTAGGCTTGTTCATGTTGTATAAGGAGTGTGTTATCTTAAATTGAGGATTTTATATAAAACAATCTGAGCCTGGAGGGAGGGAGGGAATGATCTAGATGTCAGTAGGTACCACGGTCCCCTCGCCCTTCAGATACTAGACATTTTTCTCCATCAGATTCCACGGGCCCCATCCCCTCTCTCCATAACTCTGGCTGAGTGACTCTTACTGGGAAACAGGCTTGGCATAACTATAGAGTCTACATCCAGCTGGGATGCCAGAAAGTTCTGAACTGTCCTGCAGGTGTGGAGTGGCAAGTTCCGAATGAGCAGAGATCACCCACGTGGCCTGTGCAGACTACCATCAAATTGCCATCTGGCCCGTGCAGAGTGGGGACTGGCGAGGCTAGCTTTCTGTGTTAGCCATCGTTTTTCATTAAGTATCAGGCTCAGACGTTGCTGGAGGGAAATTAATATTTCAGAATCGCATATCTGCAGGGCTTTTTAGTGTGCCTACCCTCTTCCCAGATAATAAATAAACCTACTTCAATATCCTGCTAAATAGGGTCAGCTAGAGTCTCTTTGGGAAAACTTTCTTGTGCATTTTCTCTCCTACGGTTTGTAATGACACTAAATAAAGCTGAAAAATAACACCCCTTTGCAAAGGAAGGCTTGGTTTGTAGGTGGAAAGAAACACATATTATTGGGAGTAAAGAGAATCAGGCTAGCTTTCTTGTACTCTTAGCTCAGGAAACTCAACACTGCCCTCTCATGGCAAGAAATCCATTACATCTCAGAATATTCCAGAATCTCTGTGGGTTGATGGTGATAAATCTCTTCCTTCCGTGGTATTAAAATTTGTTCCTATTGCGCTTCTGCAAAAAACCTGTTCCCCTTTATGTCTTTGCTGCATATGGATGCAAATGTGACTGTCTCCACACACAAGACTCTTTGCAAAGGATGGAGAGAACTTTCCCCTCTCGTGTCTACTTCCCCTCTTCCTCCAGTTGCATGTCCCTGTTTCCCTCTATCACTGTCTCTAAGAAGGCATCACAATTTAAATGAATCTCAAAGTGAGGGTCTGGGCTGAGGACCTGGCTCAGTGGGAAAGGCATTTGCGTGAGTCCTGGAGTTTAGATCCCTGGCACTTACGTAATATATAAACACCTGTGATCCCAGCCCTGGGGAAGTAGAGATAGAGGCTTTCCAAAACAAGCTGTTTTAGCTAACCTGATGAAACTGGTGAGGCCTGGGTTCAAGCGAGAGACTTTCCCCAAAAAACGTAAAGTGGAGAGCAACCCAGGAGGACCCTTGACATCAACCTCCCACCTCCATATACATGCAAAGGTTCCCACACACGCCTCCACATGCACCACACATGCAAACGAGCATACATATGCACACACACCACAGCCATGCATACACATGCTAAAAGAAGTGTGAGGTCCCGCTGAAATCTGGGATCGGGTGGAATGTCTGATTTAGGGGCTAAAGACTGCAGTACTGTGGTTTGGGTAACAAAGCTTCCTGCCACATGTGGAGTGCAAGGCAGTGTTGAGAGGCTGACAGCACTGTTCTGTTTCTTCAGCACAGGCTCCTGGGGCCTCCACCATCCTCACTTCTACTCTGCAGCAGGAAAGCACATATCATCTATGTAAAGTAGCCCAGTCTCCATGGACATGCTTAGAAGCTTATATATCACGTCTAATCTTGTTCAGGTGCCACACTTGCTAAAAAGAAGATAAGAAATGTCACCTCACTCTGTGTGGTCACAAAACCAGGAAGCCCCCAAGAGCCCCACTACAGGAAGGGAGATAAAGATGGCTTCTAGAGACAATAGTAGACTCTGTCACATGAAGCAAGGCAGATTTAAAGAGGAAATGTCAAGGGGGCAGACCTCATTAGCCAGAGGACAAGAACAGTAAGTGTTCAGGTCCCTGACTGACTTCACCTCTATCAAGCCACTTAGGAAGTGTTTGACTCCAAATGGTGTTCACAGTAAGTTTCTCTCTCCCTTCACCACAGAGATATGGTGCTTCAGTTATAAGTGATCACGTTTATTAAACCAAACGGCTTGGTAGTGTGACAAGAGCTGATGTGGTTGTCTCTGAAGCTTAAAATATTTACATTTGTGTTATCTGTTTCAGGTAGATGGGTTGTGAGTGATATATATATATATTTCCCTATTGGGACCTTCTTAGCTATTTCAAACCATTGTCCTCTTTATACCTCATAGAAATGGGCTGTGACATGGAACGAAGCAAGGCAAACCTTCTCTCTCCAAGTTACTGTTGTTGGAGTGTTTTGTCACGGCAAAGAGACTCGATACCAAGGCAGCTGGGCAACAAATGACATTTTAGTTACTCTCTCCATGCTGTCTGGGACCTCTTGCTCTTCTCTTGATGTCCAGTCCATCGGGTGGATCCTGTGAGGACCCTGATGGAGCTGGCGTCCTGTTGTTGCTCCTGAGGCTTGCATTAAGCTTTGCTGTCGCACTCAGCTGGGTGCTGCTATTGGCTAAGTACTTTAGGGTGCGTGGAAGGAGCTGGGAGTCGCCTTCCTTACAGGACTGTGTCTTACCAATTAAGATGAGGAGTCTATGGGAAGGTTTTGCCTATGACTGAGCATGTCCTTTCTATTAATACATAGGAGCACCTGTTGGTCTGTAGAGCTAGGGGAGGCACTGGAAAGAAGCCTGAGATAAGACTCAAATTTATCCTTACACCTTCACCCCAAATAGGAGCGCCGCAATGGCTCTTCAAGTCTCTTTATCCTGGATAAAGGATATCTGCCCAAATTTACCTGGCCCTTCAGCTCTGAGAGAAACAGAATAGTCTTTAGCCAGCTCTTGGCATGCAAGAAAATGTTGATAGGGATTTCTGGGGGCCAGAGAAGGTTCTTGCCTGGGAACATGGTCAGGAAGTGTGATTTCCCACTGGGATGCTCAATTACATTGCTGCTCAGACACCATGTGTTACTGCAGCTA
>LR749534.1:0-44731 GCA_902729485.2 Mus minutoides
GACAAAGGCTGCAGGGCTCTCCTTGTGTCTCAGATTCTTCACTCCCTCCAGGTATCCAATGGTACCTATGAAAGTGGAAAGGAAATAGCTAAACTCCCTAAGCACAGAAAGGTCACAACATCCTCACCACAACTGATGTTAGCTGCTGTACATCACAGCCTCTAATACTAGCAACAATATCAAAACCAGTTCTCAAACCTCTTGCCCCTTGCTGTCCTGACTGGCTAGCATACAGTCTGTATTTGTCTAAAATCATCTGGATATAAAACAGAAATCCATTTCTTCATTAAATTGAGCTTTCTAAAGCAATCATGCACCTTCTTAGGAAGTATCTTGTGATGGTGCTGGAGGATCCTGGCTTTCATGTTCTGCAGAGGAAGCTGACATAAATTATTTTTTTCTGGGCTGCCAGGATCTTATGGATTCCTTTCTATGGGTGCCCTGAAGATGTTTAGTTTGTGGTCCACCACCTGAGAATTAATCCTCTCCCTTCCTGTTTCCAACTTATCTGTCTGAACCATGTTCTTCCTCACACCATTTCAGAACTAGGCCTTTTCTTTCTTTCCAAGACAGGGTTTCTCTGTGTAGCCCTGGCTGTCCTGGAACTCACTCTGTAGACCAAGCTGGCCTCAAACTCAGAAATTCGCCTGCCTCTGCCTCCTGAGTGCTGGAATTAAAGGTGTGCGCCACCACACTTGGCAGGATTTTTTTTTTTTTTTTTTGGTCTTTCTAAGCATCTATTGAACTCATTTTTAATATTTTATATTGTCCTCATTTCCTTCAGGTATCTGGTGTTATTTTCTTGTTCATGGTTCATTTTGTTCCTGTCTGAGTGGATTTACATAGTTTACAAACTTTAGTCTCCTTGATCTTGAATGTGGGTTTTCAATTCTTTGTCTTGGATATCACACAAAGTTTGCTTATTATAGGATACATATATGGTTTGTGGTTTGAGCCAAGGATATTTTTATCTTAATTATGGTATGTTTTGGGTATCTGTTCTGAGCATCAGAATTCAGAGGGATAGCTTAATTTTGTGCATTTTTAACCCGGAGGGCTAGACTCACAATATGAGAAGTTAGGCAGAATTCGTTGTATCTGAAGCGTTCAGAACCGAGGTGCAGTGTTCTCCTACATCCAGCTCTGGTCTAGTCTGGCAGCAACCTTGTGGGGAAGCTGTGCAGAGCAGGTCCAGGAAAGTTGTGAGAGAGACAGCCTGCAACAGAGTTGGAGGAGTGGTTCCTGATGGGGAGGAGTGGTTCCTGATGGGGCATGTGGGATTCCTGCATGATTAGAAGAGTTTAAGAAAAAGAGAAATAAAAAGTAAGGGAACAAGCCAGCCAGCCAGCCAGCCAGCCAGCAAGCTAGCAAGCAAGCAAAAATCCAAAACAACAAAAATTGCTGTGAAGAATTGGGAAGCCAATTAATTAAAAGGTTCGGAAGTAGGGAGGCTTAGAAGAATTGCAGGAAGCTGCTGAATGTTAGGCGGGTCTAAAGGAGGGGCTAGGCAGAAGTGTCCGGAAGTTCCGCCTCTCAGCGTTCTCAGGGTAGCTAGGTTGTCTCGTGGTCAGGAAGTCCTGGAGGGAGACTAGTGCCCAATGTGTGCGGAACCTGAAAACTTCCTTACGCTGCAGTTGCTGTGCTGGCCTCCTAGGACATTCAGCAGCTGGTCCTGTCACCTTCCAGGTCGGAGGAGCTGTTGGGCTGGGAAACGGGCAGATGCAGGGCAGGCCTGCGGGCAATGGTGCATTTTCTGCCGCCAGTCTCACAATTCAGTATTTGCGGAACCTGAAAACTTCCTTATGCTGCAGTTGCTGTGCTGGCCTCCTAGAACATTCAGCCCCTGGTCCTGTCACCTTCCAGGTCAGAGGAGCTGTTGGGCTGGAAAATCGGCAGGAGCAGGGCAGGCCTGTGGAGCTGGGGTGCATTTTCTGCCACCACTATCACAGTTGTGTAGTGGATATCATACCATTATCCGGAAGTTTGAGATCTTGTGAATTGGGTTCTTGGTGATGTTTTAATCAATTTTATGGTTGCCAGAATATTTTTTATTTTTTAAAAATAACCCCGTAGATTCTTGGCCATCTCTGGAGTTTGTGTAACGGGCTGTTTGTCTTTGCAAAAGCCTTATTAAAGCTCCTCGAATTCAGATTCATTCATGCTTTCTTAACGCCCCTGTTCCTCCATTTGCCATTTCATTTCTCTTTCTCCAAGTAACCAGGTAGGCATCCATCCCGAGAGAGGTTTTTAGATATTTGTCATATGGGGGACCTGTGCAGATTTGATTGAATTAGAAAATATTCATTATAATGTACCATCATGTGGCTGTAAATATTAATATTCACCTAGCAAAGTTATAGTGTCCTTTAGTTTAACACCGAGGTATATGCAGTCTTTGATGTAAATACAGAATCGAGAAATGTATCTTCACAGGCTTAGTTATTAACTTTACACCTTAGGTTGGAATGAAACATGAAGACAGGATTGCAGCAAGGTACAGCTGAGGAGAAGATGTATAGTAGGTTCTGTCAACCCTGAGTGTCGCCAGAGAAAACCTAATTGTACCATGTTGGCAAGTTTTATAAAATAATACATCCTGACCAAGAGATGGATTTGGTCACATGCTACAGGCGGTTTTATAGGCCATTGTAGTTTCCCATGAGGCTTTATTATTTTACTAAGACATGCAACCTGCAGAAATGCAAGGAGATCCCTGGTTCTTGGGCTGGTGGTGGGGTTAATATTTGGCATTTCAGTCTGAGGGAGAAAGCATTCAGAGATATCTGGTTGGTTCTAAGCTGAACCAACCCATCAGGTGGGGGGAGGGGAATTGAGGATGAGATGGAGGATAGAGGGGCTGGCCTAGAGATAACCAGGAGCCAAGAAAGCACCTACCCAACTATGACTTCATTGATATGTTAACAGGCACCCAGTTAGCCATTCCTCCTGAATTTCTTTGAATCCTTCCAAGGTTCAGCCCAGCATGCTGTGAGAGGATGGTTTCAGGCCAAGATATTTTAATGAGTGGAAAACTTACTATGGATTAAAACAAAATTAGACAGCACCTTTTGAGTAATTAGGATTGCTCACTTACATAAGAAACATGACTCCTTGCTTTATGAAAAGCCCAGGCACAGTCATGGTTTGTTGAGTTCTGCACTGTGGACATCTTGCAGGTGTGGGAATTTTTTGACTCTGCACTCAGGGCTTTTTTTTCACAGACCTCTTGTTGGAGAAGTCCAATTGTCTGGATTGTGTAGATCAGAATAATTTTCTTCTAGTCTTCCCTGCTCCTCTTCCATGTTGCTTGGAAAATAACTGTGTGTGTGTCTGTTAACTGTGTGACTGACTTGCACATCTCTAGGGTAAACTGAAATACTCAGAGAAAAACAGACATTTTCATAATATCTTCTCTTTACCTCATGTTTATCCTTTTATAAGGTATTGACATCTTTCATTTTTGTTTTATGAAAAGTTCCAGGTTCATCCTGAACAATATTTTCCAATTTTCAGGTATTCATATGCTCAGCCCAATCTGCATAACTGTAAATCAACACTAAGAGTGCCGGAAGGTTAAGGTCAAGGAGACACTCTCAAAGGATCCAGGTATGTTAGAGGTATTGAACAGGGGGTGGAGTGGGGCTCACCTTTCAGTAGAAAGAGGACATGAATTTGATTTTGCCAGATTCTATTTCCGTAATAATTCTGGAAAAGAATAATATTAGATGTGATGATATGGATTTCCCATGATAGGCAGTGCTGTCAGCTGCCACTTAATGTCAGTATTTAATTAATTTTGATGCTGGGAAATTGCTGTTGCCCATTGAAATCTAAGTTTCTTTTATCCAGATTGAAGTCAGCATGAGCTAATGTGTTTGCAAAGGGCTATTTATACATGAAGGAAATGTCAGATGTGGATTCCCTTCCAGGCCTTGTGACCTTCCTTATTGGATTTTAGCTAGATTCTCAGTTTAGTCTATGTATGTTTTTCCTGAGGAGCTGGCCTCAGCTTGAAAAAGAAAACCTTCTGTTATCCACATATAGTCTTGCCACTATCATGCCTTTCCCTGCAGATTGAGATTGTAGCACACAGGATGCAAATCTGGGTAAGGCTATTGATAACGCTGCTTCCTGCCCCAGTTTGCATAGCAGTTTCTGGACACTGAATGCTACCACCAGAGATTCCATACACAATATTTGTTGAACGAGTGAATGGTCTGATCTGAGTCCTTTTTCCCTGGATCACATATTCGGTCCTTTCTAAATGATTTTAAGTCCTTTAATTGTGTTCACCCTGACGCAGTTTGTTGAATTTGGCCTTATTATATTGTGGATCCCAACAAGGGCTTGCTGACAGGAGGCTGAGTACAACACTTTCAAACATGCGCACCTCCTTCTTCTCAGTAAATGTGCTTCTGTTGTTTGGCATTAAAGCAAATCCTAAAGGCTTGCTTGTATTCCAACCATAGTGATAAAAGTTGTGTGCCTTGTGCTGAACCACACCCTAAGTCAGAACAGGCTTGCATATCCCTACACACCATGATGTCAGTTTAGTTTGGCAGAATTTCTTCCTGATCTGAAAACCAAGATTCACAAATAATAGTCTTCATTATGTAGATAGCTGTGTTACCTATTCTGACTTCCACTAAGATTTTTATTGTGAACTTCTTTGTTGAGGAGTCAATGAAAATCTGTTTTTTGTGAGACTGTATTCCTTAGCATTTGTAATCTAGAAGGTTTACAGGCATTATGATTGGCAAAGTATGGTTTATATTGTCTCCATTCCTTGTATGAAATACAGCTTTACTATGTTGTACATGAGGAATATTTCCTAGTTTTCTTATCTTCATTCATTTTTCACAAAAAATGTCTTATTTCCTAAGTTCTCATGAAAATTTTATGTCTTATTCTTTTGTGCATATTTTCATTAGTTTATTTTCTATGTAGGTTTTTGAGGAAAGAATATAAATATATTTTATATTTACACCTTCTATACATCTATATATATATATTATATAGGTATATATATTATATATAGATATATTCTTCTATATATCTTCCATATATCCTGGCACCCTGGTACTTTGTGGACCAGGCTGGTCCCGAACTCAGAAATCCACCTGCTTCTGCCTTCCAAGTGCTGGGATTAAAGGCATGCGCCCCCAAGGCCCGGCTATTTCATGTATTTCTTACTTTTGAATTTGTTGAAGCACAACATCTGTCACTGGAGCAGGAATTTATGATCTGTTGCTGATAGAAATGACAACAATACTCAGCCTGTATGTCACAGGTAAGAATCTTAAAGTGACATACTTGAAAAATGTCCTCATTACTCCCTGAAAATTTATGTGTTCCTATGCCCAATTTTTATTACACACATGATGCTGTCTACAGATGTCCAGGGCATCAGGTTTTATATGTTGTAAACTTATGACAGCAGTGTATTTTTCCCTGAATCTCCACTTTCTGTTTTACAGAAATTCCTGTTGTCAGTAAATTTTCCATCACACGAATTAGGGATTATACTCATTTCATGCATATTACAATTGTTAGAATATTCACAGAGAAACATTCTGGTAAAGTATTTGCATTATCTGGCTTCCTTGGTATTGCAGATATTACAAAGCTCCTAGAGTTTACTCCAATCTGTGCTCTCTAAATCCCCTAATGCTTGAGTTTTCAGGTGAATGGCCTTCACACATGAAGTGCCCAGAGTGCTTGCTCAGTTACCATCTCTTCTTTCCCTGTCCCATCCCTTGTTATTCATGTTTTCATCCTATCCTTGTGTTTCATGTATGTTCTGAGGAAGGTTTTGGATGGTATCCATGCTGTCAGATATTCATAAGTCCATGTTCCATGGTTAATGACAGCATGAGTTTCCATAACTCTACTTCCTCCTTCTTTTACAGTCTTGCCTTTTCCCCACTGCTGGCTTTTTATTCAGCACTCTCTGAATTGGCAGTTTCCATTTCCAAACCATGTTTGTCTGACTTAGGCTGAAAGCACCAACAATTGAAATGTATTTCCCATATTTCTACATATAGCAGTATGTCAGTTATAAATTCACTTTTGGGCCTGTGATCTTTAGAGTGACTTTTGACAAGCTTCCAGTGCCATGTCTCCATTTCCTTTGTAGGCTGACCTCAGTTCAAACCGGTAAAGTCTGTTACCTACTTGTCACTAGTACACTGGGAGACATACATTGTCAGACAGGTTGGTAGTACACCACAAGGGTTAGCATCTAGGGAGAAGCATTAATGACACCTCACACCCATCAGCCTACAGAGCCCCTTTTAGCAGTTTGTTTGCTAAACCAGCATCTCCAAGATCCTTTTAAACACTGAGTGGTTTTCTCACTTATCAGATTATTCTTTAGGAATGTCTAAAACCAAATAAATTTTTTTTTGTTTTTTTCTTGTATTATTCTATAGCGTGTTCAGTATTTTATCAGATTGGATTATTGTCTTGGGATACTTGCAGGTCTTGAGTTGAAGAATTATGTTTCTTGTAATTTGAGAAAACTTGCCTTCCTCATATCCTGTCTGTCTGTCTGTCATGTATGAGTGTATAGGCATGAGATTGGAGGTCAGAGAATAACTTGTAGGATGTGCCTCTTTGCTTCCAGTTAGAGGGTCCATGGAACAGATCTCAGGTCACCAGGATTGTACAGCAAGCACTTTTACCTGAAGTGCCATCTTATTAGCTCTTGTGTTAGGCTCTCTACCCCCATGGATGCATATGTATAAAACACATAAGAATCATGTGTTTGAATTTGTTCCTCATGAAAGGATGTCTCATTATGTATGTAAATGTTTGAAAATACTGAACACTAAGTAGATCTAGTCTCAAGCAATTCAGACCAGGGACAGTGGACCTGGAGTAGATTTTATTGGTCTAAGCCACAACACCAGAAACTGCAATGGTTACCCAACATAAATCTAACTGCTCCTAGTTCTGTAGCTGTTATCTAATGTCAGGCACTTTTGGTCTGGCTTCTGAAGGTCTCTTCCTTCTCTTCTAGATAGCCATGCTCTCATAGGTTCCTACACTATTGCTTTCTGCTTATACTTTGATGAAGTCCCCTATTTAGAAGAACAGCAATGTTTACTGGAGTAGGGCCAGACCTTTACCTGCTTACATTCCTAACAGTCTTGGCCTCCAGACACAGCCATGTGCTGTAGAGTTTAGACTTGGACACACAGGTTGGGCCAATGGGGGGGTACAGCTCAAGCTGTGCTGCTCTCTCTTCTCTGCAGGGTGATGTTCTGATGCTTTCTTTGGGAATCTGCCTGTGAACACAGAAGTTCCTATTACCCAGTTGGCTTTTAATCATTGATTAAGGATGCTCGCTGCTAATGGCTGGGTAGATACGGTAGGAATTCTAGGTTCCCATAGGCATGCTAAGAGATGCAAGAGGAGGAAAGCAGATTCACCATGCTTTAGAGTGAGCAACCAGCCATGAGATTTCAAGGATAAGGTTTCTGGTTTGATTCCTCAGTGTTGATGCTGGACAGAGAGCACAGGTCAGGTTTCAGCAAGGAGATCATGACGACAAACCCTTTAGACACTACAGGAATAAAATCTGGAGAATCCAGGTGGCTGTGTGTATAGTGTAGCATGTGTGGGAGGATCTCTTGAGTTTGGGGCCCACCAGATCTACAGAGATATGTCAGGACAGTCAGGACTTCACTGGCAGTGACATAGACGATGAAAGCCAGCTCCAGATATCACACAATATACTCAAGGTCACAATCTGAAACCACTCTGAGTTAGGTTGAAAAGCTCAGAGCAAGATAACAGCCAGGCAGATGAACATATTAGATTGAACTAAAATATGAATTCTTAGAACATCACAGTATCCCAGATCAGCTGTTGCAGAAGAAGTACATAATGTGGCAATCCATGCTACATATGAACTCAGAAGAGACATGAAGCAAACCTTCAAAGAAAACATATAGAAGTAATATGGTGAAGTGGCACACACCACAACTTTAATCCCAGCACTTGAGAGAGTAAGGCAGGAGGATCTGGATGTCAAGTTCAACAGTGGCTTCTACAAATAAAAGAATAGAATATAAAATAAATGAAATGAAATAAATGTTGGTTAAACAAAATATCAGCTAACCTGTCCTACAATGGAATATTATCCAACATCCAAATATGCAGGAAGTTGTGAGTAAAAAATATGTATTCCAGTCTATTTTTATCATTATCCCTGCCTCTATTCTTAATAAACTTATTTTCTTCCTGGAAATATAATTATTAAGGAAATGCTCACACATTATACTATGGATGAAACTTATCCACATTATATACAGTGAACTAAGCCTATGAATGAAGTACAGATGTGGCTAGAGAGTGCTGGATTTACAGAACCTGGATTATGAATGATTGTGATCCACCACATAGGTACTTTGAACAGAATTCTGGCTCTCGAGGAGAAGTTAGCACTCTTACCCACATCAGCACCTCTCTAAACCCAAGTCAGAAAAAGTGTTTAAGTAAAAGATGTAATACTGAATAGTGACACTTACTTGGAATTTGAAGGCCATAGCGAGGCTGCCTGCCATGTGCTTGTCTGTCACAGGGTAGACAATCCAAGGGAGGTCTGAGAAGATGTGCAGAGCAGAGATCTAGGAAGTCACATAGAAAAGTCAAAAAGATATATGACTAGGTGATGTTTCATAAGCGCTGATCAGTCAGGAACTTGTGGTGTGAGGTCAGGATGAGACCATGACCAGAGCACAGTGCAGGGTGAGGGTGGGGCAGTGCAGTGCAGAGTCTGAGAGGATTCAGGGCAAGTAGGACATATTTTTATAGGATTCATCCTTGATGCTAGTAAGTGAGAGGAAGCATGGACAGCAAGAGAGCAGTTGTCAATTTTATAATTGTACTAAGGAAATTTTAGATGTAAAAGGGGGGCAATTCAAGACTGATCCCAAGGCATAGCTTGACTTATTAGGTTCAGGAGGCTGCCATTGACATAGATAGGAAGAGGGGCTACAGTGAGGATGGGGGTACACATGAGGACCTTGTGTGTGATTAAGACACTTTAAAAATTCCATTTTATTTCTATCTCTTGGTGGCTAATTTTTATGGGGTATTTTATTTATTTACATTTCAAATGTTATCCCCTTTCCTGGTTTCCCCTCCAGAATCCCCCTATCACTTCCTCCCCCTGCTTCTGTGAGGGTGCTCCCACATGCCCCTGCCTAGTCCCGCCCCCCTTCCCTGGCATTAATGTATACTGAGCCATCAGGTCTACACAGGACCTAGGACCTCTCCTCCCAGTGATTCCCAACAAGACCATCCTCTGTTACATATGCATCTGGGGCCACGGGTTGCTCCATGTGTACTCTTTGGTTGGGGAATCAGTTCCTGGGAGCTCTGGTGTGTCTAATTGTTTGATATTGTTGTTCTCCCTATAGAGGTGCAAACCTCTTCAGCTCCTTCTGTCCCTTCTCTAACTTCTCCCTTGTGGACTCTGTGCTCAATCCAATGGTTGGCTTTGAGCATCTGCCTCTGCATTTTTGAGGCACTGGCAGAGCCTCTCAGGAGACAGCTATATCAGGCTCATGTCAGCAATTACTAATTTGTATCCACTATAGTCTCTGGGTTTGGTGTCTATATGTGCGATGAATTCCCAAGTGGAGCAGTCTCCGGATGGCATCTGCTCCACACTTTGCCTCCATATTTCCCTTAGACAGTAGAGTGGGGTGAAACAAATTTAATCTTTGAAGTCTGATCCCAGGACTTACATATCACATGCGATGAATAGGAAGATATATGTGAGAAAACAAACTCAAGTGTGAGTTTTAACTGTAGTTCATATAATTCTCGGGTTTCTTTGTTTTGTTTTTATTGCCATTTTAGATAGGGTCTCACTAAGAAGTATGTCTGGACAGACACTTGTTATGTAGACAGGGCTGGTCTTCAACTAAGAGTCATCTACCTACATGCCCTACTAGTAGTGTTGGGATCAAAAGCAAGTGTGCCCATCCAGGTTTCCATCTTATTTTACATAAGTCTCCCTAAATATTCTGTGCTAGCCAGAAAATGAAGATCCCCATGCCTCAGCCGAGATACCAAGTGTGAGCTTGTGAGCTGCCACCTACTGTGTGCCTTTAATTTTATTTTTTTTAAACAGGGTCTTAATCAGATTTGCCTTATCAAGGGTTGTTGGTGGCATAATGTGCCACCAACCACTCTCAGACATAGTAAATGAGATGAGTGGCCTATGTTCCCATTCTGTTCTCAGTGTAGTTCTTGAAGCCCAGGTAAAGAGGAATGTTAATTTATACAAAGGCCTGAGGAGAGATGACTCAATCACTTAGAGCTGTGGATATTTTTGTAGAGAACCTGGGTTTGATGACCAGTAACTACAAGGCATCCAATGCTGTATTGTGACAGAGCAAGCAAGACAATGCCACCAGTGCTCCATCTTGTGTTGTTGCTGAGGCCATTTCAGGTTTAATTTGAATTTGATCTCTTTGATGACTCCTATGCAAATTACTAAACTTCATTTGTAGAAACCGAAGTTCAAGATGTCCTGGATGACTTATCTTAGCCTGTTTGTGCTGGAATCCCCTCTGGCTAACTGCTTATCTTAAGATTGTATCAGACAATACTTGCTTCTCTGAGGATCCCACTTGAGCTGCCTTGTCTGAAAATCTTGTGCTCAGGAAATCAGTATCCTTTCTAGCTTAGACCCTTTCCCAGGATAAGGTTTAAGAAGCAATTACTGTGTACAGTTGTCTCCCTATAGAGGTCTGTTTTTTTTTTTTTTTTTTTGGTGGTTTGTTTTTTTGTTTTTTTTGTGACAGGGTTTCTCTGTATAGTCCTGGCTGTCCTGGAACTCACTTTGTAGACCAGGCTGGCTTTGAACTCAGAAATCTGCCTGCCTCTGCCTGTCGAGTGCTGGGATTTATGGTGGGCGCCACCATGCCAGGCTTAATTTTTAATTAGATATTTTCTTCCTTTACATTTCAAATGCTATCCTGAAAGTCCTCTGTACCCTACCCCCACCCTGCTCTCCTACTCACTCTCAAGTTTGGCCCTGATGTTCCCCTGTACTGGGGCATATAAAGTTTGCAAGACCAAGTCGGCCATCATTGGCAAGAGAGGTCTGTATGTTAACCCTGATATTTGCTATAATAATCTAACTTTACCATTTTGGACCTAATTTAAATCAAGCATGCATTAAATATTAAATACTGATCAAGAGGTGTACCGATGTTAGAAAAAATCTCTTTAGTTTACAAGGCAGAATGGCCTCTGTCTCAAGTGATAGCCTTTTTTTTTTAAGTGTTAAAATCAATTAGGCCATCCCATGTTCTCAGGAGCCTATTTTATTCCTAAAGAAGTACAACTCCCAGCATTCATAGAAGTTATGTGCTTCCTGGGCTGAGGAGGCTTCCAGGTTAATTTTGAGAATTACAGATGCAAACTATCAATCTTGATTTCAGGTGGAAGAAGGGGAAGTGCAAATTTGGTGCTCTGAGACTCCCTTAGGCAAGCTTCAAGGCTGCTCCATGGTGAGTACAGGGTCATTGCCCACATCTGGGTGGAGCAGGCTGCTGAGTCTCTGGAGCTGGTGTGGTGTGGATCTGGGTGGCAAGTAGGAGACAGATCTGGCACCCTGTGCAGACTTATTTAGTTCTACTTATTTCCTGGACCCGACAACACTGATTTTCAACAAGCCAGTAGGCCTATCCCCATTGGTAATTTATGTGTTCTCTGCTGGTGAAATGAACCCATTCAAGAAAGATTATATTATATTAAGTGCCAGTTTATTTGGAAGCTGCTCTTGGATGAGTTCACTGACCCCAAAAACAGAGTTAAGGGAAGTCCCAATGTGTGAAGGAATGCAGAAAGGAGGAAGAGAAGAAGAATCAGGCATTTACAGAGAGAGAAGGAAAAAGAGGGCCATAGAGAGAGCCTCAAAGAGAGACACAGAGAGAGACAAAGATGGAGAGACTGACAGAGAAGATTTATTCAATCAGTGAGCAGAGGAATACTGAGCCAGAACAGCAGATATGGCTAGCCCACAGTAGTTGAGGAAGAACCAGAAAAGGTAAGCCTATTCATCCTCAGATCTCTGAGTCTGAAAATATTCTAAGCCTAGATAAAATTGTACAGAGACTAGAAACGTCCATGATTAGGCTAGGAAAGCAGACTGTGGCCATATGCTTCATTGAAGACAAATACCTCAGGTTAATAAAATTACTTAGACAGAGCTCCTTCTCTAAAGTAAGGAATATGCTTGGGAAAGGTGGTAATGGTCTGGGGCCAGGACCTTTGGGGAGAGGTTGTGTCCAGTCTTGAGAAGCCAACTCTTGCCACCACGTGGGGCTGTGGTTATTAGTCCCAAGTCCACTGTTGGCTTGTTCAGTAATGTTCCTGATATATCCTGTGTTCCCTGTGAACAGCATGGATTTGATTGACCCTCCAGAATTTGTTCCATTTTATGACAATTTCGCTGACTTCATAGAAGTGTCCCCTTTCTTTACATGTTTCCACTGTAAATAGTATACAACATACTATTTGGGGGGGGTGTTATTGTTTGCTTGTTGTTTTTTTTTTTTTGGAGACAGGGTTTCTCTGTATAGCCCTGGCTGTCCTAGAACTCACTTTGTAGACCAGGTTGGCCTCGAACTCAGAAATCCGCCTGCCTCTGCCTCCTGAGTGCTGGGATTAAAGGCGAGCACCACCACCGCCCGGCTTCAACATGCTGTTATTAAGAAGCTTACTGCATGATATGTAGCTTGTGCAAGACTTATGTTACAAGATATCTGATCATACTCTGAACCCTGAGTATAACAAGATTAAATAAACCATGTGTCAAGAAGTGCCACAAGCATCCATCTGACAGGAAGGGAGCCTAGGATTATTTAGTAAAAAGTCATAGAGAGTGAGAGGGAATTGGGAGCAAAGACAGACAGTTGCACAGGAAGCAGCATTTAGGTACCTTCTGTTTGGAGGATGTCATTTGAGGAGGTGTGGCACAAAGAGATTCCTTCTGGGATTTCACATGAAGAGAAAGGTGAACAGGTGTTTTCTCTGCCTCTCTGAGCTAGCAGGCTTCCACCCAGCATCTGGCTCCTGAGTCTTCCTTGGTAAAATTGAATGGTTTAGAATTTATTAAAAACAACAGACATCTCAACTGCAGCTTTTATGTTTTCCGTCTTTGACTTTGGCTAATTTTCTCATCCTCTGAGACTTTCTGCTTAGGAACCTGTCACTGATGAATTATCTGACGTTTAGAACATTGGTGTACTTATGAAATAATTCTGGAAATATCTTTGCTCTGTGAATCTCCCATCTGCCTAAGTGGTTGGAATTGCCTTCTGTAGTCTATATATATATACATAAAGGTAGATCTTGGATTCTAATAATCTGGTACTTTTGCTTAACCTCACAGCCTTATTTAATAGAGTGTGAGGAAATTTAAGCTTTAAACATGCTATCCTACAGTGTATTACTCAGCTTAATTGTTTAAAATAATTTTCAATTATATTTATATAATATTATATTATCAACTTTTTTTTTTTTTTTTTTTTTTTTTTTTTTTTTTTTTTTTTTTTGGTTTTTCGAGACAGGGTTTCTCTGTATAGCCCTGGCTGTCCTGGAACTCACTTTGTAGACCAGGCTGGCCTCGAACTCAGTAATCCGCCTGCCTCTGGCCTCCCGAGTGCTGTGCTTAAAGGCCACCATGCCTGGCATGTTATTAACTTTTTTTTTAAAAAGATTTATTTATTTATTTATTTATTTATTTATTTATTTATTTATTTATTTATCCTTGTTCTGGTCAACCCCGCTCGTTCCGTCCACCCCTGTACGGCCCTGCTCGCTCCAGCTGGCCCTGCTCCCTCCAGTGGGCCCCGCTCGCTCCGATCTGCTCCACTTGCTCTGGTTAGCCCCGCTAGCTCTAGCTAGCTCGCTCTGACCATCCCTGTTTGCTCCAGCCATCCCCATTCGGCTCCGCTTGCTCTGTACAGCCCTGCTCGCTCCTGACAGCCCACTTTCTCCGGTTGGTCTCTCCAGTCCAAGGATTCATTTCTTATTATTCTTCATAAGTACACTGTAGCTGACTTCAGACACACCAGAGGAGGGCATCAGATCTCATTATGGGTGGTTGTAAGCCACCATGTGGTTGCTGGGATTTGAACTCATCACCTTAGGAAGAGCAGTCGGGTGCTCTTACCCGCTGAGCCATCCCACCAGCCCTGTTATCAACTTTTAAAACCTAAACTAATGTATAGCTATAACCTTAATTTATATAATTTTCTATGTGCGCTAACCAGGAATTGCATGTTTATCGTTTGTTGAAAGCATCAACACTAGAAGCTTAAATCACCCTTCTAAAATGAATATGCCATCATGGATATTGGTTGATAAACAGTGGTGTCTGCTATCTTGATCGGTTGAAGGCAGTCACCTAACCCTTTAATGATTTCTCTGTACAGTATCCCATTCCTTTCCCACGTGATGCTTTCCTTGCTGTTCCACAAAGACTTCAAAGCTTTTTCTTAAGGCCAGCTAGAAAGACAGAAATAGGCAACAGAGAGACATATACAGAGCATATACATAGACACACATACACACACACACACACACACACAGAGAGAGAGAGAGAGAGAGAGAGAGAGAGAGAAATTGAGAGAAGACAGATACATAGAGATTTAGAAAACAGCCTTGAGGTAGTCACAAATTCAAACTCATGCAACAAACAGACAGGGTGCTATGCACAGGGAACATGAAGTAGAGATTTCCAATTTAGATGTACTCTTTGTTCAATACCTTTGAGGGATAGGCAGAATCAATCATCAATGTGTTTAATCTATTCTAATAGGCAGCATCTATTAGCTGGTGCAATCAAATTCAAACTCATGCAACAAACAGACAGGGTGCTATGCACAGGGAACATGAAGTAGAGATTTCCAATTTAGATGTACTCTTTGTTCAATACCTTTGAGGGATAGGCAGAATCAATCATCAATGTGTTTAATCTATTCTAATAGGCAGCATCTATTAGCTGGTGCAATCTTTTTTTTGCATAGGCTTAATATGGTTAAGTATATAATTCATCACGATGGAAAGAGAGCAAGGAGGCCTGCCACCTGAAAGGTGTCCAGGGCTCAGAATCGTGTACTTTAAGGACAGACCCCCAGGTCTGGGCTTGTGTTTCTGAGCTCTCACCTCCCTGATGAGCTGGAATCTATTTTAACCTGTCAGAATCATCACTACAGGTTTTGAACCTCAGAAGTCTCCTGAGACACCCGGGCCTCATTATAATCATGAAAAGAGTTGATTTCCTAGGTAGAATCTCTAAAGAGACTTGGGTAATTCTGGTGACTCATTTCCCCTGCCTGTGCAGATGTGCATGTATGTACATTGAGAAGTATAGAGAACAATCAGGAATCTATTTATGAGCAAATTTTTAAACAGTTTCTATTATAGTTCTAAGTGTAGTTGTTGTTTCCTTGTTTGTTTTTAGAAAACTCTGGACAGTTTTCCTAAAGTGTTTCTCTACTTTACTCCCCCACACATTACAAGTAGTAGATAATATTGTGCCTTACCCAACATTATTTCAGTTCATCATTTTCTGTGACTGAGGTGTTCCAGCCACTGTATCATGTGTTCAAGCCAGATATTTTGTTTCCCACAGGAACTCTTGGTATTATTTTTCTTTGACTCACAGCATTTTTTCATTTCATTTTTCTGGTTATTTCTAACTACTTATTGAACTCAATTTTCATAACCTAAGTTATCCTCATTTCCTTCAGGCATCTCCTATTTTTCTTGTCCTTGAATCATTATGTTCCTGTCCTCTTTGAGTTGATTGACATGCTCTACAAGCTTTGATCTCCTTGATCCTGACTCTGGGTTTTCAGTTCTGTATCTTGGATATCATATAAATTGCTCTCCTTAGGGGATATATACTATACTTTGAGACTAGGACATTTTAACATCATAATTTAGAGGGACTATTTTCTTTTGAGTTTTTAGCCCAGGAGTCTGGTATCTCAACATGAGATGTTAGTCAGCATAACTTGGTTTTGAATGGCCCAGAACCCAGGTGCAGTGTCCTCCTATATCCAGCTGCAGTTGTATTGAATGCACCCTGGAACAGAGTTGGGGGAGGGGTACCTGAGGGGAGGGAGGGCCTACTTGCCTAATTAGGTGCATTTAGGAAAACAACAAAAACAAGCAATGAAGTAAGCAAGGAAGGAAAACCAACCAACCAACCAAACAAACAAAAAGAGCTGAGAGATATTGGAAAACTAATTCATTAAAAGGGTCCTAAGTAGGTGGCTTCAAAGAAACATGTACCAGGAAGCTGCTGTATTGGGTGGTCCAGAAAGAATTGCCCCAAGGAACTAGGCCATAGTGACAGGAAATTCCACTACTCCAGCATTCTTTGCATATCCTGGCTGTTTTCATGGTCAGGAAGTCTTGGGTGGTGGGGCGTGGGGGGGGAACTAGAACCAATTATTAGGGAAACTCAGAAACTTCTTTAGGCTACTCTTGCTGTGTGGGCATTTTGGGAGAGTCACCAGTGTTAAGTCTGTCCTGGAACCTGCCATGTCAGAGGAACTGGCAGGAGTAAAGCAGGTGTGTGGAGCAGGGGTGATTTTCTGCAGCCACTCTACTATACTCTTGTGAATATCTTTTTTTTTCCCTTGTTCTGGTCAACCCCGCTTGCTCAGCTTGACCCCACTGGCGCTGGCCAGCTCTGCTCTCTCCAGGCCCCGGTATGGCCCTGCTCGCTCCAGTCAGCCTAGCTCGCTCTGATCAGCTCCGCTTGCTCCGGTCATCCTTGCTCGCTCAGGACAGCCCTGCTCGCTCCTGTCGGCCCTGCTCACTCCAGTTGGTCTCTCCGGTCCAAGGATTCGTTTATTCTTCTTCTTCTTCATAAGTACGCCGTAGCTGACTTCAGACTCACCAGAGGAGGGCGTCAGATCTCATTATGGGTTGTTGTAAGCCACCATGTGGTTGCTGGGATTTGAACTCATCACCTTCAGAAGAGCAGTCAGGTGCTCTTACCCTCTAAGCCATCTCACCAGCCCTCTTGTGAATATCTTAAAATTGTCAGGAGGTTTGAGATCATATTGAGGTATGAGAAACCAAAATGGAAGCCCATAGATGTAATTTTAGACAAAAAGTCAGGTCTCGAGTTTAGAAATATCCTGGCAGCTGCCGCTGCTGGGAGTTAATAACCCTACTACATTTTTTTCTGCCTTCTTTTCCCACAAGAGATAAAATTCCTGGTCAATTACCTAATCTGCTGCATCAGGGAAGGTTTGCATACCAAGGTGGAATATACACACGAATATTAACAACAGGAACAGTCTTTAAGATGCACATTTTCTGCGGCAGAAGAAACAATAATTTGTGATGAAAAAGTTGGATCATATAGTGGACTGTTTCATTAGAGTTAGAACAAGAATAGAATGAGGACCGTGGTATATCAAGAAGAGGAAGTTAATAGAACTTTATAAAAAAAAAAAAAGAAGAGGAAGTTAAGGTAGTAACAGATTACGTCTGTGAAAGCTTTTTCTAGCTGTCAAGGTGTAGTTATCTTAGCTGTCAATGTAGTCAGAAGTCTGGGGAAGAATAAGCAATAGTCTAGCAGTCATATATTGTTTAAAAAAATGACTAGCCAATAGTTCCCTGTGGTCTCCATGGCAACAAGGGCAGTTTGTCTTTCAAGCATAGAAGACACATGGCTTTTTTTTTTTCTCTGTGGAATGGATACATGTGACATGAGAAACGGCTTCTCTTGATTTAGACAATATAAGTCATTTGACTCAGGGTATCCAGTTTTGTCCACTGTGTTTTTCAGTGAGTACCATATCACAATCCAGGCAGTATCTTGTAGCTGTGTCCACATCTTCTGTGACCTCGTGGGAGAAACTGTTAGAGGCTTTGGGAATTCTATCATAAGATTAATAATTAGGAGGCTTCTGACATGATTGAGGGCTATGTCAATTGGTTATAACTAAATAAAATTTAATGGCAGTAGCAAAAATCATAATCTATTAAGACAGGCTAGGAATGAGAATCTTAAGTAACTTTGACAGGTTGTGTAAGTAGAAAAAGTACCTTNTAGATCTTTATCATTCCAAGGTATGTTTCTTCTTTTCTTACATTCTTGAGAGGTTTTATACTGAGCAATGTCTAAATTTTACCACAGAGCTATAAAAGTACCTTTTATTCTCATAATGCAATTGTTGTCTGGGAGGGTTACTGTCTTTGTCTGTTAAGGTAGGCCTAGTCCTGGATGGGTTTCCTGTTTGTTTGTTTGTAAAACTGGGTCCTACACTCTAGTCCTGACTTTCATGTGTCCTGATAGAGAGACCAGAATGGCTTTTATTGTTACATAAATCTGCCTGCCTGAGCCCCCTGACAGCTAGGATGAAAGACCTTTCATTGACAGGTTGAATTTTTTTTTTTTGGTCTGAATGCTGTATATATTGGCCAGTGAGTTACCACCAGGCTTACAGAATTCATTTCTTGTTTCATTTCAGGTTGACCATACCTTACATTTTTATATCTCTGGATATAATGTTCACATCCTGCATATTTATAATTATTCTCTTACCCACTTGTAGGAGTTCTCTGGTCTTTCATTAAGTTGGTTTCTGCCTTTTTTGAATTCCTGTGCTTGTTCCCTCTTTATGTCATTTGTCTTCCACATTGAATGGGGTTCAGAGCATATTTTGATTTTGCCTCCTGAGTTTGTTTCATAATTCATTTTGTCATGAGGATTGGTACTGCATTAGTGATTTGGGGTACAGAAATTTTATTAATAGTAACAAATTGCTTTAGCTTCAGCCTCTCAATTTTCTTTTGTTGTGTGTCATTTAGGTCAGGTGGCAGGAATTTCCATATGAGGTGTTGTGAATAAATTTTGAGAATTTAGGGTGGTGGGCTGGAACTAGGTTACAGTTATAGTCTAAATATATTATTACTTGCTTTCTTGACTGCACATTGTCTAGATTCCTGGTATCATTTTGCTTTTAAGTTTGTTGTTGTTGTTTTTGTTTCTGTGGTTTAGCATTGTCTGCAATGGTGTATTTATTTCATCTTTGAATCATTCAGTCCTTGATGTGAAATTTAAAGAATTCAATCTTTGTTTTTCACACAGACCCTGGGAGAAGGACAACAAAAACAATGAGTGTGTGTCTGGTAAATACACCACAGGTCAGTGTCCTTTCCACATTTCTTTTTTAAAATCTCTTTTTATTCAAGTCATCCAAAGTTTTAATCTCCATATGTGTAATGTTATCTGAAGGGCTTATTTTCTATGATCTCTATTTTCTTTTGTAATAATGAGAGTTTAATGTTTTCCCCTTTCATGCATTTAATAGCTTTATATTTTAAGTTGATTATATTGTGAGTATATCTAATTCCCTTGCACTAGAGACCTGCATGTCTCAAACAGGATCTATTAGAATGATGCTCAACGGACATACTGATGGATATTTTCTACGTTGGATAAGTTCTGTCCTTTTATATTAGTGTGAAGTAAGTTCTCTTGTGCCACATAAATTACATTTCAGGTTTCTAGCTTGTGAATGAGGATATAGAAATAAGTATAAATTCACATCTCTAAAGAAGATATGAAAGATTAGAATTTTTATAAGGTAAAATTATAAGAGATCCACTATCTTGAATTTTATTAGTAAATATATTATTAGCTCCCTAGGGTCACAGATAATGGAAGGAAAATGTCTTGCTAGTGTGATTGTGAGCTGATACAGATTTCAGTATTCTGAGAACACTTTTATTATACTTTATGTCATCTCGTAATCAAAGTTGACACCTGAAATCTATTTGTCTCAAGAGAGATACTATCCTTGTGGAAGAGTCACAATATATAAATAGTTATTTACCTCTTTTTTTGGTTTCAGAAATAATTTTAAGTCCTTTTTTCTTCACCTTTGTATTTCATCACATGAACTATATTAGTAAAATTTTTGTAGAGAGGATATCTATGGTGCTGTGCATAAACCATCAATTTTCAAAAATAAATGAAATGCCCTTTCTTATTTTTTGTCTCTCTTTTTTTTTTTTTTTTTTTTTTTTAGAAGGGAAAGGCTTCATATAATCTATGCTAATCCTCTTCAGCCAAGCTGTGCATTACTTAGGGAAAACTGAAGGGTTGTGGCAATGTTTCTATTTTTCATTGTGATCCTATTTTCTTTAAGTACATAAGTGTATATTTAAAGGTTTTTATGTACACTGAATGATATATTATGCCCCTAAAACCATGACTACAGGGGGCTGGAGAGGTGGCTCAGCGGTTAAGAGCACGTCCAAAGGTCCTGAGTTCAAATTCCAGCAACCACATGGTGGCTTACAACCATCTGTAATGAGATTTGACGCCCTCTTCTGGTGTGTCTAAAGACAGCTACAGTGTACTTATATATAATAAATAAAGAAAGAAATCTAAAAACAAACAGACAGACAAAAAAACCATGACTACACCACCTAACCCTGAGGACTGAATTCAGACATAAAAGGGAGCTGCAATATATTTATAGAGAAAGTAGAAACAGCAAGTACCTTTACCCTTTAGTCATTTGTTGATGGCGCAGGTTCACATTTTTGAGGCATATTTGCAATAAAGACAATATATAGTCTGTATATTATAAATTTTGATAAACAAATGAATGATAGATCACATTTCTCTATGAGAAGTGCAATTCTGATATACATATGGTCAAATTCTGATGAAAAAACATAATTAGAAGATTGAAATTTTTAGTTAATACAATGAGGAATAATTCGTTAAATTTTAATGAATATTTATCATAATTCTCCCTCCATTTAAAAACACAATTTGATTAAGAAATGATGATACTTCATTGGAATGCATTGCCACATATGATATTTCCTTATACATACATATCTAATCATTTTATGGTGAAAGATCATATGGTATTAATAAAATTGTTATTTTGCATATTGATTATGCCAACATGTGTAAAATGTTAAATAATTTAAAGCACTCTAATACTGTTTTTTTCTATTTTATGGTTTTTAATACATTCTCATAAATAATTTTTAAAAGCATTTGACTTTCTGTGTCATATGGAACGTTCAGTGTATGCCCTGATGTTGTATTTCTATTGTGTTTAAAGAAAAAACTTTGACATTTAGTCCATCCATTGTTTCTTCATTTTGTATTCTACCTGTTTGTTCTAGAACATGTGTAGCATTGAACTTAGGCCTCAGATTGTCAAATGGACATGTTGTAATACAGAGGTGAGACAGCTGCACATAAGACTAAGCTAGTGTCCATATTTGAACAAAGTGGTCATTGTAAAATGTGAAATCATATTTTTTTATCATACCTTGACTATCTTTAATGGGACACTGGGATTCTATTTAATATCAACCCATATATCATAAAGGTACATTACTGCGTCTAGACATCAGAAGTACATGTTATATTCTATAAATGTTTACTGCTTTTGAAATTGCATCATGCATTCTCAGAGAAAAAGAAATATAAGGAAGTCTATTAGTAGTTTAGAAAGTTTCTTTGAATAAAGTTAAAGTTCATTTTTCTTCAATATATGTTGCTTAAATTTGCCTGAATGTATGCATATGTGCTATGTATTCCTCCTGTCAGTAGTGTTCAGAAGAGATAATTGGATTTAAAAGAACTGGGTTTAACAATCTACTGTTTAGTGCCATGTGGGTGCTGGGAGTCAAATTTCATAATAGATGATATTAAATGACGGTATACAATCCAAACCAAACTGCACACCAAAATTTTTGAAAAGAGTGATGGTGGCAAATCTTTCATTTGCTGTGAACGTCTCAGTAAATCACAGAAAATTCATGAAGATTGTTCTTTTTTTTTTTTTTTAAATTAGAGATGGCTCAGTGGGTAAGAGCACCCGACTGCTCTTCCGAAGGTGATAAGTTCAAATCCCAGCATCCATATGGTGGCTCACAACCATCCGTAATGAGATCTGGCGCCCTCTTCTGGAGTGTCTGAAGACAGCTACAGTGTACTTACATATAATAAATAAAATAAATCTTTAAAAAAAAAAAAAAGATTTAAAAAAAAAAATTAGAGAGCCTTTCTAAATGTGAGCATTATAGTAAGTCATCCTATAGATCGTCAGTGGAAGAGCAGCAATTCGTATCTACAGACACATCTCCATAACACTTTTAGAAAACATTTGTCCTTCAATGCTATCCTTTCTCATCTGCATCAAAAGGGATATCTTAATTACTTCTTTCATTAAAGCAGAAAAGCATTTTTGTCCAGTAGCAAATAGGTAGTTTTCCATTACAGGATCTGTTAACCTTCAAGGATGTGGCCTTGGACTTTTCACTGGAGGAATGGGAATGTCTCAATTTTGCTCAGAAGTCATTGTACATGAATGTGATGTTGGAGAATTACAGCAATCTATTGTTTGTGGGTAAGAATGAACTTCTTGTTGAATTCCTGTTTCTTCTTTGAGTTTTCCTACTATGTGTTTTTGTAAATGCTGTGAGATGTCCAGAGACCCCTGAATGAGGGAAATTGTGGTTAAAATCATAACTTTTTCATTGTGTTTCCTTTACATTTCTCTGCTTTCTTTGGAAAAGTAACCAGTGCTATATTCTCTCAGATCACTCCTTATCTCTTATCTAGCTTCAGTCAAGTTAAAAAAGTTCCAGTAAAAATTTAAATATTCAGAACAGGAAATTATATTTCTATATATATAATCATGCAATTTTCAAAATCTTAAAATTGCCGGGCGTGGTGGCGCACCCCTTTAATCCCACAAAGTGAGTTCCAGGACAGCCAGGGCTACACAGAGAAATCCTGTCTCAAAAAGCAAAAAAAAAAAAAAAAAATGGAGAACTCTAAACAATACATCTCTAATTTTATGGTTACAATTTGATCCAGAATGACACTGAATCAGGTATAAATTTGATCAGGTATAAATTTATGATATAACCGAAAGTGTCAGGGAAATCACTAAATAGGTTTGTTTCAACATCCAAAATGCTTGGATAAAGATCATGTTGTACCAGATCTAAACAAAGAAATCAAATGTCAAAAAGTTAAACAATAAAAAAAAAAAAAAATTTGCCCGGGGGCTGTTGAGATGGCTCAGCTGGTAAGAGCACTGACTGCTCTTCCAACGGTCCTGAGTTCAAATCCCAGCAACCACATGGTGTCTCACAACCACCTGTAATGAGACACCCTCTTCTGGTGGGTCTGAAGACAGCTACATTGTATCTATGTATAATAATATATTAATTTAAAAAAAATTGCATAAAGCAACACCTCTATATCCACTTGAAATCTTATATATTTTTAGATTCATAAATAAGGGAACATTTTAAAGCAATTTTAAGATTTTTCTTTTTTTTTTTTTTCTTTTTTTTTTTTGGTTTTTCGAGACAGGGTTTCTCTGTATAGCCCTGGCTGTCCTGGAACTCACTTTGTAGACCAGGCAGGCTGGCCTCAAACTCAGAAATTCGCCTGCCTCTGCCTCCGAAGTGCTGGGATCAAATGCATAGAGTTCTACTTTCTGAAAATTAACTACAGATCAATCACATATTTGTCCCAGCTTATGCAAAGTACGATTTTCTTTTTTTTGGTCATTTCATTTATTTACATGTCAAATGTTATGCCCCTTCTCCATTCCCTGTCTGGAAACTCTATATCCCACCTCTCCCTCCAACTTTTATAATGATGCTCTCCCACTGATCCACCTACTCCTACCTCATGCCCCTAGGATTCTCCTATGCTGGGATATTGAACCTTCACAGTACCAAGGGACTCCCCTCCTGTTGACGCCACATAAGGCAATCCTCTGTTATATATAAAGCTGGAGCCATTTGTATGTCCATATGTAGTTTTTGTTTGGTGATTCGACTCTTGAGAGCTTTTTGTAGTCTTGTTGTTCGATATTGTTGTTCCGCCTACACAGTTGCAAAGCCCTTCAGCTTCTTTAGTCCTTCCCTTAACTACTTCATTGTAGTCCCTTTGCTCAGTCCAATGGTTGGCTGCAAGGATCTGCATCTCTTTGGTTCAGTCTCTGGATGGCCTTACCTTCAGCCTCTTTTCCATTCTTTATCCCTCATTTTCCTGAAGACAGGAGCAATTCTGGGTTATTATATTTGTGATGGGTATGATGTTCAATTTGAAAATAAATTTTAGCAGGCTATTATCATTTCCAGTCATTTGGTATAAATGATATTTGAGGTTCTTTTGAGGATACATGTAATCATTCAATTAAAATAAAGAGAGAGAAAAATCTCTATTGATAGTGCGAATCCATGAGATCACTGATTATTGACTCACTTACTTCTTATATAAGTAATTCATATCACCTCTAATTGCCCTTTCTTTCTTTCTTTCTTTCTTCCTTTCTTTCTTTCTTTCTTTCTTTCTTTCTTTCTCTCTCTCTCTCTCTCTCTCTCTCTCTCTCTCTCTCTCTCTTTCTTTCTTTCTTTCTTTCTTTCTTTCAGAAAATCATTGCATATGTGGAAAGTATGTGAAGGTTTTGGATCAAGACAGCCAGTACATTGTCCATGAACACATGAATATTCAAGAGAAGTCTTCTAAGTGGAACAAGCTTAGCAATGTGATTGTTGAATCCCCCCATTGTACACTTCACAAATGTAGTGAATGTGACAAATGCTTTACCCGAAAATCCCATCTTAGTATTCATCAGAAAATTCATACAGGAGAGAAACCTTACAAATGTAGTGAATGTGGCAAATGCTTTATGGAAAAAGGCGGTTTAGGAAAGCATCAGAAAATTCATACTGGAGAGAAACCTTACAAATGCAGTGAATGTGACAAGTGCTTTACCCACAAATTCCATCTTAAAGTTCATCAGAAAATTCATGCAGGAGAGAAATCTTACAAATGCAGTGAATGTGACAAATCCTTTATCCATAAATCCCATCTTAGTATTCATCAGAAAATTCATACAGGAAAGAAACTTTACAAATGTAGTGAATGTGACCAATGCTTTATCCAAAAATCCCATCTTAGTACTCATCAGAAAATTCATACAGTAGAGAAACGTTACAAATGTAGTGAATGTGACCAATGCTTTACCCACAAATCCCATCTTAATATTCATCAGAAAATTCATACAGGAGAGAATCTTTACAAATGCAATGAATGTGACAAATGCTTTACCCGACAATTCAGTCTTATTATTCACCAGAGAATTCATACAGGAGAGAAACCTTATAAATGTAGTGAATGTGGCAAATGCTTTATGGACAAAGGCGGTCTGAGAAAGCATCAGAGAATTCATACAGGAGAGAAACCTTACAAATGCAGTGAATGTAACAAATGCTTTACCCACAAATTCCATCTTAAAGTTCATCAGAAAATTCATGCAGGGGAGAAATCTTACAAATGCAGTGAATGTGACAAATCCTTTACCCATAAATCCCATCTTAGTATTCATCAGAAAATTCATACAGGAAAGAAACTTTACAAATGTAGTGAATGTGACAAATGCTTTACCCACAAATCCCATCTTAATATTCATCAGAAAATTCATACAGGAGAGAATTTTTACAAATGCAGTGAATGTGAGAAATGCTTTACCAGACAATTCAGTCTTATTATTCATCAGAGAATTCATACAGGAGAGAAACCTTACAAATGTAGTGAATGTGGCAAATGCTTTATTGAAAAAGGCAGTCTGAGAAAGCATCAGAGAATTCATACAGGAGAGAAACCTTACAAATGCAGTGAATGTCACAAATGCTTTTCTGTAAAAGCCTGTCTGAGAAATCATCAGAGAATTCATACAGGAGAGAAACCTTACAAATGTAGTGAATGAAACAAATCTATTACCCAGAAATCCAATCTTAGTATTCATCAGAATATTCATACAGGAGAGAAACCTTACAAATAGTTTGTATGTGACAAATACAATATTCACAATGTTTGTCTGAGAAATCATCAGTTATTTCATACAGTAGAGAATCTATAAATGAAGTGAACGAGACAATCCTTTACCAAGATATATCATCTTAAAATTCATTAGATAATACTTACAGGAGAGAAACGTTTCAAATATATTGAAGGTATGAATCCTTTACTTTTGGCCTATTTCCTAGAATGTAACAGTGAATACTTACAGGCTAGAAAATTAACGCATATATTCTATGAAGAAATATCTTTGACTTCATTTCAGGTCAGAGAGAACACCTTAAAACTTTTTAGGGGGAAAGTATTTCTGTTGTGGAAAATGTGGTATATGTTTTATTCACGGTGTATTCTTGACAACACTTGAGCCTCCACACTAGAGAATTAGTATGATTCTGAAAATCTTGTGAAAACTTTCATGTAATTTTCAAACTTTAGATGTCAACTATTTATGCTGGGAGAAACTCTAAATATGTGAAAATGTGGAAAGCTTTTCATGACACCTTTTTACTTGTTCACCCCCAAATGTTACAAGATGAAGACAAGTGGGGAAGTCAGAAGGTAGTATTGCATAACACATTCCTTGAGACAGAAATAATCCATTTCAAAAGGAAACTATTTAAGATCTTTAAAACAATACTCAAAATATCTAATAATAATGGTAACATTCTGTATGTTTAATTCAAATGAACCAATTCAGAAAAAATATACTTAAAAGAGTATCTTGTAAACTGAGCCACCTCGACAGCATATTCTTTATCCTATAAATATGCTTACAGATGTGAAGTGTGCTTCGAGTATCCAGTAAGAATAATTCTTCTCAAATGCTTCTTTCACATTATAGGATAACAACTGACTATGAGTCTTTTGTGATCTGGTGAACAACTCCTTTCCTATTGTCCTGTAACTAACTCCAATAAAGCTGAAAGATTCAACAAGTTTGCTTTTGTTGTTTGTCCCTCCCCCCCACCTTTGGTTTTTTCGAGACAGGGTTTCTCTATATAGCTCTGGCTGTCCTAACTCACTCTGTAGACCAGGGTGACCTCGAACTCAAGAGATCCTCCTGCCTCTGCCTCCCAAGTGCTAGGATTAAAGGCATGTGCCACCACCGGCCTATGCTTTGGTTGTTTTCAATTTGTCCTTGGAATACTCAGATGATTATATGTTGCATCTTTCCAGGAAATGCCTCATAAAATGTATGCGGAGCCGGGCATGGTGGTGCATGCCTTTAATCCCAGCACTCGGGAGGCAGAGGCAGGCGGATTTCTCAGTTCGAGGCCAGCCTGGTCTACAAAGTGAGTTCCAGGACAGCCAGGGCTACACAGAGAAACCCTGTCTCGAAAAACCAAAAAAATAAAAAATGTATGTGGAAGTCATGAATATTTTTGCAAACCTGTATCATAAAGTTAATAGTAGTGATATTCAATTGGAGGATAACAATCCCTTTGGGATGTAATGACCCTGTCACAGTGGTTACATAAAACTATAGGAAAGCACATATTTCCATTTGACTTAAAACTGAGACACTGCCAGGCATGGTGGCCCATGCCTTTAATCCCAGCACTTGGGAAGCAGAGAAAGGCAGATTTCTGAGTTCGAGGCCAACCTGGTCTACAGAGTGAGTTCCAGAACAGCCAGGGCTACACAGAGAAACCCTGTCTCGAAAAAACCAAACAAAAACAAAACCAAAAAAACAAACCAAAAAAACCCTGAGATATCATTCATTGAACTGCAGGGTAGTCTGCCCACCTAAAAATTTGAATTCTGTGTCAGTGTTTAGTATTAAGAAGTTACATACCCCGTTTTCCGTATGGTGATTTGTGTTAACTGAAATAGGGAAGCTGCAGTTCAGTGTTCCAGGCTAGTATTACTAGGTGAAGATAGAAAGGCTCAAAAGAGAAAATATGTAGAAGCTTTCAGAGCCTCAGCAAGAAGTCTGCTCTCTGTCTTGAATTCAAGGAAGTATGAGAGAAAAATCTACAAAAATAAATGAAAATATGGCTTCATAGATTTCAAGTATAGCTATCCAGACTTTGCTGTGTCTCTCCATGATTCTAAAGTCATTAATAATCATTTACTGAACAAAAGTGTTATAAGTCTCAGATAATGCTCACCGTTGATACATATTACAAAACATTGTGTTGTCTTGTCCTGTTGTGCCTTAATACTCTACTCTACCATAAGGAATGAAAAAGATTTCCATTCCTTTTTTAAAATCATGTACACAATGCTAATATTTTGCACATCTCAGAATATACATTCTGAACAAAAACTCAACAACTCACTGCTAAGGTATCTTCATCTTAATTTCATGTATGAGTTCATTCATACAAATATCATGAATCTGTAAATCTTAGGGAAAAATCCTTTTTATAGTAGATGAGGTTCATACTCATGCACAGTTTAGGAATCCAACTATCCTGGAAATACATTTGGAAGTACTGGAAAAAATACTTTTACTCCAAATTCAAGTATTAGAATATTTATCTTAAATTCAGGAAGTTGCAGTAAGTTAGGATCTAAGTAAATAATTGAATGGTACAATATAAAAATACATATCACTCTATTATACTTGATTAAAAAAAAAAACAAGGAAATTCTTCAACTTGTGTCAAATTACTGAATGATCCATTTCATTGGTCTCCATACTGGAATTTGATGTTACAGGACCTCCTCATTAGTAGAATCTAAGTACGAGTAGAAGCAATAGTGGACCTTGATTTCAAATGATCCTAGGTATTTTCTGCCAGTTGCTCCATCAGGGATGTTGAAACTCACACACAAGTCAAATGAAAATTAGGTGGCTTGAGTAGCTCTTAACAGTCTGGGATTTGCAACCAGTTGGACAGTCTCTCTTGATTCTCATTGCACATGTTCAGTGGATTTAGGCCTGACTCCTTAATAAATTAGAAATCATTATCCCAAATCTGAAGTGACTTCCAGGTTCATGGAAAAATTTCTAGAAGTGCACAATGAAGACACCTTGTACCCCTCACACAATGATTGTCTTCATTCTATAACCATTGATACACAATGTTCTTGTCTATGGTACAGCAAGCATATGGTGATGGTTGGCAAAATAGGTCCAGGTAGATTCACTGAGTTATGTGGAAGACAGCATGTGTGTATTGAGAGAGATGCAAGTCCTTGGCTCAGGAAAATTAACCATATCATGTTTGAAGAACATGGAGACTGAAGCTCACTGGATTTGATACATTAACTATTTGTGCAAGAGCATTGTAAAATGCTTAATAAGGCCCTTCCAGTCTGGTCCGGTTCACCCTGCACCAGCCCAGGGCTCGGGCGCAGGCCTGCGCACTCTCCCCAGGACTCCCCAGGCTATCTTGGAACCACAGGTGAGCAGCTGAATGCAGCATCTGTTCCTGCCCAATCCCGTGCGACCTGAGACACCAGCCAGGACAGAGATAAAGGCCCAGAGCAGGACAGACTCTCCCTTCCGGTCTGGTCCGGTGCACCCTGCACCAGCCCAGGGCTGGTGCGCAGGCTCTGCTCACTCTCCCTGGCACTCCCCAGGCTATCTTGGGACCACAGGTCTCCTTGGTTAGAGATGTCAGGAGGTAAGCGTAAGAACAGAAGCAACAGAATCCAGGGGACTTGGAATCACCAAATCCAAACTCAACCACCATTATCAAGTCCTAGATACAACAGCACACCAGAAAAACAGGACATGGATATAAAGTCACTTGTCATGATGATGATGGAGGACTATAAGAAGGAAATACAGATAAACACAGATAAACAACTAGAAGCATTTAAAGAGGAAAAACTTAGAGAGTTACAGGAAAACAATACCAAACAGGTGACAGAATTCAAAAAGCCATCCAGGACCTAAAAATGGAAGTAGAAACAATTAAGAAAAACCAAAAGGAGATAACCCTGGAGATAGAAACCATAGGAAAAAAATCAGGAACCATAGATATGAGCATCAGCAACAGAATGCAAGAGATAGAAGAAAGAATATCAGGCTCAGAAGATTGTATAGGGAGCATAGACAAGACAATCAAAGAAAATGCTAAATGCAAAAAGATCCTAACACAAAATATCCAGGAGAGATTATACAGACACTAAGAGAACACAAATGCCAGCCCAGGCTACTGTACCCAGCAAAACTCTCATTTACCATAGACGGAGATACCAAAGTATTCCATGACAAATTCAAATTCACACAATATCTTTCCACGAATCCAGCCCTTCAAAGGATAATAACAGAAAAACACCAATACAAGGACGGAAACTATGCCCTAGAAAAAGCAAGAAAGTAATCCTTCAACAAACCTAAAAGAAGACAGCCACAAGAACAGAATCCCAACTCTAAAAACAAAAATGTCAGGAAACAACAATTACTGTTCCTTAATATCTCTTAATATTCAATGGACTCAATTCCCCGATAAAAAGACATAGACTATCAGACTGGCTGCACAAACAGTACCCAACGTTTTGCTGCTTACAAGAAACACACCTCAGGAAAAAAGACACTACCTCAGAGTGAAAGGTTGGAAAACAATTTTCCAAGCAAACGGTCTGGAGAAAAAAGCTGGGGTAGCTGTTCTAATATCGAATAAAACAGACTTTCAACCCAAAATTATCAAAAAAGACAAAGAGGGGCACTTCATACTCATCAAGGGCAAAATCTTCCAAAAGGAACTCTCAATCCTGAATGCTCCAAATGCAAGGGCAGCCGCTTTCATTAAAGAAACTTCAGTAAAGCTCAAAACACACATTGCATCTCACACAATAATAGTGGGAGACTTCAACACCCCACTCTCATCAATGGACAGATCCTGGAAACAGAAACTAAACAGAGACTCAGTCAAACTAACAGAGGCTATGAAGCAAATGGACTTAACAGATATCTACAGAATATTTCATCCTAAAACAAAAGGATATACCTTTTTATCAGCACCTCATGGCACCTTCTCCAAAATTGACCACATAATTGGCTACAAAACAGATCTCAACAGATTCAAAAGTATTGAAATTATCCCATGCACCCTATCAGATCACCATGGACTAAGGCTGTTCTTCAATAACAACATAAGAAGCAGAACACCATCATTCACTTGGAAACTGAACAACATTCTACTCAATGATACCTTGGTCAAGGAAGAAATAAAGAAAGAAATTAAAGACTTTCTAGAGTTNAAATTGAGGAAGATCTCAGAAGATGGAAGGATCTCCCATGCTCATGGATTGGCAGAATCAATATAGTAAAAATGGCTATCTTGCCAAAAGCTATCTACAGATTCAATGCAATCCCCATCAAAATTCCAATTCAATTCTTCAAGGATCTAGAAAAGACAATTAGCAAGTTCATCTGGAATAACAAAAAACCGAGACTAGCAAAAACTCTTCTCAACAATAAAAGAACCTCTGGTGGAATCACCATGCCTGACCTCAAGCTGTACTACAGAGCAATCGTTATAAAAACTGCATGGTACTGGTACAGCAACAGAGAGGTAGATCAATGGAATAGGATCGAAGACCCAGAAATGAATCCACGCACCTATGGTCACTTGATCTTTGACAAGGGAACTAAAACTATCCAGTGGAGAAAGGACAGCATTTTCAATAAATGGTGCTGGCACAACTGGGGGTTATCATGTAGAAGACTGGGAATTGATCCATTCTTATCTCCTTGTATGAAGGTCAAGTCTAAGTGGTTGAAGGATCTCCACATAAAACCAGAGACACTGAAACTTATAGAGGAGAAAGTGGGGAAAAGCCTAGAATATATGGGCACTGGGGGAAAATTCCTGAATAGAACAGCAATGGCTTATGCTGTAAGATCAAGAATTGACAAATGGGACCTCATAAAGTTGCAAAGCTTCTGTAAGGCAAAAGATACTGTCAACAAGACAAAAGGGCCACCTTTTAGGATCTTTACCAATCCTAAATCTGATAGGGGACTGATATCCAATATATATAAAGAACTCAAGAAGGTGGACACCAGAAAATCAAATATCCCCATTAAAAAGTGGGGCACAAGCCGGGCGGTGGTGGAGCACGCCTTTAATCCCAGCACTTGGGAGGCAGAGGCAGGCGGATTTCTGAGTTCGAGGCCAGCCTGGTCTACAAAGTGAGTTCCAGGACAGCCAGGGCTACACAGAGAAACCCTGTCTCGAAAAACCAAAAAAAAAAAAAAAAAAAAGATTTATTTATGGGCTGGTGAGATGGCTCAGCCGGTTAGAGCACCCGACTGCTCTTCCGAAGGTGATGAGTTCAAATCCCAGCAACCACATGGTGGCTTACAACCACCCGTAACAAGATCTGACGCCCTCCTCTGGTGCGTCTGAAATCAGCTACAGCATACTTATGAAGAATAATAAGAAATGAATCCTTGGACTGGGAGCCCAACCGGAGCAAGTGAGGCTGTCTGGCGAGCGGAGCCTAATGGGGACGGCCAAAGCAAGCAGGGATGGCCGGAGCTAGCGGGGCTGGAGCGAGTGGGGCTGAAAGGGAGTGGCCGGAACGAGCGGGGCCAACCGGAGCAAGCGGAGCCGATCAGAGTGAGCCGGGCTGGCTGGAACGAGCGGGGGCCATACGGGGGCGGCCGGGAGCGAGTGGGGCTGGCCAGAGCGAGCAGAGCCGGTGGGAGCAAGCGGGGTTGACCGGAACAAGGAAAAAAAAAAAAGTGGGGCACAGAGTTAAACAAAGAATTCTCAACTGAGGAATACCGAATGGCTGAGAAGCACCTGAAAAATGTTCAACATCCTTAATCATCAGGGAAATGCAAATCAAAACAACCCTGAGATTCCACCTCACACCAGTAAGAATGGCTAAGTTCAAAAAATCAGGTGACAGCAGATGCTGGCGTGGATGTGGAGAAAGGGGTTTCTCTGTGTAGCCCTGGCTGTCCTGGAACTCACTTTGTAGACCAGGTTGGCCTCGAACTCTTAAATCTACCTTCCTTTGCCTCTCAAGTGCTGGGTTTAAAGGTGTGTGCCATCATGCCCGGCTTTTTTATTCATCTTATTGTTGCCTCGATTCTTACATAATAATTTCTGAGAGGATGGACTTGTCAGTTGCAAACATGGTTATATTTCTCTGGTGGCAGGTTCAAAGCTGGTACACTTCACATCCATCCATGGTTTTTAACTCTGTTATTTAATCACTGTGCTAGTCAAGATCTTTGCCATTGGAGATTATACATCCAGTAGGAGCTTTTTAGATATTAGTCCCATAAGGACCACCGGAGGTTTGGTCAAATTTTAAACAATTTTTAGCAATATTTTTTAAAGTTTTAGCTCTCTTTAGATTTATCATTATATAAATATTTATTAAGCAAGAAAACACTCTGTATAAATTTTGTACCTGAATTATATGAACTGTCTGATATAAATACAGCATTCATTAATTTGTCCTCATATACTGATTTATTAATGTTATACTGAAGAGATCCTGAGAAAAATGTAACAGGTCACAAAGACCCTGAAACTGGGAAGAGAGATTTCACTATTAGCAGAAAGTTTTTATGTAGCTGAGCGTAATAGCCTGAATCTGTGTGTATTGGCCAATTGATACAGCTTACTGCTAAGTGTTTGGTTGATGGATTGAGATACAGCTCACTGCCTAGAGTGTGTGGTTTATTTGCTGGACTGTGATTGAAAAATGTTACTCTTGCACCTGTGCACCTGAGCATGAAAATCTTCTTGTACCCATTTCTTCTGTAAAAAGAATGGATATTGTTAGATCAGGAAAATCCTCTACTTCCTCCTCTTCCTCCTTTCCCCCTTGAGGGTCTATAAATATCGGATCCTCTTTTCCTTCCGGATCGACTCCTCTATCCACTTCTGGGATACAAGTCGTCCCCAGAGCTCTGGCTCCCCCCCCCCCCCGAATAAAGCCTCATATGATTTACATCAATACCATTTCATGTGAGTGATTTGGGGTGTCGCCTTTCCTGAGTCACAACGTGAGAGTCCTTACATTCTGGGTCTTTCAATACCTTAGATTCTGAAAAAAACAATACCCTATGTATGATCCTGTGTGATGATAATAGGTCACAATGTTTTATAGTTTGAAAATTCCTCATAGATTAATATAACAATAGATATCAATTTTTTGGGGGGGGTTGGTTTTTCGAGACAGGGTTTCTCTGTATAGCCCCGGCTGTCCTGGAACTCACTCTGTAGACCAGGCTGGCCTCAAACTCAGAAATCCACCTGCCTCTGCCTCCCGAGTGCTGGGATTAAAGGCGTGCGCCACCAGGCCCGGCTAGATATCAATTTTTAAATAATACTCATCTATGAGAAAAATTCTTTCTTTTTGTCTCTGTCCAAAGAAGTGCATTGTTCCAATGCACACATGGCTAAGGTGGTGTGCTGTTGATTGTTTTTTTTTGTTGTTGTTAGTTTGTTTTTTGGTGGGTTGTTTTTTTGTTTTTTTTTGTTTTTTGTTTTGGTTTTTTTCAAGACACACAGGAGGAGCAATGATTAACTACTTACAAAAAAAAAATACTGGATCTGGACACTTAGAGCTAGCTTTAAAGTACAAGGCCCACTCCTGGCCTCTGCAGCTACTTGCATTTGTATGTATGTTTTGTGTGTGTGTAGTGTGTGTGTGTGTGTGTGTGTGTGTGTGTGTGTGTGTATGAGTGTCATGCATATGAATGTGGTATGTGTGTGTTTATTTACATGTGTATGTGTAGTGTGTAAAGTGTATGTTTGCATGTGTAGTAGTGGTGTGGTGTGCATGTGTGTAGTGTATGTTTCTATGGGTCCATATTGTATGTACAATACGTGGGTATGCATACAAACCTCTATGTGTCTCTGTGTTTGTAACAAAGTTAACAAAAATAAATCTTTAAAAAAAAAACGAGTTAAGCTGGAGATATGGCTCAGCATGTGGGAGCACTGACTGTTCTTCCCGAGGTTCTGAGTTCAATTCCTAGCATCTACATGGTGGCTCACAACCATATGTAATGTGAACTGACATCCTCTTATGGTGTGTCTGAAGAGAGTGACAATGTACACACATACATAAATGGAATAAATCTTTTTAAAAATGAGTCAAAATAAATTCTATCTCAAAAATAAAAAGATGTTTTGGGCTGGGGAATGGTTCTGGTGGTGAATAGCCTGGCAAAGCCTGACTTCCTGAGGTTTGTATTCCAAGAACATACATAAAAGGCTGGACCCAGGCTGGAAGGATGGCCCACTGGTTAAGAGCACCTGTTGCCAAAAGAAAAAAAAAAAAAGAAAAAAAAAAAGAGCACCTGTTGCTTCTGTAGAGAACCTGGGTCGACTCTCCACCCTCATATGATGGTTCACAACAGGGGATCTGATGGCCTTTTCTGACCTCCTAACACTCTTGCCCACAGTCAGGCAAAACACTTTCATAAACTTTAAAAAACTAGAAAGAAAAGAAAAAACGAGGAAATATTTAAAACCTGGACACAGCCACATGCATGTGTGTGTGTGTGTGTGTGTGTGTGTGTGTGTGTGTGATACCAGTGTTTACTCTCACTCTGGAACTGAGCAAGCACAGCCCTCCAGCAGTCCAGGCAGATCTGACTGGCAAACACCTCTAAATGTCAGTGATGTAGGAAAATCACCAAATGATCAAAATCTATGAAACTGAGAACCAAAAGGGTTTTTCCCTGCAAAGACATAGGGTGCAATCCTATAAAATAACTCATATCAAACATTTAATAATTTTATTAAGCCAGGCCTTGTTTGTGCATGCCTGTCACCTCTGCCCTGAGAAGGCTGAGGCAGGAGGATGACAAGTTTGATGCCAGCTAGCATTAACATAGCAAAAACTTTCTCTTAAACAAACAAGGGTCTGCCAGGCGTGGTGGTGCATGCCTTTAATCCCAGCACTCGGGAGGCAGAGACAGGCAGATTTCTGAGTTCGAGGCCAGTCTGGTCTACAAAGTGAGTTCCAGGACAGCCAGAACTATACAGAGAAACCTTGTCTTGAAAAGCCAAAAAAAAAAAAACCAAACCAAAACAAAACAAAACAAAAAAAACCCCAAGGGTCTGAAGAGATGACACAGTGGTTAGAGCACTGGCTAATTTCCCAGAGGATCAGGGTTTAGTTCCCAGCACCCACAAGTTTATATGTAACCGTTAACTCCAGTTCCAGGGAATCTGGGTGCCCTCTTCTGGTCTATGTAGGTACTTCATGAACATGGTGCACAGGCACTTGCAGGCAAAACACCCAAACCCACAAAAAGTAAAACAAAAAGCAAATTCAACTCATTAAATTGGTACATGCCAGCCGGGCGGTGGTGGCTCATGCCTTTAATCCCAGCACTTGGGAGGCAGAGGCAGGCGGATTTCTGAGTTCAAGGCCAGCCTGGTCTACAGAGTGAGTTCCAGGACAGCCAGGGCTATACAGAGAAACCCTGTCTCGAAAAACCAAAAAAAAAAAAAAAATTGGTACATGCCTGTAAAACAAAAATACAGGGGCTGGAGAGATGGCTCAGTGGTTAAGAGCACTGACTGCTCTTCCAAAGGTCCTGAGTTCAGATCCCAGCAACCACATGGTGGCTCACAACCATCTGTAATGAGATCTGATGCCCTCTTCTGGTGTGTCTGAAGTCAGCTACTGTGTACTTACATATAATAAATAAATCTTTAAAAAAAAAAACAAAAAAAACAAAAAATACAATTTGACAATGTGTTCAGCATGCAATGCATACTCCTTAAATAACATAACACCATACATGATTTTTAACCACAGAGAGACTTGAGAGATAGCTAAATGTTTTAGAACACTTGCTGATTTTGCAAAGGACCTGGGTTCCATTACCTGTATCCGCACAGCTCTGGCTCCAAGGGATATGGTGCTCTTTTCTGACCTTTGTGGATACCAGACATTCTCATGGTGTATGTATGCAAAATAAAGCTATAGAAAAATATTTAGCTAAATAAAATTTGAACATTGAAAGCTGGGCGTGGTGGCGCACGCCTTTAATCCCAGCACTCGGGAGGCAGAGGCAGGCGGATTTCTGAGTTTGAGGCCAGCCTGGTTTACAAAGTGAGTTCCAGGACAGACAGAACAGGCAGAGCGCTGGTCCCCAGACCCACCACACTAACCGTGTCCTGAACAGTGTTCACTTAGTCCATGTGTGCTCTGTCTCTGCTGCGTGTGACTAGACAATATCTGGGTATTTGCACAAGGCAGAGCTTTAATCCCAGCACCAGGGAGGCAGAGGCAGGTGGATTTCTGAGTTCAAGGCCAGCCTGGTCTACAAAGTGAGTTCCAGGATAGCCAGGGCTACACAGAGAAACCCTGTCTCGAAAAACAACAACAACAACAACAACAAGAAAAGAAAAAAGAAAAAAGAAGCTGGAGGTAGAGGTTAATGCTTTTAAAAAGGTAGTTCTAGCAATAGGGCAAGATAGAGCAAATATTAAAGCTAGAAAGGCAGAAATTTCAGATATTAGCAAAAGTCACTTGGACACTTGGAACATTGATGAATTAGCCAGAGACTTAAAAAATAACCTAAGTGCTTTGAATCCCCTGGATTGGTTTCAATATATAACCCTACTTGCTATTATTATTAGCATTATTTTATTGGTAACCATTGTGTTTCCAATTATCCTTAGAGCTCTGCTGAGATCTGTAGCCACGACAAAGCGGGACATTGTAGAACTCAGCTGAAAAATAAAGAAAGGAGCAGAATGGTACACACATCCCAGTGTAGGACTTGACAGGTTGAAAAGCCTAAAAGCACTCATGAGACAGAGTTACAAAAGGAACTCATCTCCTGGGAAAACATTCTCGCTACCCGTATACGCCTGCATTAGTCTGGTGTATAGATCCACCCATGTGCTCTTATTAAGTAGGATTGAATTATAGTGCTTTCAAAGATTGAAATTTGACCTATCTAAGCCTTCCACCAGTGTTCCAACGTCAAAATAAAAGGTGTGTGTGTGTGGGGGACTGCAGATTTCTGAGTTCAAGGCCAGCCTGGTCCACAAAGTGAGTTCCCAGACAGCCAGGGTTATACAGAGAAACCCTGTCTCAAAAAGACCAAAAAAAAAAAAAAAAAAAAAAAAAAAAAAAAAAAAAAAAAAAAAAAAAGAAGACTTAAGCCAGGTGTTACTAATAATGATATTTTAAATCCATGTACTTATGCATGGCTCATGTAATTTTTTTTTTTGGTTTTTGCAGGAAGCTCAGGACAGTATGAAGGCAAATTCTGATTGTCTATCTGATTGGATCTGGAATTAACTATGAGACACACCTCTGTGTGGGTCTGTGGCGGTGTTTCTAGGGTGGATGAAGATTCCCAGAGTAGACAGAAGTTCAAGGCAAATATACTGCTTTTTTTTTTGGCCTACCTTCATTCTTTTCTGGTGAGTGTGCCTATCCCATTTCTTTGAGAAGCTCAGTTTCTTCAGCCTTTCAATATATGCTGAAGCCCAGAGACTCTCTAGGAATGCCCAAGGCCTTCAACACCAGATTGGAACTGCTAAGGCATCCAGCATCATGGATAGAGGAACCACTGTGTCAATATCATGGAAGTCGATGCAACCAGTCTTCCTTATCATATGTATTCTGTCCCAGATCCTCTCCTAAAGAACCCTGACTAACACATGTGTTATTGTGTGAACTCCTGGANACCTCCCACACCTTGGTAACCTCCTATAGTCACTTTGGTTCTGGAGCAAGAGGTCTGGTTCTACTTGCAAATCTGACCTGTTTGCAGAGGTGCTCTCTGCCTTAGTGTCCCCAGACTAGAAATGCTGGTGACCACTACTCTAACTCCCATTCTGGAATATGAAAAAGTGGTACACAGGGTCCCTGCTCCTTGCCTAAAACCGCCTCCTCATCCTCTTCTTCCTCCTCCTCCCCATGTTTCTCCATCCTTCTTTTAACCCAAAAGAGATGGATGACTTACAAAGGACAAATGAGTCAGAGATAGGAAAGCAGAAAAAGAAAATGAGTTTACTAAGTTATTACTCAGAGGTGCTTTCTGAGACAGAGAACAAGAGCAACCCCATCATTCACACAGCAGATGCCAGGGCAGGAGATCTGTGCTGTCAGCCAACAGCCATTGCATAAGCAAGTAGGCCAGGAGCCTCAGGCTACCAGCTAGCCACCATGGAGGAAGGAGACTGCTGTGTACACACAAAAAAAGGACCTTTAGCTCAGAGGACAGAGAGGACACTGAGGTGGGTTGGAAGCATGACCTCATCTGAGAGGAAGCAGCCCTAACACTCTGTTCCCAGCTGTGGCTCTGCAAGGCGAGTGCAGCCAGATGGGTGGGTATAAGATTGCAAGAGCATGTGAGATTTTTTTTTTCTGCTTATATTTTTATTTCATACTTTATATTTTACTTTATCCTAATTTTAATGTATAGGTTATTTCTGCATATTAAGTTGTGATTTTAATCTCCTTGAGGACAAGTTGTTCTTCATGTACATACAAATTCTTTGCAGAGTCCTGTAAATATATAAACAGAGCTTCTCCCAGAAAAACATCAGTCTTTTTTTTTTCTTTTTTTCCTTTTTAGTTTTTCAAGACAGGGTTTCTGTGTGAAGTCCTGGCTGTCCTGGAACTCACTTTGTAGACCAGGCTGGCCTCGAACTCAGAAATCTGCCTGCCTCTGCCTCCCGAGTGCTGGAATTAAAGGCATATGCCACCACACCCGGCAAATCTTTTTTTTATTTTATTTTTTTATTTTAATTTTTTTATTTTTCGAGACAGGGTTTCTCTGTGTAGACCTTGCTGTCCTGGAACTCACTTTGTATACCAGGGTGGCCTCAAACTCAGAAATCCGCATGCCTCTGCCTCCCAAGTGCTGGGATTAAAGGTGTGTGCCACCACGCCAGGCTTCTCAGTCATTTTTATTATCCAGTTATTAGGTCTTTATTTTATTAGGGGCTAGAAAAGTTTTTAAAATGGACTTATTTATTGTTTTATGAAGTATTATAAGGAGATCAATAATGATAATTTTACTTTGTAATTTAGATGTCTATATCTTTTAAGGTTTGATGAGCTCATTCTACAATAGCCTGTCCCTGTGAATTATAGGGGATATCAGTGGAATATGAGAAACTAAAAGTCAAACACCAATTTTAATCTGCTTTTTAAGTTTAAACAATGGTATTTTCTGATTTTGAGCCATTGGCATTAAAAAACTAATAAAACAAATACTGTATCATATCTTTGAAAGTTTTCCCAGATTAGGCAAAGGCATAAATAACAATGAGAATTAAGTGTACATACATACATGTATAAAAGCAAACTTTCCAAAAGACAGGACATGTGTAACATTTGTCTGTTTTAAATCACAAGGATATAGGCTCATCAGGGGTTAAATACCCAAGCTGAACTAAGAGCTTTGCAGGAATGCAGGAGCAGTTTCTCTGAGGAAATGGTGATTTATAATGTAAGATCTTGCTAAGTTACCTTCATAGGAATAGCAACAAGCTTTTGTTAAGAAATTAAACTAATCCTTCCCTTCATGAATGTGATCAGGAAGCATAGAATGAACTTGAAAATGTCCAGTAGAGAAAAGACAATTTCTAAACTGAAGCAAGATTTGTAATTCTGAAAGTTGGGGTTCTGAAAATTGTAAAATATCTGTTTCACAGTTTTTAAAAGGGGGCTTGTCCTTCATATTTAAAAGACAATGTATCTCAGATAACTAGTGTTCAGGAAGTTGTACTGGGAGAGTATTTGAGGTACCTCCTGAAGCTGCAGTTGCTATGCCTTACTCCCAGAACATTCAGTAGCTGGTCCTTTTACCTTCAAGGTTAGTGGAGCTGTTGGGATGGGAAATGGGCAGGTGTAGAGCAGGGGTGTGGAGCCACACTCACAATTCTGTTGTAGATATCTTACCATTTTTAGGAAGTTTGAGATTCTATGAACCTGGGGGTTTTGGTGATGCTTTAATTAATTTTATACTTGCCAGCATATTTTTCTAAATAACCTCTTAGATCCTTGACAGTATCTGTAGTTTAAACACAGGAGTTCTCTTTGCTAAAGCTTTAACAAAGCTCCTTGAACTCAAATTCTCCCATGTTTCTTAACTGCCCTGTTTCTCTGTTTGCTACTTCATATGCCTTTTAACAGGGGACTGAATAGAGCTTTGTAGATATTAGTCTTATGAGGGACCATTGCAGATTTCACCGAATTAGAAAATGTAGGTTAAGTGGGGCGTGGTGGCGCACGCCTTTAATCCCAGCACTCTGGAGGCAGAAGCAGGCAGATTTCTGAGTTCATGGCCAGCCTGGTCTACAAAGTGAGTTCCAGGACAGCTATGGCTACACAATGAAACCCCGTCTGGACCCCCCCCCCCCCAAAAAAAAAAGAAAAGAAAAGAAAAGAAAATGTAGGTTATAAAGCACCATCATATGGCTGTAAATATTAACATTTACTGAGTAAAGTTGCACTCTCCATTAATTTTACACTGAGGTATATGCAGGCTTGGATGTAAATACACAATTCAGAATGTGTTTTCATAGGCTTAGTTACTAATGTTACACCTTAGGTTTGAATGAAAAACAAAGACAAGATTGCTGCAAAGTATGGCTGAGCAGGTTCTGTTAAACCAGAGAATCGCCAGAGAACAACCAATTCCACCATGTGGACAAGCTTTATTAAATATTACATCCTGAGTAAGAGATGGACTTTGGTCACATGCTACAGGGGTATGTATAGGGCATTGTAATTTCCTATGAGACTTTATTATTTTCCTAAGATTTACAATATGCAGCATTCCAAGAAGTTACCTGTTTCTTGGGCTGGTGGTGCTTAGAGGTTAATTTTTGGCATTTCAGTCTAAGGGAGAAAGCAGTCTGAGTTCTCTGGTTGGGTCCAGACTGAAGATATGAGATATGAGTGAGGGGTATTGAGAATAAGAAGGGAGGATAGAGGGGCTGGCCAAAGGAGAATCAGGAGCCAAGAAAGTACCTAGCCAACAATGTCTACATTGATATGTTAATAGGCCCCCCCAGTTATTTATTCCTCCTGAATTTCTTTGAATCCTTCCAACTTAGAACCCAGCTGTTCAGGCTCCAACTCCTTTCTAATGATGGAATTCAAATGGGCTTTTCTCAGCTTTGATTTCCATCACTCTGCTTGGCCTCATACAAACGTTGGCAATATGTCCCAATCTTATATATTGACTTACCATTTTCTGGCTTGTTCTATCTTCACCTGTGTCTAACTCTCCTGGGAAAACTACCCCTTTCTCTGCACTGTTCTCTATGAAGTAATTCTCCTTTCCTCTGTCTTTTCTGGACAGTAGAGCATATCCAATTCTGTAAAATCTCTCTCTGATTTGTCACTATATCTGCCACTAAATTAAGCATTACTTTCAAACTTGAGTGCTTCCTTTTCTAAACTAACTTGACATTCCTTGTATACAAAGGGCAAATCTATAATCCAGGCAGAAGGATTGAAGGTATGTGCTGAGGGCTGAGCCACACTAGAGCATAAACTCTGGTTTCCTTATGTGATCAAATATCCTGCAACAGAGCTCTATTTTATTGTCAATACACTGGGCCCTTAGTGAGTTCCCCCAAGACCTAGGCCCCAGTCTGCTACTGGCTCAGCCAAGCATATCAAAATATCACTACTTGCAGATGATATGATAGTATATATAAATGACCCTAATGATTTCAGCAGAGAACTCCTAAACCTGATAAACAGCTTCAGCGCAGTAGCTGGATATAAAATTAACTCAAACAAATCAGTGGCCTTTCTCTACACAAAAGATAAACAGGATGTGAAAGAAATTAGGGAAACAACACTCTTCACAATAGTCACAAATAATATAAAATACCTTGGTGTGACTTTAACGAAGGAAGTGAAAGATCTGTATGACAAGAACTTCAAATCTCTGAAGAAAGAAATTGAAGAAGATCTCAGAAGATGGAAAGATCTGCCATGCTCATGGATTGGCAGGATTAATATAGTCAAAATGGCTATCCTGCCGAAAGCAATCTACAGATTCAACGCAATCCCCATCAAAATTCCAACTCAATTCTTCACTGAGATAGAAAGAGCAATTTGCAAATTCATCTGGAATAATAAAAAACCTAGGATAGCAAAAACTATCCTCAACAATAAAGGAACCTCTGGTGGAATCACCATGCCTGACATTAAGCTGTACTACAGAGCAATTGTGATAAAAATTGCATGGTACTAGTATAACAACAGACAGGTAGACCAATGGAATAGAGTTGAAGATCCAGAAATGAACCCACCTACCTTTGGTCACCTTATCTTTGACAAGGGAGCTAAAACTATCCAGTGGAAAAAAGACAGCATTTTCAATAAATGGTGCTGGCACAACTAGCGGTCAACATGTAGAAGAATGCGAATTGACCCACTCCTATCCCCTTGTAAAAAGCTCAAGTCTAAGTGGATCAAAGACCTCCACATTAAACCAGAGACACTGAAATTCATAGGGGAGAAAGTGGGGAAAACCTTGAAGATATGGGCACAGGGGTAAAATTCCTAAACAGTACACCAATGGCCTGTGCTGTAAGATCACAAATCGACAAATGGGATCTTATAAAATTGCAAAGCTTCTGTAAAGCAAAAGATACTGTCAATAAGACAAAATGGCCACCAACGGATTTGGAAAGAATTTTTACCAATCCTAAATCTGATAGGAGGCTAATATCCAATATTTACAAAGAGCTCAAGTAGCTGAACTCTAGAAATTCAAAAAACCCTATTAAAAATGTGGTACAGAGCTAAACAAAGAATTCTCATCTGAAGAATGCCAAAGGGCTGAGAAGCACCTTAAAAAATGTTCGAAATCCTTAATCATCAGAGAAATGCAAATCAAAATAACCCTGAGATTCCACCTCACACAAGTCAGAATGGCTAAGATCAAAAATTCAGGTGACAGCGGATGCTGGTGAGGATGTGGAGAAAGAGGAACACTCGTTCATTGCTGGTGGGATTGCAAGCTGGTACAACCTCTCTGGGAATCAGTCTGGTGGTTTCTCAGAAAACTGGACATAGTACTACCGAAAGATCCAGCAATACCTCTACTGGGCATATACCCAGAAGATATTCCAACTGGTAACAAGGACACATGCTCCACTATGTTCATAGCGGCCTTATTTATAATAGCCAGAAGCTGGAAAGAACCCAGATGTCCCTCAACAGAGGAATGGATACAGAAAAAGTGGTACATTTACACAATGGAGTACTACTCAGCTATTAAAAACAATGAATTTATGAAATTCTTGAGCAAATGGATGTATCTGGAGGATATCATCCTGAGTGAGGTAACCCAATCACAAAGGAAGTCACTTAATATGCACTCACTGATAAGTGGATATTAGCCCAGAAACCTAGAATACCCAAGATACAATTTCCAAAACACAAGAAAATCAACGCATGGATACTTCAGTCCTCTATATAATAGGGATTAAAATATACATGGAAGGAGGTGCAGAGACAAAATTTGGACCTAAAAGGAAATGATTGATGGACCATCCAGAGAGTGCCCCACCAGGGTGGTCCATCACATAATCAGCCACCAAATGCAGACACTACTGCATATGCCAGCAGGATATTGCTGAAAGGTCCCTGATATAGCTGTCTCCTGTGAGGCTTTGACAGTCCCTGACAAGTACAGAAGTGGATGCTCACAATCATCTATAGGGCAGAACACAGGGTCCCCAATGTAGGAGCTAGAGAGAGTACACAAGAGCTGTAGGGGTCTGCAACCCTATGGAGGGAACAACAATATGAACTAATCAGAACCCCCATAGCTCATGTCTCTAGCTGCATATGTATTAGAAGATGGCCTAGTTGGCCATTATTGGGGAGGAAAGGCCCTTGCTCTAACAATGTTTATATGCC
>LR749534.1:44891-55750 GCA_902729485.2 Mus minutoides
GACAAAGGCTGCAGGGCTCTCCTTGTGTCTCAGATTCTTCACTCCCTCCAGGTATCCAATGGTACCTATGAAAGTGGAAAGGAAATAGCTAAACTCCCTAAGCACAGAAAGGTCACAACATCCTCACCACAACTGATGTTAGCTGCTGTACATCACAGCCTCTAATACTAGCAACAATATCAAAACCAGTTCTCAAACCACTTGCCCCTTGCTGTCCTGACTGGCTAGCATACAGTCTGTATTTGTCTAAAATCATCTGGATATAAAACAGAAATCCATTTCTTCATTAAATTGAGCTTTCTAAAGCAATCATGCACCTTCTTAGGAAGTGTCTTGTGATGGTGCTGGAGGATCCTGGCTTTCATGTTCTGCAGAGGAAGCTGACATAAATTATTTTTTTCTGGGCTGCCAGGATCTTATGGATTCCTTTCTATGGGTGCCCTGAAGATGTTTAGTTTGTGGTCCACCACCTGAGAATTAATCCTCTCCCTTCCTGCTTCCAACTTATCTGTCTGAACCATGTTCTTCCTCACACCATTTCAGAACTAGGCCTTTTCTTTCTTTCCAAGACAGAGTTTCTCTGTGTAGCCCTGGCTGTCCTGGAACTCACTCTGTAGACCAAGCTGGCCTCAAACTCAGAAATTTGCCTGCCTCTGCCTCCTGAGTGCTGGAATTAAAGGTGTGCGCCACCACACCTGGCAGGATTTATTATTTTTTTTTTTTTTTGGTCTTTCTAAGCATCTATTGAACTCAATTTTAATATTTTATATTGTCCTCATTTCCTTCAGGTATCTGGTGTTATTTTCTTGTTCATGGTTCATTATGTTCCTGTATGAGTGGATTTACATAGTTTACAAACTTTAATCTCCTTGATCTTGAATGTGGGTTTTCAATTCTTTGTCTTGGATATCACACAAAGTTTGCTCCTTATAGGATTCATATATGGTTTGTGGTTTGAGCCAAAGATATTTTTATCTTAATTATGGTGTGTTTTGGGTATCTGTTCTGAGCATCAGAATTCAGAGGGATAGCTTAATTTTGTGCATTTTTAACCCAGAGGGCTAGACTCACAATATGAGAAGTTAGGCAGAATTCGTTGTATCTGAAGCGTTCAGAACCGAGGTGCAGTGTTCTCCTACATCCAGCTCTGGTCTAGTCTGGCAGCAACCTTGTGGGGAAGCTGTGCAGAGTAGGTCCTGGGAAGTTGTGTGGAAGGCAGCCTGCAACAGAGTTGGAGGAGTGGTTCCTGATGGGGCATGTGGGATTCCTGCATGATTAGAAGAGTTTAAGAAAAAGACAAATAAAAAGTAAGGGTACAAGCCAGCCAGCCAGGCAGCCAGCCAGCCAGCAAGCAAGCAAAAATCCAAAACAACAAAAATTGCTGTGAAGAATTGGGAAGCCAATTAATTAAAAGGTTCGGAAGTAGGGAGGCTTAGAAGAATTGCAAGAAGCTGCTGAATGTTAGGCGGGTCCAGAAGGAGGGGCTAGGCAGAAGTGTCCGGAAGTTCCGCCTTCTCAGCGTTCTCCTTGTATCTCGGCTGCCTGGTGGTCGGGAAGTCCTGGAGGGAGACTAGTGCCTAGTATTTGCGGAACCTGAAAACTTCGTTACGCTGCAGTTGCTGTGCTGGCCTCCTAGGACATTCAGCAGCTGGTCCTGTCACCTNGGCGGGTCCAGAAGGAGGGGCTAGGCAGAAGTGTCCGGAAGTTCCGCCTTCTCAGCGTTCTCCTTGTATCTCGGCTGCCTGGTGGTCGGGAAGTCCTGGAGGGAGACTAGTGCCTAGTATTTGCGGAACCTGAAAACTTCGTTACGCTGCAGTTGCTGTGCTGGCCTCCTAGGACATTCAGCAGCTGGTCCTGTCACCTTCCAGGTCAGAGGAGCTGTTGGGCTGGGAAACGGGCAGGAGCAGGGCAGGCCTGCGGGCAGGGGTGCATTTTCTGCCGCCACTCTCACAATTCAGTATTTGCGGAACCTGAAAACTTCCTTACGCTGCAGTTGCTGTGCTGGCCTCCTAGAACAAACAGCCCCTGGTCTTGTCACCTTCCAGGTCAGAGGAGCTGTTGGGCTGGGAAATGGGCAGGAGCAGGGCAGGCCTGTGGAGCTGGGGTGCATTTTCTGCCACCACTATCACAGTTGTGTTGTGGATATCATACCATTATCCGGAAGTTTGAGATCTTGTGAATTGGGTTCATGGTGATGTTTTAATCAATTTTATGGTTGCCAGAATATTTTTTATTTTTTAAAAATAACCCCGTAGATTCTTGGCCATCTCTGGAGTTTGTGTAACGGGCTGTTTGTCTTTGCAAAAGCCTTATTAAAGCTCCTCGAATTCAGATTCATTCATGCTTTCATAACGCCCCTGTTCCTCCATTTGCCATTTCATTTCTCTTTCTCCAAGGAACGAGTAGGCATCCATCCCGCGAGAGCTTTGTAGATATTTGTCATATGGGGGACCAGTGCAGATTTGATTGAATTAGAAAATATTCATTATAATGTACCATCATGTGGCTGTAAATATTAATATTCACCTAGCAAACTTATAGTGTCCTTTAGGTTAACACCGAAGTATATGCAGTCTTTGATGTAAATACAGAATTGAGAAATGTATCTTCACAGGCTTAGTTATTAACTTTACACCTTAGGTTGGAATGCAACATGAAGACAGGATTGCAGCAAGGTACAGCTGAGGAGAAGATATATAGTAGGTTCTGTCACCCCTGAGTGTCACCAGAGAAAACCTAATTGTACCATGTGGGCAAGTTTTATAAAATAATACATCCTGAGCAAGAGATGGATTTGGTCACATGCTATAGGCGGTTGTATAGATCATTGCAATTTCCTATGAGTCTTTATTATTTTACTAAGACATGCAGCCTGCAGCAGTGGAAGAAGATACCTGGTTCTTGGGCTGTTGGGGGGTTAACTTTCAGCATTTCAGTCTGAGGGAGAAAGCATTCAGAGATATCTGGTTGGTTCCCAGATGAACCAAGACATCAGGTGGGAGGAGGGGAATTGAGGANCACTTTCAAACATGCGTACCTCCTTCTTCTCAGTAAATGTGCTTCTGTTGTTTGGCATTAAAGCAAATCCTAAAGGCTTGCTTGTATTCCAACCATAGTGATAAAAGTTGTGTGCCTTGTGCTGAACCACACCCTAAGTCAGAACAGGCTTGCATATCCCTACGCACCATGATGTCAGTTTAGTTTGGCAGAATTTCTTCCTGAACTGAAAACCAAGATTCACAAATAATAGTCTTCATTATGTAGATAGCTGTGTTATCTATTCTGACTTCTACCAAGATTTCTATTGTGAACTTCTTTGATGACTAGTCAATGAAAATCTGTTTTTTGTGAGACTGTATTCCTTAGCATTTGAACTCTAGAAGGTTTACAGGCATTATGATTGGCAAAGTATGGTTTATATTGTGTCCATACCTTGTATGGAATACAGCTTTACTATGTGGTACATGAGGAATATTTCGTAGTTTTCTTATCTTCATTCATTCTTCACAAAAAATGTCTTATTTCCTAAGTTCTCATGAAAATTTTATGTCTTATTCTTTTGTGCATATTTTCATTAGTTTATTTTCTTTGTAGATTTTCGAGGAAAGAATATAAATATATTTTATATTTAGACACCTTCTATACATCTATATATATATTATATAGGTATCTATATTATATATAGATATATTCTTCTATATATCTTCCATATATCCTGGCACCCTGGAACTTTGTGGACCAGGCTGGCCTCGAACTCAGAAATCCACCTGCTTCTGCCTTCCAAGTGCTGGGATTAAAGGCATGCGCCACCAACGCCCGGCTATTTCATGTATTTCTTACTTTTGAATTTGTTGAAGCACAACATCTGTCAATGGAGCAGGAATTTATGATCTGTTGCTGATAGAAATGACAACAATACTCAGCCTGTATGTCACAGGTAAGAATCTTAAAGTGACATACTTGAAAAATGTCCTCATTACTCCCTGAAAATTCATGTGTTCCTATGCCCAATTTTTATTACACACGTGATGCTGTCTACAGATGTCCAGGGCATCAGGTTTTATATGTTGTAAACTTATGACAGCAGTGTATTTTTCCCTGAATCTCCACTTTCTGTTTTACAGAAATTCCTGTTGTCAGTAAATTTTCCATCACACGAATTAGGGATTATACTCATTTCATGCATATTACAAGTTTTAGAATATTCACAGAGAAACATTCTGGTAAAGTATTTGCATTATCTGGCTTCCTTGGTATTACAGATATTACAAAGCTCCTAGAGTTTACTCCAATCTGTGCTCTCTAAATCCCCTAATGCTTGAGTTTTCAGGTGAATGGCCTTCACACATGAAGTGTCCAGAGTGCTTGCTCAGTTACCATCTCTTCTTTCCCTGTCCCATCCCTTGTTATTCATGTTTTCATCCTATCCTTGTGTTTCATGTATGTTCTGAGGAAGGTTTTGGATGGTATCCATGCTGTCATATATTCATAACTCCATGTTCCATGGTTAATGACAGCATGAGTTTCCATAACTCGACTTCCTTCTTCTTTTACAGTCTTGCCTTTTCCCCACTGCTGGCTTTTTATTCAGCACTCTCTGAATTGGCAGTTTCCATTTCCAAACCATGTTTGTCTGACTTAGGCTGAAAGCACCAACAATTGAAATGTATTTCCCATATTTCTACATATAGCAGTATGTCAGGTATAAATTCACTTTTGGGCCTGTGATCTTTAGAGTGACTTTTGACAAGCTTCCAGTGCCATGTCTCCATTTCCTTTGTAGGCTGACCTCAGTTCAAACCGGTAAAGTCTGTTACCTACTTGTCAGTAGTACACTGGTACACATACATTGTCAGACAGGATGGTAGTACAGCACAAGGGTCAGTATCTAGGGAGAAGCATTAATGACACCTCACACTCACCAGCCTACAGAGCCCCTTTTAGCAGTTTGTTTGCTAAACCAGCATCTCCAAGATCCTTTTAGACACTGAGTGGTCTTCTCACTTATCAGATTATTCTTTAGGAATGTCTAAAACCAAATGACTTTTTTTGTATTTTTCTTGTATTATTCTATAGCGTGTTAAGTATTTTATCAGATTGGATTATTGTCTTGGGATACTTGCAGGTCTTGAGTTGAAGAATTATGTTTCTTGTAATTTGAGAAAACTTGCCTTCCTCATATCCTGTCTGTCTGTCTGTCATTTATCTACCATTCTGGTTGTATGAGTGTATAGTCATGAGATTGGAGGTCAGAGAATAACTTGTAGCATGTGCCTCTTTGCTTCCAGTTAGAGGGTCCATGGAACAGATCTCAGGTCACCAGGATTGTACAGCAAGCACTTTTACCTGAAGTGCCATCTTATTAGCTCTTGTGTTAGGCTCTCTACCCCCATGGATGCATATGTATAAAACACATAAGAATCATGTGTTTGAATTTTTTCCTCATGAAAGGATGTCTCATTATGTATGTAAATGTTTGAAAATACTGAACACTAAGTAGATCTAGTCTCAAGCAGTTCAGACCAGGGACAGTGGACCTGGAGTAGCTTCCATTGGTCTATGTGACAACACCAGAAACTGCAATGGTTACCCAACATAAATCTAACTGCTCCTAGTTCTGTAGCTGATGTCTAAAGTCAGGCACTGTTGGTCTGGCTTCTGAAGGTCTCTTCCTTCTCTTCTAGATAGCCACGCTCTCATAGGTTCCTACACTATTGCTTTCTGCTTATACTTTGATGAAGTTCCCTATTTAGAAGAACAGCAATGTTTACTGGAGTAGGGCCAGACCTTTACCTGCTTACCTTCCTAACAGTCTTGGCCTCCAGACACAGCCATGTGCTGTGGAGTTTAGACTTGGACACACAGGTTGGGGCCAATGGGAGGTACAGTTCAATCTGTGCTGCTCTCTTCTCTGCAGGGTGATGTTCTGGTGCTTTCTTTGGGAATCTGCCTGTGAACAAACACAGTTGGCTTTTAATCAATCTATAAGGATGCTAGCTGCTAATGGCTGGGTAGAAGAGGTGGGAATTCTAGGTTCCCATAGGCAGGCTAAGAGATGCAAGGGGAGGAAAGCAGATTCACCATGCTTTAGAGTGAGCAACCAGCCATGAGATTTCAAGGATAAGGTTTCTGGTTTGATACCTCATTGTTGATGCTGGACAGATAGCACAGGTCAGGTTTCAGCAAGGAGATTATGACGACAAACCCTTTAGACACTACAGGAATAAAATATGGAGAATCCGGGTGGCTGTGTGTATAGTGTAGCGTGTGTGGGAGGATCTCTTGAGTTTGGGGCCCACCTGATCTACAGAGATATGTCAGGACAGTCAGGACTTCACTGGCAGTGACATAGATGATGAAAGCCAGCTCCAGATATCACACAATATACTCAAGGTCACAATCTGAAACCACTCCAAGTTAGGCTGAAATGCTCAGAGCAAGATAACAGCCAGGCAGATGAACATATTAGATTGAACTAAAATATGAATTCTTAGAACATCACAGTATCCCAGATCAGCTGTTGCAGAAGAAGTACATAATGTGGCAATCCATGCTACATATGAACTCAGAAGAGACATGAAGCAAACCTTCAAAGAAAACATATACAAGTAATGTGGTGAAGTGGCACACACCACAACTTTAATCCCAGCACTTGAGAGAGTAAGGCAGGAGGATCTGGATGTCAAGTTCAACAGTGGCTTCTACAAATAAAAGAATATAAAATAAAATAAATGAAATGAAATAAATGTTGGTTAAACAAAATATCAGCTAACCTGTCCTACAATGGAATATTATCCAACATCCAAATATGCAGGAAGTTGTGAGTAAAAAATATGTATTCCGGTCTATTTTTATCATTATCCCTGCCTCTATTCTTAATAAACTTAGTTTCTTCCTGGAAATATAATTATTAAGGAAATGCTCACACATTATACTATGGATGAAACTTATCCACATTATATACAGTGAACTAAGCCTATGAATGAAGTACAGATGTGGCTAGAGAGTGCTGGATTTGCAGAACCTGGATTATGAATGATTGTGAGCCACCACATAGGTACTTTGAACAGAATTCTGGCTCTTGAGGAGAAGTTAGCACTCTTACCCACATCAGCACTTCTCTAAACCCAAGTCAGAAAAAGTGTTTAAGTAAAAGATGTAATACTGAATAGTGACACTTACTTGGAATTTGAAGGCCATAGCGAGGCTGCCTGCCACAGGGTAGACAATCCAAGGGAGGTCTGAGAAGATGTGCAGAGCAGAGATCTAGGAAGTCACATAGAAAAGTCAAAAAGATATATGACTAGGTGAAGTTTCATAAGCGCTGATCAGTCAGGAACTTGTGGTGTGAGGTCAGGATGAGAGCATGACCAGAGAGCACAGTGCAGGGTAAGGGTGGAGCAATGCAGCGCAGAGTCTGAGAGGATTCAGGGCAAGTAGGACATATTTTTATAGGATTCATCCTTGATGCTAGTGAGAGGAAGCATGGACAGCAAGAGAGAAGTTGTCAATTTTATAATTTTACCAAGGAAAATTTAGATGTAAAAGGGGGGCAATTGAAGACTGATCCCAAGGCATAGCTTGACTTATTAGGTTCAGGAGGCTGCCATTGACATAGATAGGAAGAGGGGCTACAGTGAGGATGGGGGTACACATGAGGACCTTGCCTATTGGTGTTTGATTAAGACACTTTAAAAATTCCATTTTATTTCTATCTCTTGGTGGCTAATTTTTATGGGGTATTTTATTTATTTACATTTCAAATGTTATCCCCTTTCCTGGTTTCCCCTCCAGAATCCCCCTATCACTTCCTCCCCCTGCTTCTGTGAGGGTGCTCCCACATGCACCTGCCTAGTCCCGCCCCCCTTCCCTGGCGTTAATGTATACTGAGCCATCAGGTCTACACAGGACCTAGGACCTCTCCTCCCAGTGATTCCCAACAAGACCATCCTCTGTTACATATGCATCTGGGGCCACGGGTTACTCCATGTGTACTCTTTGGTTGGTGAATCAGTTCCTGGGAGCTCTGGTGTGTCTAATTGTTTGATATTGTTGTTCTCCCTATAGAGGTGCAAACCTCTTCAGCTCCTTCTGTCCCTTCTCTAACTTCTTCCTTGTGGACTCTGTGCTCAATCCAATGGTTGGCTTTGAGCATCTGCCTCTTCATTTTTGAGGCACTGGCAGAGTCTCTCAGGAGACAGCTATATCAGGCTCATGTCAGCAATTACTAATTTGTATCCACTATAGTCTCTGGGTTTGGTGTCTATATGTGGGATGAATTCCCAAGTGGAGCAGTCTCTGGATGGCCTTTCCTTCAGCATCTGCTCCACACTTTGCCTCCATATTTCCCTTAGACAGTAGAGTGGGGTGAAAAAAATTTAATCTTTGAAGTCTGATCCCAGGACTTACATATCACATGCGATGAATAGGAAGATATATGTGAGAAAACAAACTCAAGTGTGAGTTTTACCTGTAGTTCATATAGTTCTCGGGTTTCTTTGTTTTGTTTTTATTGCCATTTTAGATAGGGTCTCACTAAGAAGTATGTCTGGACAGACACTTGTTATAGAGACCAGGCTGGTCTTCAACTAAGAGTCATCTACCTACATGCCCTACTAGTGTTGGGATCAAAAGCAAGTGTGCCCATCCAGGTTTCCATCTTATTTTACATAAGTCTCCCTAAATATTCTGTGCTAGCCAGAAAATGAAGATCCCCATGCCTCAGCGGAGATACCAAGTGTGAGCTTGTGAGCTGCCACCTACTGTGTGCCTTTAATTTAATTTTTTTTAAACAGGGTCTTATCAGGTTTGCCTTATCAAGGGTTGTTGGTGGCATAATGTGCCACCAACCACTCTCAGACAGATTAATGAGATGAGTGGCCTATTTTCCCATTCTGTTCTCAGTGTAGTTCTTGAAGCCCAGGTAAAGAGGAATGTTAATTTATACAAAGGACTGAGGAGAGATGACTCAATCACTTAGAGCTGTGGATATTTTTGTAGAGAACCTGGGTTTGATGACCAGTAACTACAAGGCATCCAATGCTGTATTGTGACAGAGCAAGCAAGACAATGCCACCAGTGCTCCATCTTGTGTTGTTGCTGAGGCCATTTCAGGTTTAATTTGAATTTGATCTCTTTGATGACTCCTATGCAAATTACTAAACTTCATTTGTAGAAACTGAAGTTCAAGACGTCCAAGATGACTTATCTTAGCCTGTTTGTGCTGGAAACCCCTCTGGCTAACTGCTTATCTTAAGATTGTATCAGACACTACTTGCTTCTCTGAGGATCCCACTTGAGCTGCCTTGTCTGAAAATCTTGTGCTCAGGAAATCAGTATCCTTTCTAGCTTAGACCCTTTCCCAGGATAAGGTTTAAGAAGCAATTACTGTGTACAGTTGTCTCCCTATAGAGGTCTGTTTTTTTTTTTTTTTTTTTGTGACAGGGTTTCTCTGTATAGTCCTGGCTGTCCTGGAACTCACTTTGTAGACCAGGCTGGCTTTGAACTCAGAAATCTGCCTTCCTCTGCCTGTTGAGTGCTGGGATTTATGGTGGGCGCCACCATGCCCGGCTCAATTTTTTATTAGATATTTTCTTCATTTACATTTCAAATGCTATCCTGAAAGTCCTCTGTACCCTACCCCCACCCTGCTCTCCTACTCACTCTCAAGTTTGGCCCTGATGTTCCCCTGTACTGGGGCATATAAAGTTTTTAAGACCAAGTCGGCCATCATTGGCAAGAGAGGTCTGTATGTTAACCCTGATATTTGCTATAATAAACTAACTTTACCATTTTGGACCTAATTTAAATCAAGCATGCATTAAATATTAAATACTGATCAAGAGGTGTACCGATGTTAGAAAAAATCTCTTTAGTTTAAGAGGCAGAATGGCCTCTGTCTCAAGTGATAGACTTTTTTTTTTTTAAGTGTTAAAATCAATTAGGCCATCACATGTTCTCAGGAGCCTATTTTATTCCTAAAGAAGTACAATTCCCAGCATTCATAGAAGTTATGTGCTTCGTGGGCTGAGGAGGCTTCCAGGTTAATTTTGAGAATTACAGATGCAAACTCTCTATCTTGATTTCAGGTGGAAGAAGGGGAAGCGCAGACTTGGTGCTCTGAGACTCCCTTAGGCAAGCTTCAAGGCTGCTCCATGGTGAGTACAGGGTCATTGCCCACATCTGGGTGGAGCAGGCTGCTGAGTCTCTGGAGCTGGTGTGGTGTGGGTCTGGGTGGCAAGTAGGAGACAGATCTGGCACCCTGTGCAGTCTTATTTACTTCTACTTATTCCCTGGACCCGACAACACCGATTTACAACAAGCCAGTAGGCCTATCCCCATTGGTAATTTATGTGTTCTCTGCTGGTGAAATGAACTGATTCAAGAAAGATTAGATTATATTAAGGGCCAGTTTATTTGGAAGCTGCTGTTGGATGAGTTCACTGGCCCCAAAAACCGAGTTAAGGGAAGTCCCAAGATGTGAAGGAATGCAGAAAGGGGGAAGAGAAGGAGAAGAATCAGGCATTTACAGAGAGAGAAGGGAAAAAGAGGGCAAGAGAGAGAGCCTCAAAGAGAGACACAGAGAGACAAAGATGGAGAGACTGACAGAGAAGATTTATTCAATCAGTGTGCAGAGGAATACTGAGCCAGAACAGCAGATATGGCTAGCCCACAGTAGTTGAGGAAGAACCAGAAAAGGTAAGCCTATTCATCCTCAGATCTCTGAGTCTGAAAATATTCTAAGCCTAGATAAAATTGTACAGAGACTAGAAACGTCCATGATTAGGCTAGGTAAGCAGACTGTGGGCCATATGCTTCATTGAAGACAAATACCTCAGGTTAATAAAATTACTTAGACA